>OX578148.1:58370279-58885279 GCA_951213105.1 Amaurobius ferox | reverse complement strand
CATTGAGCCCTATGGGACCTAATTTTTCAAACATTTTTTAAGCGGATTTAAAATCCACAAATTGCTTCGAAACTTTTAGGTAATATTCAAATTGTTCAATAAAATATATAAAAAAAATTCAGCTAAATATATTCAGTAGTTTTTTAAATAAAAATAAAAATATTAATAACACCTCTTATATGAAGCGATCACGTGACCATGATATGAAAAGATCACGTGACCCACTTCAAAATGATATATGGCATCTATCTTGTTTCAAAATCGTGATTTTTTAAGTTCTTCTTAATTCATATTGAGTGTTGTATCCGCCCTCAAACCACTTTATTTTTGCCTTAATTCTGTGCATCTACATAGTGAAACAACGCAATTACCATATATTTGAGTTTAAATGATCATCCAAATCTGATTATTTCTACAACGGAGCCTATTTTTCACTTACGTAAAATGTAAACAGCAAAATATGTAGAATGAGTTGCATTACAATTGCTGTATTTCTTTAACACAAAATTATTTAGCCCATGGAGTCTGCATAGCTGATATGAATGAAATATTCATTGATTTTACAAAGAGAAGGACGATTTTTTTCGATGAAGTTTTAAGCATAGAATTTAATTACTTGTAGCTCCATTGTCTTTATTTTTAAATAAAATAAATTATTAAAGTGTTGTGATGAATGAAATTAATAGGAAAAAGTTTTGAATAAAATGCTGTTTTTATAGAGAGATCCAGGCGTGTTATTTTCTCTATGACGTCATTTGAACGAATTTCAGTTATTTTCGATGAAATTTTCAAATATAATAGATTATCGTAGTATTATGATAGTTTTAAAAATATTACCGAGGAATGTATCACATTTTAGAGATGTTTGAACCAGGCATTTTATATTTCAATGCCGTTATTTGGATAAAGCTCATTTTTTTCGATGAAGGTTTAAGTTTTCAAATATAATAAATTAATGTAGTATTGTGATAAGTGTTGAAATATTACCGAGGAATGCATTGCATTTTAAACATGTTTAAATAAAATTGCATTGAAGTTGGAAGGTGTTTCATAAGCAATGCTTTAAGCATGATTGATATCTGCTGTTTAATGATTTTCTTGCATTAAAAATAAAAATTTTCTGATTGACAAAATTTGTATAAGGGGTTCATATAAAAATTTAAAAAGTGTAAGTTTTTGAAAATTAATGATAGGACTATTTCATTAACGTTGTTCTTTTACTTATCTTACTTCAACATTTTTCCAATTTGCATTGCCCACTTATCTCCAACAGGTAAAGAATTAAAGCGCGTTCCAATATTTTTGGGACACCCTGCATATATATAAATATATATATATATATATATATATATATATATATATATATATATATATATATATATATATATATATATATAAGTGTTTTATACATGCATATTCAAATTAGACAAGCCTGAATCGGATTATAAGTCCCAAAATCATTCTGTTGAATGAGTCTCAATTATTGAATATGTTTTTTATTGAAATCGATTAAGTATTTCCAGAGATGATTAGCCTGAAAGCATATTTTAAAAATTTTACTCTATTTATTTATTTTTTTTGTAGATAAGGACATTGGCAAACTTGTACGTAATTTTTTCTCTTCTGATAAATGCAGTATAACATTTAATATATATTTTTATCATTTAAAATTATCCTTATTAAGCTCTTTAACAAACGAGTGAAAAAGTATGTAAATCAGTGGAACCGCTTGTAGCGAACGCTCATAAGGCATTATTAAATGCTTGGAGCTAGAGACGTCTTTAGCTCGACGCTATGATACTGACCAACCGCGCTTTGTCCTCGTGATCAAACCTCGACACTACCAATTTGGTGATTTCTCTTTCTCGCTACACGTTCTCCAATTATAAGCTGTCAAGAAGAGAGATATCTCAAATATAGAGACAAATAGCTCAATTTTATATTAATACTAGTCACTCGTATATTATATTAAAGTGCAGATTCCATTCAAAACACCACTGAATAAATATCATCCTTATCTGAAATTGATATTATGCAGAATTGTTGAAACAGTTTTATCTGCTTCTAACCTCGTTTTACTTTGGTAATTTTACATAATATACATTTTGGGGATTACTGTAGCATTGTCTGGATTTGAATCTGCTTTATATTGGTTCTATTTCGTGTTGTGATATATAGATGTATTTTTTACTTTTATGTGTATCGTTTTCTTTTATTTTTATTTTTATTTTATTTATTTTTTTGTAGATGAGGACATTGGCAAACTTGTACGTAATTTTTTCTCTTCTGATAAATGTACAAGGTACAAATCTATAAATCGAAGGGATATATAATTCCAGTTCTCAGTGATAATATATGAAAAGAAAATTATGAAAATGTTGAAGACAATTTCAGTAATATAATGTTGAACTGTAAAATATTAATCAAATTACTGTCTAAATTAATCTGAAACAGAAACAATTTGTTGATAACAGCATTAAAAGTTTATAAAAAGTAGCAATTGGTTTCGGGGGGGGCTGCACCCCCGGAATTCAGAGGGAGGGCAACCGAACTAGTGAAGAAAAGAACACGTCTGTATGTCAGAACGCTATTTTGTGTGCGTTGCTCTAAAGAAAGAGGCCCAAACTGGTTGATAATTTATTCAACTTTTTATGCTGTTTCAATTGCGGTATATTTATTGTAAAATAATTGCAAGCTATTATACTGCTTTTTATTGTACGAGTAATTATTTCAGACAGATCAGAAAATTCTGGCACAGATGGCCTAAAATCTCGGGTATTCCCCGTCGCTCAAACTGCAAATACATTACACTTAATCTTTACAAAATTCTGAAAAGAACTTTTTAATTTGTCATTTAACTTACTTTACTCCACCAAAAATCCAGTAACATGTAATTCATAAATTCAATATAAAGCATGGCATTCAAATATCCTTACATATTTTATGTAATAAACTTTATCCCACAATTATCCTTTTTTGATTCATGAAATAGTAGAAACATTCTCAGCAACATACGATGATTTTTATAAAGTCTGTCTGTTGTGTCATTTGAATTATGTCATCATCTGTAAGAGTCCCAGTTTCAGATTTCCGTGTCGATATTAATAAGTTCGTAATATCCCTAGGCACAGGAGATGCTATTATATGAAGCTACATATCAAAGAATATTCCGACTGACAACACGTTTGAAATTAAGTTATCCATGTAGCAACAATAAGGAATATGTGTCGCCAATTCTTAGGATAGATACGTAAGAATTTATTCATGCAAATAAGCATAAGTTATGCAAATAAGTCTAATTTTGCAATGTACTTAAAGTTCATCATATATTGATGTTAGAGAAAAATCTATTGTATTGTGAAGGGATTACTCAGAGTTTTCCGGTTCTAAATAAGCGGCCACAACCTATACATAATTAAATAATATCCCGCTACTTAACGAATACATTCAAGATACAATTCACACGCTCTCCGCAAAACAGGAGGGATAGCGAGGCTGGAACTGCTAGTCGGGCATGTGCAGTAAAATCTACTCGTATTATGTCGAATCCGTGGAGCGTGCGGGGACTTGCAGGAGATAGTATGCGATCCCTTTATACGATCACTTAAAAATTACTAAAAATAGAATCACTTATGAAATCGAAACATTTTGTTAGAATGTAATGTTAAGATATATACAGAACTATATATATATACTAATACATACATACATATATATATACATACATACATCTATATAATATATATACATACATACATACATATATATATATATATATATATATATATATACATATATATATATATATATATATATATATATATATATATATATATATATATATATATTTTGATAAATTCATATATCAACTTGCTTGTTCACATTCTATTCCTATTGAAGCATTCAATCTATGGAAGTATACGACCTTACATCTACTTAAAAATGTTATTATAAACACTAAATTAACGAAGCCTAGGTATCCTTATAAACAACTCCTATCTGCTATCAAAGAACTACAACAACATTTTGTAATAACTTATGTAGATAAAGCTTCTAATAATTATGCCATCATTTGTAAAAAATATTATGTTTCTCTGTTACAGAATTACTTAAAAGATAATCAAATTTTTAAACCCATTCATAATCAGTCTATCCAAATCAAAACTAAAATGCTAAAATTATATACACAATTAAATATTAATTGTAAGTTTTTTAAATTTCCTTATGTTACTTTGGTTCCTAAATTCCACAAATCACCTCTCAGTTTTAGAACAGTCACTTGTGGACATAATACCTTTACCACTACAGCTAGTAAGTACTTGCTTAACTGTTTAAATCGAATTAATGAATCTCTTAAATTCAGGAATTCAGGATATTTCATTTTGAACAATAGTTTTGATTTAGTTAATCACCTTAGCAAGTTACCACAAATTCTTGGTTTCCAAACCTTTGATTTTAAAGACCTATTTAATAATATTGTCATTAAAGATTTACATAAAGTTATTATCTCTCTTTATCATGACTATATATCTTCCAATCATGATGCTTTTAATGTCAAAAATTTTCCTATGCTCTTGCACTTTGTGTTATACAACAATTATATTGTCCAAGGTGATAACATTTATTTACAAACATCTGGTGTACCACAAGGTGGCTGTAGTAGTAGTATACTCGCTAACTTATATCTTTATTATTATGAATGTCATTTTAACTCTAATTCATATATTATATATAGATATGTTGACGACTTAATTTGTATTATCATTGATGATTCCTATCCCATTAATATTGATTTTTACCCGTCTAACCTAGAATTAATTCCTAATGAGCCTTGCGTTAGTCAAACTGTTAATTTTTTAGACCTAAATTTAGATACCCTCAATAATCATGTAATCACCAATCTATATGATAAAAAAGATTCTTACAACTTCACTATCATAAAGCTGCTATCATATCATTCTTGTAATTCTATTCAATTGTTTAGAAACATCATTTTAAACCAGCTATTTCGAATACATCGACTTTCTGATCCTCAATTTCACTTTCTCCACATCAATAATCTTAAACGCATTTGTCAAAACTACCTATATCCGGAAGTATTTGTAAATAATATTATTAATAATTTCAAATATACCACGTAATATTTTTACACATGCATTATTTATCTTTGATTGGTTAACTCAATTTTGAAAATTCACCCATTCTTATCACCTCACTTACCACTTGGCCTGAGTCTAATACTGTTTACTATTTTCGATTGACTATTTTCCGCTTGTCCTGAGTCCTATACTGTTTACTATTTTCGAAAGTCTACATACATATTATGTATCGTTCAATTGTATTCATTCCCACTCGCTTTGACGAAGTGAGGTGAAATGCACAGTCACTAGTTTATCTTACACGTGGTGCTATTCTTGTGATTTCATATTACAGTTCGAGGAGGTATTGTTTTTCAGCTTTGTATAATTCAATTGATTTATTTTTCTCCTTCCACTAGCCAGTAGACAGTTCCAATGGTGTCTATAGTTAAATACTATCGCCATTGTCAGAAACTGGCTATTCAATCGGTTTTAATTCGAATTGTATGGCTGTCCTGATGAGAATGCAATTTCGAACTGACCGCCATTTTTTGTGTGGTTTCAATTGATTGTTCTCTATTCTTAATCTCTTGTCTTGAGCTGATTATTATTGCCTTTTCTCATTTTTGCCGAGTTTTATTTTTATTTACTTTTATATACTTTTATTTGTGATTTTTGAATCCTAATATTCTTCTCATCCCCCTTTCCATTGTAGTGATATGTTACCTTCTATCTTTATCCTTAGTCTTGGCTTATAGTTACTCATTTGTAACAGATATGCTAGAGATGGGTTTTTTTGTACATACAGTAGTTTATGCATAATTTTCGATTAGAATCCTTCAATTTATATATATATATATATATATATATATGCAGAATGTCTCAAAAACATTAACATCAGCTTTTATTCCTTAAATATTGATCTTAGACATATATAATAAATTACAAAGTTCCGTAAAAAAGGTACAGAGTTTTATGGAATTGATTAAAACTGTCGGAGGATTAAATTTTAAGAAATACAAAATTAAAATTTGTATACGGCACCCGTACAAAAACATTCCCAATGAGTAAAATGTACCCCATACACTAATAAGGTGATGTACAAAATTTCAGCATTTTAGGATAAATAGTCCCAGAGACATGTTTAAACAAAGTTAGCGAGGGATTAATCACAAATTAAAATGTAAATGTATATAGCAAGATTGCAAATGACGCAAAGCAGAAATGCATCATAGGATTGTTATCAAGCAAATGCAGCTCTGTATTGGCATGGATGGAAAACATTTTGAACAAGCTTTGTAATCTTTGTGTAAAGTTATTATTTCTACAGAGTGTAGATACTTTTGAACAAATAAATGGCAAAATTATTATTTATTTATGTAATCATTGTTTTCTTCCTTAATTTATGCTTGATCCCTGAAGCGCGATCAGCCGACAATATTTTTCCCCTCTGAGAACCCATGTCGATTCATCGAAAAGTCGTTAAATCAAATTTTTAAATTTTCATATCTCTGGGACTTTTTATGACAAAATGTTGGAATTTGGTACATCACCTTATAAGTGTATAGGGCATATTTTACACATTGGAAATGTTTTTGTACTGCGGCCATATAAAAATTTAAATTTTGTATTTCTTAAAATTTATTTCAATTGAAAATTTTAATCGATTTCATAAAATTTTGTTCCTTTATAAACGAAATGGTTTACTTTCGATTTATTGATGACATCCTCATAGCATACGAAAACACAGGAGACGGGTATGAATTTGATTTTTCCTTTTATCCAGGTTGCTTGAATCTTATTGAGAATATCTCGGATAAAACAAAGGCAATCAACTATCTGGATATAAGTATACATTTAACACCTAGCAAGACAACGTATTATACTATTTATGATAAAAGAAGACAGTACAGTTTTAGAATACATTATATAATTAACTGGTATTCTAATTTAAGTATCAGGATATTTCGCAATATAGTCATTAATCACTTTAAACGTAGTGAAAGAATGCATTCTTATGGAAAGGATAGGATCAAAAATGATTCTATATTTATTAAAGAAGCAATAACAGAAAATTATCCTTTAATATTTATTTGTCAGTGTTACAATGTGGTACATAGTAAAGTTTTCGATGCATTCAGTAAGGATTTTGGCAACACCTTTATTTCAGGAAATAAAATGGCATCGATACAGCGAGGAACTATTTAAGCGTGTAAAATTGGCGTGAGTGATTTGGATGGAAGTAGGGTATTTGTATTTGCAGTTCGTATATTTTAAGTAGGTTTAGTCTTGTGTCGTTTCAATTATATTGCTCTTATGTTGGGGGATTTTTTTCCTTTTACGTTTGATATTTACTTCGTATGGGCGTCTTCTGTTTCGACGTTGTACTGAATTTAACCGCAGGTAATGCATGGCTCCGTGAGTGTTGCCATTGGTGGAAAATTCGACTTGTAAACGGGAACTAGGGGTCACAATCCCCCTAGGCCTTTTATGTATTACCTGTTGGCTGTCTTCATGTCCAATCTTTCAATTTTTACTATTATATTTTTCTGGGCTATTTCAAGCTGCATTGCGCTTATTGGTCTAGATATCTGTTTTTGTACTATTTGTACTATGGTAGATTCTGTTATATGACATCCTATATATATATATATATTATATATATATATATATATATATATATATATATATATATATATATATATATATATATATATATATATACATACATAGTGAGAGAGAGGAAGAGGAAACCAGGGGTCATAAATACGCTAAATCTGCATTGCATGCATTTCAGAACGCGGGGAATAGAATGACGCAAAAAAATTAATTCCATAAATGACCGATAGGAAGAGAGATGACGCTGCAAACAATCTTTAGTCAAAACATAATAAATGGCTTCGCAGTCGTGATTTATATTTATTTCGAATTGTAAATGGAAGATTGAGATAGATAATGACGATAGTCATAAACACACAAATGTCAATTTAATCAATGCATCTAGAATATAATACACATGAAACGCACAAGAAAAGACGTCTGTAGAAAGCCAAGTCATTGGCACTGTTCAATGTGTCCACCGTGTTGAAGAAGCAACAACTGGCACCGTGTGACAAGACATTCGACAGCTGCACGTAACTGATCTATTGTAATGTTGCTCTTGTGCAAGATGACGCTGTCCTTCAAATCTGCAAGGTTACGAATATCTACCCGATATATCATTCTAACGCTGTGCAATAACTGAACAGGTCTTTGGTCTCTGTGGGTGAATTTCTTAACAAACATTAAGGACCAATCACAAATATTGCTGTACATTCAATCCAAGCGGTTAGTTTTGGAGAATGTAAGGGAATCTGTTGAAACTGGATAGTGATTTTTCATTGTCTAAATGCGGCTATGTTTGGTGTTTTCTCCACACAGATTAACATATGCCTCATCACTCCATAAGATGTTCCTGGGCCAGCTGGTTTCTATCTGCATGCGTGCATGGAATGCAAAAGCAAACGTTTCATGGATATCTGTATCAGAACCGTGTAACTCTTGGTGATGATGGATCTCACATACGGGCAACTTTCTAAAATGTTTTGCAAACATTTCCGTACTATTGCATAGGGCAAATCCAATTGTCTTGCTACAGCTCGAGCACTACTAATTCCTGTCTCATTGTGACTAGTCTTCTCAACAATAGCCGTGAGTTACTTGAGCCACTTGAGTTGTCACAGCCACTTGAGTTGTCACAGCCACTTGAGCCACTTGAGTTGTCACAGCCACTTGAGTTATCACGGGTTTTTGGGACTCGTCCTGGATGAACTGAGAAGCTCACGGAACCATTCTCGGAACACCACATGCTGTCAGACGACTTTTACACAACGATTTCCAACGTCTGTACTTGCGAAGAGTGCCAGCGGCGTTTTCGTTATTCTTATAAAACAATTTCAATAATAAAGCACGGTCAGGGAATGCGAGTCCCATAGTGATCGTCGAATGTGTCCAAACAACTTTGAACGTGCTTTTGTAGCAAATTGTGTTTAAACAATTTATATAAAACGACGTCTTTTTCTGTTATGTATGCCGTATGGAGCATTTCCAAAATGTTTACCTAAATCTCACATTCAAGATTTATGACAGTTGATGTTCGTCAATTCCACTTACAATTCGTAATTCATATGCATCACGACTGCCAAGCCGTTTCATTGATATTTTTACTAAGGACTGTTTACAACGCCACCCTTTCCCCTATCAATCATTTTTTGAACTATTTCTTACGTCATTCGTTTCCTCATGTTCTGAAATGCATACTAAGCAGATTTAGTGGTATATCGTTCTATATATATTTGCTAAAATATACTAATTCGAAATAAAAAATAAATAATACCGAAGTGTACTATCCCACGTCCTCAAGTAACCTACTATATATCAAATTTCATGATCACATGACGTATAGATTTCCTTTTACAGACTGCAGAAACAGACAGATAAACAGTTTCATGTATTAAGTAAAAATAAACTCCTTTCTTTTTTTCAGTGTGATTGTCCCACATGGCGAAAATTTGGCCTAATATTATTCACTTGGCAATTTTTGGAAATATATGCCAAGTTAGCGCATTTTTGACAATCCTTTTGTTAATTTTCGAAGAAATAGTGATTTCTAGTTTGATTTCTTTGATATTCTATGGTACTTTATAGGTATTATCAATTTTATATTCCTGATTCTAAATATTTTAAGTATCACTGCTCAATTTGATTTACCAGGCTAATTAATTACGGTTTGATATTTTGATTACATTAATTACGTTGTGATATTTTTGATTAAATTAATTACGTTTTCATACATTTTCTAATTTCATTAATTGCGTGCGTTTCATTAAGCGGTGGTGTAGTAAATGTGTTTAGTTAAAAGGTCATAATTATCATTTAGTTAAACTGTCATATTATCCTGAGCAACGGCGGGTATTAATGTTGGTTCTAAAAACCCCACAAAACTCAAATTTGCAGTTAAGCACACAACTACCAGATAAAATAATAAAAAATATTATATCCACAGCTATATAAACGCACAGTTAATAGCTCTAAATATATTTAACACACTCACGTTTTCTCATATATCTTCAAGCTTATTAGTAAAGCCTCTTGATTCAATCAGAGTTAGAACATATACAAGAAAGTTCACTATATGTCCGTAATTCTATCAAAGCAAACAGATAGACCAACAAGACCATGGTTGATAGAAGTTCTAAAACTATCGCAAGGGACATTTTCAATCACCACTATTACCAAGCCCCGGGGGCCCATTTTCAGTGAATGATCTCAACTGAAAGGAAGATCAGTTGTTTCCTCTCTCGTGGTTACATTATATGTTTATACGGTTACAGTTAATGCGCTTAGAAGGTTTATTCAGAGTCTGTTTGGAAACCATTGGTTCCTTGGTGAGCAAATGTATTTAGATTACGTAGTGCGTGACATATGTGTATTTAAATATTTATTGGAACTTAGTCTCTAATGCTATCATTTGGCAGTATATTCCAATTACTAGAAAATACTGTATACTAAATTTAGAAGTTTTATTAAATATTCTATTATGTTATATTTTACTTAAAGAATGAGTGAAAGTAAAATTTTATAGGCAAGAACTAGATATTTCAATACGGCCTATAGATACATATATTTAACTGGTATTCTGTTATGTTAAACACAGAAAAACTAGTACTCTTAGAAAACTAATTTGCAAAATATTAAGTTTTATTTTGTTTAATATATGGTACTTAGCTTCCATAGTCTTCTCAATCGAAAACTGACACAGTTAGGTTCTGCATCTTGATCAAGTTTACGTCTTCTAGGGGACTTCGGAGGGGGGGGGGCGGGGTTAAGAAACGCCCCCTCCAAATTTTGCACACACACATACAGACAGATTCACCTAATTAGTGTAGGTCACTACAAGTAATTGTTTTCGACAAAACCGTTTATATTGTATTAAAATACTGTCTCGTCCATTTTAACAGTAATTACATTAATTACACTATTGTTACGAATATGTAAAAAGTGCCACTGTGGTCGGCCTTTATTCAAATGATACACATCGAATCTTTGCTTCTATTCTGGAACACAGTAGAGATTCGAGGAGAGAACACCTTTACGGGCAGCCATTCCTATTACGTAAATCTAGGGTTGCTATATCTGAAATCTCGGAGCGATACTGTCAGATTTGTTGGCAGCTTTTGATGTATTTTCGAATGTACAAGAAATTTCTCGAGGTAATGAATGTTCTGGGACATTCGAATCCCTTCTGGAAGTTTCTAGAAAGCGTGTATAAAAGCAGGTATCGCTTAGTTAGGGGGTAATAGATTTGATACTAGCTGAATTCAATTGTGATATTCGTCAGTGTTTTGAGAATAATATGGCTACTTTGTGAATTAGCACAGCATTTAATTGCTGTTTTATTGAATCTAACAGTTGTTTAGCGATATGATAAAACAGTAATCGAGTAATTTACTGTATATTGTTCTTTTTATGCTTATTGGTGCTTTGGAATAAACAATTACATTTGTTAGTGCTTTAAATGTACATATACTAGCACATACAGACATATTTCCACAAGTGTTTGAAATTGCATGTTTATAAAACTTGCATCTTCTTCCATATCTTGAATTCAAAAATTTGCGGAATATATTTCCTTGTCTATACAATATAACATGAAAGTGACAGATTTATATTACTGATGTTCTTAGCAAAGCAAGAACAACTTATTTTGCAAAAAATACTACATAAGAAAAACCTTTCTTTTTGCCTATCGGTCTGTTTATGCATATGATAATATATTGTAAAGAAAATATTACATAAGAAAAACTTTTTCTTTGCATATCGGTCTGTGTATGCACATGCTAATATATTGTAAAAAATACTACATAAGAAAACTTTTCAATTTGACTGTCGGTCTGTCTCCAACTTGGCTACAAATTATTCCACAAGATGGCATTGTTGACTAATTTTGGCAAAATGCCACCAAATTCTACACAATTCAGTCTTTTGGAAAAGTAAGTTTTATTTCTTTGATAATCCATTTCGCTTTGTAGGAATTATTAAATTTATATTCTAGAATCAAAATATAGAATGTTCTGCTGGTCATGAGGAAGGTGCGTGTTATATGGAGGTGAAGGGGGATAGAAAATAAATAAGAAAATGCTAAATTAAAGATATATATATTCGCTCGTCTATACATTAAACAAATAATTAAATATATGTACACTTCATCAATCATTTTTGTGTAGAGACACTCCTAACATACAATTACTGAAAATTTACATAAAATCTTTAACTTCACATTTTCTAAACTTAATCCATTTTATGCCACTAGTGACGACACGTCAAACTTCAAATCACTAAATCATTTAATTAAATGACATATCTTATAAAACAGATTTAAAGGTCACATTATTAAAAACCATCCTACAGACGTACAACAAATAATTTTAAGCCAGAGCATTTTCGAACACCTTCATGCTTCTTCCTCAGTGGCGATAGAATTGGAACAGATGCCAACATGCCTAAATGCATTCCAATGTCGCCAAGCAAAATTTGCATATTACGAAAATTGCTATGCATACAGAATTGTGAATCCATAAAACAGATTTAAAATTATAAAATTACAAATCTCAAAGATAAACATTTTAATAAACTTTAAAAAAACATCAATTACTTGAGAACATCATTATAAATGAAGGTAAATGTGTGAAGGTTTAACACGCACGGCAAGGCGAACGAGTCTGTAGGATTGTTTTTAATAAAGTAATCTTTAAATCTGGCTTTACAGATTTGACATTTAATTAGTTGATTTAGTTATTAATATCTTAATAATAAATTAATAAATTATCTTAATAATAAATTAATTAATTATCTTGATAATTCATTTCGTTTTGTAGGAATTATTAAATTTATATTCTTGAATCAAAATATAGTAATCTCTACTGGCCATGGGGTAGGTGAGTTTTTTATGGGATGGAGGGGTCAAGGAGGTTAATGAATGAAACAGAAAATGCTCAATTTACATATTCTCCCATCTATACATTAAACAGAAAATTAAATATATGTACACTTCACTATTCATTTATGCTTACACACAATCCTTACTCATAATTACCGAAAATTTCCATAAAATCTTTAACTTCAATTTTTCCAAACTTTAACAACCCAAAACCAGTCTCTTGAACAAACACAAACTCGTCAAAGTAACTCCTTAAAGCTTTTAGCAGATAGACACACAATAATATGGTTGATAGAACTTGTGAACCATCGTAAGAGATAATTTCAATTGCCGCTGTTAACGGGATCTCAAGGGTCCATTTTCGGTGAATGAATTCAACTGCAAAGAATACCACAGTTGCTTCCTCTCTTTCGTGGTTAGAGTACTGTTCATCCGGTTGCAGTTAATGTACTGAGAATATTTATTCAAAGTAAGTATGGAATACATTGATTCAGTGATAAGTAAACGTGCTTAATTTATTCAATGCATGAAATTTATACTTTAATGCTTAATGAAATCGTATAGTCACAGTGGTGCAATTATGTGGAAGTGTTATTGCAGAAAATGTAATATCGGAAATTTTAAAACTGATGCGGCATATGTTACTGAAGCAGTAATTTAACTAGATGACAATATTTAATTTCTTTATGTGGGAACAAATAGGCAATGTTTTGTTCCAGCAATGAAGCAACCAAAGCAAGCTGAACAAGGGAGTCAGACAATTGATACCAAAGTTGACATTTTTAAACTGAGAGATTTACGGCGTATAAATTCACGGATACGCGATGACCGCAACAGATGGAAAAGACACGATGGTGACATGGGTGTAACCAATGATCCTGGGCAAGACACGAACAAGCTCCTTCAAAAGTGTTGTCCAATCAGGACCGACCCCAAGATATGATAAAAAGAAAGGCCAGTGAAAATAGAGCAGAATGTGGTTCCCTGAAACAAGATAAAATTAAATTAAGATTATCGAGCGAGAGGTTGATGGAAAAGATTTATCGCATCACTTTGGAAATGTTGGTTGAGATAGATTGGGAAGATTGAAAAGATCCTCGAAATGGAGAACAATAATATATTTTCTGTAAATCGACTCAAATCAAGGAAGTGCCATATACCCCAAACCTAAGCCAGTGATCATTAATGCACTGTAAATGCATAAGAAAGGTACGTGCCAACAACATATATTTACAATTAGGTGAAGTTACAATTAGCAGATCATTTTAATGGGTCAATGATAACTGCTTGTCTCGCAGGTCTGTTCTCAAAAGAGATTAAATTAATGGTTTTGTACAAAGTAATATTTTAAAATGTATTTTAAGAATTGAGTTCTACATAAATAAATATATTATTTAAACGAAAAACTTTGTGGTTAGTGACCAATGTTTTAGTTTTCAGATATAGTATGTGGACTCGCAAATTTTGAGGTAAATTTGGAGGGTTAGTGCGAACACATACGATGAAGGTAGTTGTCATTATACACATGGATATATTTTTTTAAATCTTTCAAAATGAATATTATAATTTAAAACCTAAATATTTAAATAAATAGTAATTAATTTTAAAATATTTTTTATCCCGCAATAAATATACATTATTTTCATTTTGTCATACGAATCACATCAAAAAGTATTGTTTTTCCAAAATTTTTCAATCTCAAGATTTTATCAGAAGAATAAGGCCTTTAAATTCAAATTTGTTGGGCAAATATTCACTTTAAGTGTAATTAACATTTAGAAGCAAATTACATCATTTACTGAAAACAGAGTATATTAAAAGAAAATGATATCATTAAAGGGAAGGAAATTATAATAGAAACAAACAGCATAATTTGCAGGAAGACAAACAAATAAGAAACAATTTACATCATTTTCTCGAAGCAAATTATATTAAAAGGAAATAGTCTAATTTACAGGAAGCAAATTATATTAAAACCAATGATATTATTTACAAGAAATAAATTATATTATAAATAAATGGTATCATTTACAGGACGATAAAAATGGCCGTGATTTAGATAATGCGCGATTTTTATCTGAAATGTAAAAAAAATACGTTGTCAAATGTTGTTACATCGCTGTTATTAAATGTGTGAAGGAAAAGAAAACTGTTTCTTGTCTTCAACATCGATAGACTAGTGTGTATTTGTGTTTACGCTGTATTTACGAAGCTTTCATGTTATTGAGTTTTTATTACAACATATTTTTGAGCGTTATTTTTATTTTATGTTTCGTTTTAATTATTTAATAAAATTATTCCTTGATAGACTTACACCCGTATCCTTCCGACGCCTCTGCCTTCTGGTAGATAGGTAAAGGGTAATACATATGGACCATGCGCTAAATTACAGAAATTGATGAGTCATTTTGTTAATATCTGCATGCTATTACTGATTAATGTAAAACAATGGTCTGTGCATTAATGGCGTATAGTCAAAGTAACACCATATTATATTTATGTCATATTAAATTGTTTAAACACAACTCCAGACGTTGTCACTTTTTTGCACTGCTGGAAAATAAGGCTTAGGTGTACTTTTTTTACAAATTACAGCATTTAAATACTGTATGAAAAAATAAACACAATTGAGCTTTCTAAAACTTTATTTCGCTAATATCAATATGCGTTTTGTGTTTGCTGATTTAAAAGAGCACATCAACTTCATGGAAATCGCGTGACTTTTCGTGAAATCATGGGAAATTTCTAATATCTCGTTCAGTTATACAGTTCGGAATAAAACCAAAAGGATGTTTATTTATTTTTAAATAAAAAGAGTTATAATGCACTCACGTTTTTAGCAGTTTGCATATATTTAACTTTTAATGAGAATTTCCATTTTGTACATAATGGCTATGCGCATGTAATGACTGTGTATAACAACAACATATAATTACAATGTCGGTTTTTAACAGCTAGGCCATATAATAGCTGTTTATAGCAGCTATATATAGACTGTATGAATATAAAGATATATATTATTTTTAGTTTTTTTTCGATTTTTAAAGTAAAATTTATAAACATTTCGTGCCCTATATTGACGTGATCTTTGCAAAAATTCACAGTCCTGTGAATTTTATCGATTAAATAATCGTACCAAATTTCATTCACTTTTCACCTCACAGACAGACACACTGGCATCACTGAAAATGTTGATGCGTATTCTTATCTCCATCACAATACTTTAATTTAAATAAATATTTTAATTTACAAAAATATTCTAACAATATTTTAAAGTTGTTGGTAAAATAGCTTCATATCATTCAAGCACAAGAATACAACTTCTAGTAAGACATTTAATTTCGTTTTAATATATATGAACATATCGTTTTTTTTTTTGCTTCAATAAAGATGAAAACGCCATGCAGTCCTTAAACAATATATTTTTTTCCTTTTAGTCATATACGACATCAATTATCCAAATCTTAATTACTACAAGCAAGATGGTTGGCTAGTCCTCAGGCTGTGATCATTTGAGTTCCGTCCTCTGATGGATTTGGAGAGTCATAAATATCGATCATCTGCTTGCTTTCAAAAATGGATGGAACTTTTGTTAATGCGTTTGTCTCTCATTTTTACTTTAAATTGGGACAACAAAGAAAATTGCATTTACTACAGACTTATTACTTGAAAGTTTACAAAGAGCTTTTAATTATTTTTGTAAAGATTTTATAATACATAGTCGTTTGTTTTGAGTAGAATTATATGTTTTGCTTATATTTAATTGCGTTTAATGAATACTATCAGAAGTACCTGAGATAATATTGAAATAAAATTAGCACGATACACAATCTGAAACATTTTTGCCCCAATTATGGACTTGCATGACTTTTCCTAATTAATTGCTATTTCAAGAAGTTTAGAGCAATTAAAAATGAGCCTAGTGTGCAGAAAAATATTTTTAATGATGCACAAAGATGTTTACAATCTTGCAATCCTGCAATCAAATCACTCTTGATGGATTTATATATAGAAAAAAATCGATCTGACACTTTATCAAGATTGTTGTTCTACCATTTTACAGTAAGATTATGTTTGTTTACGTTAATCTTACACAATTCAATAACACTTCAATCTAGATTGAACCCCAATTGCAGATAACAGTACCATAGACCAGTACCATGCACCATGGACCAGGTTTCCAGTTTCATGCTATATTCAATATTCAATAGCTTATACCTGCAATAGCAGCAAGAAAATTCTACTTAATATTTACCACAAGGTGGACACAAACCGAGTTATCTTTAAATTGGTGTTCTATGAATATCAATATTTCAATCATTATATAATGCATAGAATTTTCTAAATAATACGTATCAGAAAATTGTTTTAGAAATAAATCCACTTTTAATAAACGGAGACCGAATGATATTGCAAAAGTTCAGAGAGTCGGGTTTTCAAGCTGTGTAGTGACTGATTCATTATTTTAAATATTAAAATGGTTTAGAAAAGGACAAATCTGGCTCCAAATGTCAGAAAAAGGAACGGGAATGAGTCCAGTCATGATGAACAACAGACTCGAAATAAAGAGGTATGTGCCAGTCTTCGATATATTAGGTTAATTGTTAATCTTTGGAATAAGATTCAAACGTCCTGGTCTCACGCAGTGCTTAATTAATGATTATGGTGTGGAATTGTGCAAAGTGGTAAATGTGGGTTATTGTGGCAAATATAAAAAATGTACAGACTATACTATTCACAACAACTATTAATTAAGATTAATAATTCAATCCACAAAATAGAATTACATTTATAAAGAAATAAACTCCAACTAAATGTATCTTTTTGTTCACGACAGGGCGAACACCGTTGAAAATGTATATAACAATTTACTTAAATGTATCAAAAATTTGATATATGCCCATCTTTTGAAGAGACCTAATATTTAAACATATCCCTTAAAAGATTTCACTGTAAAAGAAAGATACTAGCCATTCTGAATCAACACATAACTTTTTTCCACTTCCATTCGTTTCAACTCTCGTCTTCGCATAACTTATTGTTTTCTCCGAAAGTGCAGTGAGATGAAAAATGACTCCATTGCTGATGATGTGCTCCTGATTTTTTTTTTCCTTCTTTTTTTCATTTATTCTTTGGTGATACCCCGTGATGTTTTGAATCTTGGAGTTTAGTCAAAACTTCTTTGATGGATGTGCATGCAAAAAACATCGATCCGGTATCTTCGTCATGGTTGTTGCTGCCCCATTTTATAGTATGGCCGGGTCTATTTTTGTATTTCTCAAATTTGCTCGAGTTGTAACACTGTTTTAATGTTTCTGAGTTTGCTGAAAAATATTTTAATGAATTAACTTCCGATGATTTTCTAATTTATCAATGTTCCACATTGTTCGCGGCAACTTACATGGTAAAAAATGGAGAAGTGTTTAATAGTATTCTATTTTATCGCAATATATTTTTGTCATGTTTGATCAACAACTATGTAGTTCTCTACCCACTTGACTCAGTACAACTTCACATATTAAATGTAAAAAATCTGATGTGGGCAACATATGACTTTCCTTATATAATGCAATGAATTTATTATTTTTACACTTAAAAAAAATTTTATTCTTAAAGTACATACTTATATTCTTTCTAAGATATTGAATTTTCTTCAATTAGTCCTCATTTTTATTGATTTAGCGTCATTTTTAACAATTTGGTGAGATTTTTGTTAATTTGGCATCAATTTAAAATGTCGCCAAGTTGACGACATTCCGCCAAATTCGTCACCAAAATCTCGCCAAACGTTATGGACGGAGAAATAAGTTATTCTTACAGCAGATAAATGACTATTGGCGTTCAAATACAAAAGTATTACTCAAAGTATCTTTTTTCATGAATGGAACGAGCTAGATCCACGAGAATGATGTCACCCAATTTATCGCATGGTATTACATATGAAAAGTGAACATATTTCTCAATAGGAAATATATTTTTTTCATTTTATATAACTTTTTGATAATTTTTTTAAAAATGTGTAATATCTCGAGAACGGTTCATGTTAGCGTTCTAAAATTTATATTAATCATTTTCTAATGAAAAATTACATAAGAAATGTCTATTTGCACAACTTTATTAGCGGTTTTGATTTTTTTGACGGGTTTTTCAAAATTTTACTTGAAAATTTAGGGGGGGGCTTCTAAACATTCGATTGCGTATAAAAACAATAGGCTTCCAGTGTTTACGGATTGTGATTTTTTTAACAAATTTCGTTTGAATCGGTCCATTCGTTCGTCAATAATCGTCTTCACCGACTCACTGACACACACACACACAGACATACTTTTACACACACACATACTTGGCTACTCATGTCCTTGTCGACGAGTCGGTCGGTCTGGGTCTTCAACACACACATACTTTCACACACACACACACATACATCACTTCAAAAATGTTTGATTCGTGATCAGGGATGCTTGAAACGTGCTCTCCCGTCGAAAACTCGAATTTGAATTTTCGACCCCGTCACAATACTTTCCTTATACATTATGTATATACGGAAAGTAAAAATAAATTTACGAAAGTGTCTTTATATAGTGGTAAAAGGGGCGCACACTTAATTTTTGCCGGAACCATTAAGCCCGTATATCCCTGATTATTTTTTTTCCTATACTTTGTTAATAATTTCGGCAAACTAATAAGAAAAGCCACATTTTAGGAGCTCATGAAATTACAGCTTCACTTCTGAAATATTCAGCTATTTATTGTCTTCCGAAACGTTATTTTTGTATATATATATATATATATATATATATACAGTATTGTGGCAATTAATTGAGAAATGCTGTTTTTTTTATAAAATTCAGTTTTATTCAAGTTTTCTATGGATACATTTAAAACTAATAAGTGATATGACCTCCCCGAGACTTTATAACATCACAGACACGTTTCGGCATGGAATGTACTAGACTAGCACATGTAGTTTTAATTTCAACGTCTCTGAACCATATGTCAATAACTGCCGAAATTAGCTTGTCCATCGTCGTACAGTCTAATTTGTGAAGCCGTTTTTTGACAATAGCCCACAAATTTTCTATGGGATTCAAGTCTGGTGAATTCCCGGGCCAATCCAGTACGGTAATATTTTTTTTTTTGCCGAAATTTTTGATTCGCTTCGAAGTGTGACATGGCGCGCTGTCTTGTTGGAAAACGCAATCTCCGTTCGGCCACAGTTTAGCCATGGTTGGAAGCACTTTTCGGGTCAATATGACTTCGTAACTGGCACTGTTCATCATTCCCTCTACGGGAACAAGAGATTCTGTCCCCAAAACGCTGAAACAACCCCAAAACATATTTTTGGGCGGATGCTTGATTGATGTGGTGCTGATTGAGAGGTTCTCCTTGGCTCCTTCTCACGAACATAGATCTAAATCCCTGAACCACAAAATGTGCTTCGTCAGAAAAGAGAACTTTCTCCCAGTCCTTCTCAGTCCATGTTTTGTATTTCCGTGCCCATTCCAACCTTTTTTACTTTCCTTATATACATAATGTATAAGGAAAGTATTGTGACGGGGTCGAAAATTCGAATTCGAGTTTTCGACGGGAGAGCACGTTTCAAGCATCCCTGATCACGAATCAAACATTTTTGGAGTGATGTCTGTGTGTGTGTGTGTGTGTGAAAGTATGTGTGTATGTGTGTGTGTCAGTGAGTCTGTGGAGACGATAACTGACGAACGAATGGACCGATTCGAACCAAATTTGGTACAAAAATCACAATCCGTAAACACTGGAAGCCTATTGTTTTTATACGTAATCGAATGTTCAGAACCTCCCTAAATTTTCGAATGAAATTTTGAAAAAATCGTCAAAAAATCAAAACCGCTAATAAAGTTACGCAAATAGACATTTCTTATGTAATTTTTCATTAGAAAACGATTGCCATAAATTTTAGAAGGCTAACATGAACCGTTCTCGAGATATTGTGCATTTTTCAAAAAAATTATGAAAAAGTCACATAAAAAAAAATTCCTATTGAGAAACATGTTCACTTTTCATATGTAATACCATGCGATAAATTGAGTGACATCATTCTCGTGGATCTAGCTCGTTCCATTCATGAAAAAATATACTTTGAATAATACTTTTGTATTTGAACGCCAATAGTCATTTATCTGCTGTAAGAATAACTTTTTTCTTAGTGCATAACTCTTGGCGAGATTTTGGCGACGAATTTGGCGGAATGTCGCCAACTTGGCGACTTTTTGAAATGTTGCCAAATTAACGTAAATTTCGTCAAATGGATAAAAATGACGCCAAATCAATGAAAATGACGACTAATTGTCGAAAATTCAATATCTTGGAAAGAATATTAGTATCTACTATAAGAAAAACCTATTTTTTTACTGTAAAAGTAGTAAATTCTTTACATTATATAAGGAAAGTCATGTGTTGCCCACATCAGATTTTTTCTTCATGCGAAGCGTCAGAAGCTGCTTCTTGTACGGTCGACGTGCTCTCCGTCCGCGTTCTAACAGCCTGTACCGCACTGTTGAAGATGCAATATCAACACCAGCTGCCACCATGGACTTAGACAGGTCAAAACTGGTTACTCGAGGATTTTTAACACTCATTCGATGTAAAGTTTTGTCGTCACTAGTCGAAGTTGATCTTTTTCGGCCGCATCTTCCAGAGCGGTTGGTTCCAGCATTTCCTGTTTCCTGAAACCGCTTCCAGATCCTCCCGACACTTGCTGTACTCACTCCACATATTTTACCTATTTCCTCGAACGTCTTAGAAGTGTGTTCTCTAAGCGCAATCACTTTAGCACGTGTTTCCGCGCTGATATCCATGACGCTAATGAGCCCCGCAACAACTGAGAAACTACCACTGCGGAACACCTGCCACCTGGCGGAGGAATTTGAACACCTGCTACTTACCAGGTGCATACGAACACCTGCTACTTTGATAATAACTGCAATTTGAAATCTGAGCTAATTTGGAGTGCTTCTTCCTAAGCTTACGTGTGATAAAACGAAAAAAATGACATTTCTCAATTAATTGCCACAATACTGTATAATAACTATCGGAAACCTTACTCCCCATTATGGGCAATTGATTCTCCTGGAACTGTTAGTAACATGCCTGCTAATGTTTTACAGTATACTTATTTCGTACAGTCATAGGAATTTTCAGAGAAAGATATCTAATATCTTTAGAACCGTAAGTGGAAATCCTTAGTGTGAATCTCGTATCTCCTCCTGAATTTAATGCTGAGTCCATAGTAGTATTCATTTAAGCTCTATTTATATCCAACACTTAGAAAGAGTTGTTTCAAGCACATTTTTTAACCGAAAATGAAAGAGATTGAATGGGAATATCCTTACAGAAACCCTGAACCGAATTTCGAGCTGAACCCATGTCAGTTATCTACTAAGATTTATCTCTAGCCAATCTTGAAAAATAGATGCTATGAATAAAATGGACATTTCTAAAATAACCTGCAATAGAAATCCTTAACAATATCTCCTACTAAAATTTGACGCTAAACCCGTGTCAGTCGTCATCTAATCTCTATCGTAAATTCTGAGAAATAGATGGTTTAGGAAAACTTTTATTATAATCTTTAGTATGGCAAAATTTTAGACACCAATTATTCGCTAATACTTCTATCTACATAAAATGGAGATAATCCGTTACTAACAGAAAAGATCACAAATATGTAAATATATTAACACAATGAAAAGTAACCTAGATTGAAACAATAAAAGTGACAGGACATACATTTTAGCAAACATGGCGAAATGTCTTTCCAGAAACATGAAAAAATTTCTGCTCATAATGATTTTAAGCAATTTCATGTCTTTTCTATAGAGACTGCTGGTTCTCATTTATCTTGACCGTAGATCTATATATTTGCTCCAAAAACAGTTTGATACACTCACGGACAATAAAAGTTGCACACTAAGAAGGAAACATGGTACAATCGCGAAATGATTTGAATAGCTAGAGGGTGAGCTGGTGTGCAAATGATACCAGTCTGGTGAGCATTATAGCCAGCGGCCTTATACACCGGCGTGTAGTCAACGCCCCATCAATGCGAGAAGCTTCGACCGACGCAAGTACGAGTGTACGAGTATGAAGTCAAAAGAATGGTGAGTAGACGCCTGAAACGTTGATAAACGCAATTGACGGAATCGCGAGAGGTCTGACAATCGGGCTGAAAATCGAAGGGTGGTCAGCGCGCCTGATAGTCCATCATGTGGATCGTTCGGGCTATACCGTCTGACGGTGTTGGGAACAGTGGTCACGGGATGCCACCCACACATGGAGGACCGACTCTGGACGGACCAGGCATACCACGAGTAAAGAGGATCGAATGATCGTGCGGCAGGCACGTATAAAGCCCACGGCTACCCGATCCGCGATACAGGTATATGCAGCGGCACCTGTGTGCCCACGAACCATATCTAGCCGCCTGGAGGAAGCGAAACTGCGATCCCAGCGTCCATTACGTGTACTGCCGTTAATGCGGGAACATCGGCGGCTCCGGTTGCAGTGGTGCCGGGCCAGAGCCACTTGGAACGCCACAGCTTGGCGATGTGTGGTGTTCAACGATGAGCTCCGCTTCGTTTTGAGACCGATGATCAACGTGCCCGGGTGTGGAGGTTCCCTGTACAACGCCATAATCTCAACCTCGGTATTGAGCTCCACATCAGCCCCACTGCAGGCATCATGGGCTGGGAAGCCACAGCCCACGACAGCCTATCCGCTCTAGTAGTGGTACCTGGAACAGTGGCGGCCCAACGGTACTTGGATGAGATTCTACGGCCCCATGTGCTCCCATTCATTGCTGGGATTCCAGATGCGTAATTCCAGCAGGATAATGCCCAGCCGCACACGGCTCGGGTCGCCCAGGCCTGCCTGAGTCACATAAAAACACCTCATTGGCCTGCCCACTCCCCAGACCTGTCCCGTACCGAGCATGTATGGGACCAGATGAAACTCCAGATGCCTCGTTGCCGCAATCTTCGGGATTTGGTACGTAATATCCAACAGGTGTGGACTCTTCTGCCGCAGGACAACATCAGTCGTCTGTTCGACACCATGCTGGACCGTATTGATGTTTCTATCGCAGCACGAGGCGGTGCGACGCGCTATTGGGTATGACCGGACTGTATACCACAGCTCCCTCTGAACGTGTTCTGCTGCGCTGTTTTTGTGATCATGTATATCATTCATCTGTATATATCCATAAATTGCATGTCCATCCTATGTTTCCTTCTTGGTGCGCAACTTTCATTGTCCGTGAGTGTATTTTAAAAGGACTTAGGATCGCGCTCCCATTGCAGATAACGCCATCCATTGATCAGTATCGTTTACTTCACAATTTTACTAACCTCAATAAGTACTGACAAATTTATTCTTATAACGCAACCGTTTGAAAATCAATAGACCTTTGACGTTTATCTATAGAAATTAAGTAGGGTCTGGCTCAACTTGGTTACCAGAATCCTATTTATATACCAGAATCCCATCTATACCAGAATCCTATTTATACCAGAATCCTATTTATTTTTACTTTTCAAGTGTTGCATGACAATTTTTGAAAAATCGGTGTCGTGGGTCCACATACTGACAATTATAGCTTTTTACCCTTCCCAAAAAGATCTTGAAAAAATATTTCGATTGATACCATATCTGACAATGAATCCCCCCCCCGGAGATAACTTTCCCCCGATTGGGGCTAATGACGTCACAAACAAACAAAACTGTAAAGTGGCTATCTTTCGCAACAGCAATTGAAAGTCTGTAGTCTCGTGATCATATAAACCATAGATAAACCCTTATATGCATGATTATATCAAAAGTAGTTACTGCCATGTAAGAAAAATATAAAATTTCGAAAAAAAGCAGATAGAAAGACAAACAGGCGGACATCCCTCCAAATATAGTCAAAACTTGTTCAGGAGGCCTTTAAACATATATTGGCATCAATATCTCGCATTCAAAAATTATCGCGGAAACAATACTTTATATTATATTTCATAGTATGAGAAAGTGAAAATATTGCCAATTATATCTGTAATCTATTTTTTCAGGATATATTGTCTCCAAATACTCACAGACAGACCGGCACACAGACAAGGAAAAACCGGCACACAAACTACATTTTAACACATGGTTGATATGTATTCATGGAAACTCCTGTCGTGTAGATATACCAAACTTCAAGACTCGAATTTTTTATCCCACACAATACTTCCGTTTTACTTTTACTATGTATATAGTATTAAAAAGAAAGGGAATTAAAATAATATGCACCGACCTGAGTGATTGATCGGGTGACCGAAATTGATAGTTTGACCGATGATTTCACATATCAAAATTATCGTACACTTCCACTGCAGGTAGAATTTTGGCTTTGGTATCAGCTTTGAAGTCAAGGGAAAGATATAAAACTTTGAAAATTTGAATGTGAGATGACGTTGGCAGAAGATAATCAAAATTTTCAAAGCCTTTTGTCAAAATTATTTAAACACCTCCACTCTAGCCACTAGTACGGTTTTGGTCTCATTCGATTCGTCGTAGCTTCCAAATCACCCCAAAAATCGGATATTTCAAATTTTCGAATTAGGGTGGACAATGCGACGGGGTGTTTAAAATATCTTAATCGGTTTTGTACTTTGCTGCTAGTTAGAATCTAAATTTTGGACTATGCCACGGGATGTTTAAAATAGAGTATAAATATGTTTATAACTTTCCTGCTGGCTAGAATATCTATTTTGGTAACATTCGGGTGGACTACACGAAGGGTTATTTTAAATATATAAAATTGTTTTACTGCTTCCACGCTGGCTAGAATCTCGGTTGGGGTTTTAATCCGTCTTATTTTCTAGATCAACCAAAAATTATAATATTCCAAAATTTTGAATTACGGTGGATGATGCGACGGGATGTTCAAAATATATATGAATTGTTTTAGTACTTTACTACTGCCTAATATCTAGATTTTGGTACCATTCTGGTGAACGATGGACGGGATGTTTAAAATATCTAAATTGGTTTAATTCTTTACTGCTGTCTAGAATCTAGATTTTGATACTATTCAGGTGAATGATGCGGCAAGATGTTTAAAATATATAAATTTATTTAGTACTTTTCTGCTGGCTAGAATCTAGATTTTGGTACCATTGGAGAGGACGTAGCGACGGGATGTTTAAAATATATAAATTGGTTTTGTACTTTCCTGCAGGCTAGAATCCAGATTTTGATACCATTCGGGTGGACTAAGCGAAGGAATATTTAAAATATATAAAATTGTGTTACTGCTTCCACGCTGCCTAGAATCTCGATTGGGGTCTCGATCCGTCTTAGTTTCTAGATCAACCAAAAAAATCAAATATTACAAAAATTAAAAATCTGATGTGGGCAGCACATGACTTTCCCTGCAGACTTATATCCATGTTCTCTTTATTTTAATTAAATTTATTTCACTTTTAATTCAATTTTCGTTCTCATTCGGTAACCGGACTTATTTTCAAAGGTGGCGTAGAGAAAAAACGAAAAACTAAAATATCTCGAGAACGGCCAGTCCTAATGTAATGGGGTTGGTCTTAATCTTTTCTTCGCTAGAAATTACGTATTAAACAAGCATTTAATGGATATATTTGAGCATACGTAGTTCTTTAGTTTAGATTTGGACGTTTTTTGCGGGCCATTCTGCAAAAAATAGCAGGTTATTTTTTTCGAATCGTACCAAAATCTAATCAGCACCAGGGTAACCCAAAAGTGACTCATCTACCGAATTTTGTGAAATTCGGTCCATTAGTTTTTTAGCTACAGTGGATACAAGCTTTTGCGGGCCTTTTCACAAAAAAGGCGGGTTCTTTTATTCCGAATCGTACCCAAAACTAATCAGCACCAGCCCCGCCCACTAGTGACTTACCTACAAAATTTTGTGAAATTCGGTCCATTAGTTTTTTCGTTAGAGTGGATACAAAATCTGCACAGACAGACACACAGACAGACAGACACACAGACACACAGACAGACAGACACACACACAGACGTCACGCTAAAAATGGTTTTTTCGTATTCTAGAGGTCTCGAAACGTGTAGATCCGTCGAAAACTCGAGTTGCGATTTTCGGCATGATTCCAATACTTTTCCTATACATTACCATGTATTGCAGGGAAAGTAAAAATCTGATGTGGGCAGCACATGACTTTCCCTGCAGACTTATATTCACGTTCTATTTATTTAAATTAAATTTAATTCATTTTTAATTCAAGATTTCGTTCTCATTTGAAAACTGGACTTATTTTCAAAAATGATGTAGGAAAAATACGAAAAACTAAAATATCTCGAGAACGGCTAGTCCTAGTGTAATGGGGTTGGTCTTATTATTTTCTTCGCTAAAAATTACGTATTAAACAAGCATTTAATGGCTATATTTGAGCATACGTAGTTCTTAAGTTTAGATTTTGATGATTTTTGCGGGCCATTTTGCAAAAAAAGGCAGGTTATTTTTTTTCGAATTATACCAAAATCTAATCAGCACCAGGGTGGCCTACAAGCGACTTATCTACCAAATTTTGAGAAATTCGGTCCATTAGTTTTCCAGCTAGAGTGGATACAAGCTTTTGCGGGCCATTTCGCAAAAAAGGCGGGTTCTTTTATTCCGACTCGTACCCAAAACTAATCAGCACTAGCCCCGCCCACAAGTGACTTACTTACAAAATTTAGTGAAATTCGGTCCATTAGTTTTTTAGTTAGAGTGGATACAAAATCTGCACAGACAGACACACATACACACACACACACACAGACACACAGACACACAGACAGACACACAGACACACACACAGACGTCACGCTAAAAATGGTTTTTTCGTATTCTAGAGGTCTCGAAACGTGTAGATCCGTCGAAAACTCGAGTTGCGATTTTCGGCATGATTCCAATACTTTCCCTATACATTACCATGTATTGCAGGGAAAGTAAAAATCTGATGTGGGCAGCACATGACTTTCCCTGCAGACTTATATTAACGTTCTCTTTATTTTAACTAAATTTATTTCACTTTTAATTCAATTTTCGTTCTCATGCGGTAACCGGGCTTATTTTCAAAGGTGGCGTAGGGAAAGTAAGAAAAACTAAAATATCTCGAGAACGGCTAGTCCTAGTGTAATGGGGTTGGTCTTATTCTTTTCGTCGTTAAAAATTACGTATTAAATCAGCATTTAATGGATATATTTGAGTATATCCAGTTCTTTAGTTTAGATTTGGCGATTTTTGCGGGCCATTTTGCAAAAAAAGGCAGGTCATTTTTTTCCCAATCGTACCAAAATCTAATCAGCACCAAGGTAACCCTCAAGTGACTCATCTACCGAATTTTGTGAAATTCGGTAAATCAGTTTTTTAGTTAGAGTGGATACAAACTTTTGCGGGCCATTTCGCAAAAAAAGGCGGGTTCTTTTATTCCGAATCGTACCCAAAACTAATCAGCACCAGACTCGCTCACAAGTAACTTACCTACCAAATTTTGTGAAATTCAGTCCATTAGTTTTTTAGTTAGAGTGGATACAAAATCTGCACAGACAGACACACAGACACACAGACAGACACACAGACACACACACAGACGTCATGCTAAAAATGGTTTTTTCGTATTCTAGAGGTCTCGAAACGTGTAGATCCGTCGAAAACTCGAGTTGTGATTTTCGGCATGATTCCAATCCTTTCCCTATACATTACCATGTATTGCAGGGAAAGTAAAAATCTGATGTGGGCAGCACATGACTTTCCCTGCAAACTTATATCCACGTTCTATTTATTTCAATTAAATGTAATTCACTTTTAATTCAAATTTCGTTCTCATTCGGTAACCGGGCTTATTTTCAAAGGTGGCGTAGGGAAAGTACGAAAAACTAAAATATCTCGAGAACGGCTAGTCCTAGTGTAATGGGGTTGGTCTTATTCTTTTCGTCGTTAAACATTACGTATTAAACGGGCATTTAATGGATATATCTAAGTATACCAAGTTCTTTAGTTTAGATTTTGAAGATTTTTGCGGGCCGTTTTGCAAAAAAAGGCAGGTTATTTTTTTCCGAATCGTACCAAAATCTAATCAGCACCAGAGTGGCCTATACGTGACTCATCTACCGAATTTTGTGAAATTCGGTTCATTAGTTTTTCAGCTAGAGTGGATACAAGCTTTTGCGGGCCATTTCGCAAAAAAAGGCGGGTTCTTTTATTCCGAATCGTACCCAAAACTAATCAGCACTAGCCCCGCCCACAAGTGACTTACCTACCAAATTTTGTGAAATTCGGTCGATTAGTTTTTTAGTTACAGTGTATACAAAATCTGTACAGACAGACAGACAGACACACAGACACACAGACAGACAGACAGACACACAGACAGACAGACAGACAGACAGACAGACAGACACACAGACACAAGCACAGACGTCACGCTAAAAATGGTTTTTTCGTATTCTAGGGGTCTCGAAACGTGTAGATCCGTCGAAAACTCGAGTTGTGATTTTCGGCATGATTCCAATACTTTCCCTATACATTACCATGTATTGCAGGGAAAGTAAATTCTAGGGGTCTCGAAACGTGTAGATCCGTCGAAAACTCGAGTTGTGATTTTCGGCATGATTCCAATACTTTCCCTATGCATTACCATGTATTGCAGGGAAAGTAAAAATCAGTGGACGATGCGAAAGAATATTTAAAATATATAAATTGTTTTAGGACTTCCATGTTGACTAGAGTCATGATATTGGTACCACTGACCTCGTCTTAGCCTTCAGATAAATCGTGAAATTTAAAATTTTAAAAATTCGAATTAGGGGGAATCGAACAACAACAATGCGAAGGAATAGCAAAAAATATCGAAATTATTTAGTATTTCCATACTGGATAGATTATTAGTTTTGATATTATTGCATTCTTCTCAACTTCCAGATACACAGAAAAATTGAAAATTTCAAATTAGGGAATACGATACAAAAAACCGCTTGAAAAACTCGCCCCACTTTGGTTCTCAAAACTAATAAAAACACTATTTTATATACTTTCACTGAGGACACGCGTGGTAATAATATTCAATTTTAATAATAATCAATAATAAGATACAATACATAATATTCAATATATTTTTCCCATTTAGCATGTTCCAGCAGAAAGTAGCAGTTTTTTCAGCAGAAAGATTTGTGAATAAAAATGGTGTAATTTGTATGAACATTTCATTTCATAGTTCTTATATTATACGCAAGATAACCCCAATTTCTAACTTTCTTCTGTTTCTTTTAAAATACTCAATCAACATATAATGTAGGTGAAATCTAGCGATTTCAACATTTGCGTCGTTCTAGGACTTGTTTGTTTTCTTTTTGCAGCAGAAAGAACTGTGAATAAAATGGGTGTAATTTATATGAAAGCGTCATTTAATAGTTCTTACGACACAAGATAACCACGAATTCTAGGTCTCTTCTGTTTCTTTTAAAGTATTCAATCGACATAGAATGTAGGTGAAAATTATTGATTTCAACATTTGCGTCGTTCCAGGACTTGGTTGTTTTCTTTTTGCAGCAGAAAGAATTATGAATAACAAGAAAGATCAATCATGCATAAGCATTGATTATGAAACACTTTCCAACTGAAATGTAATTTCATTTAAAAATTTCTAAAATGTGATTCATTCAGTGGTAATATCTTTTACATTATCACAGTACTACAGTAATTTATTATACTTAAATATTTAAAACTGTATCGAAATATAAATCATCTGATTCTTTATGCAAAATCAATGAATATTTCATTCATATAACTTGTATTCCAGACTCCAGAGCTAAATAATTTTGTGTGAAAAAAATTCAGCAATTGTTATGTAATTCATCTTACAATCGCTTGAGATATTTGCATTCTGCATATGTTAAAATTAGGCTTCCTTGAAGAAATAATAAAAGTTTAGGGATCATTTAAAATCACAACTATTGTAATTGCATAGGCACGGAATTTAGATACACAGATAATACACAGATAATATATATGTGTATGTGTATGTACTCAAAGTATTGGAATCGTACCGAAGATCGGAACTCGAATTTTCAAAGGATCTACACGTTTTGGGACTTCTAGAACACGAAAAAACTACTTTTAGGAAGACGTCTGTGTGTGTAAGGGTGTATCTGTGTATGTTTCTGTGTGTCTGTGTGGATATTACATCCACTCTAATTGAAAAACTAATGGACCGAATTTCATACAATTTGGTAGGTATGTTTTTTGTGGGAAATCCTGATGTTCATTAGATTATAGTACGATTCGTAATAAAAGAATCTGCCTTCTTTGCGAAATGGCCGCAGAAATTGCCTTTATCCACTCTAGCTAAAAACTAATGAACCAAATTTAACAAAATTTGGAGTATAATATTTCAATAACCTACAAGTGATTTATATACCAAATTTAACAAAATTTTGTATATAAATCATTTGTAGATTATTCTACTACGATTCGGGAAAAAGGAACGGGCTATTTTTGCGAAATGGCCAGCAAAAATCGTTATATATAAAAATAAAAGACTACGTGTGCTCAATTATATTAATTAAATTCCTATTTTATATGTGATTTTTGACAACAAAAAGAATAAGACTAACCCCATTACTCTAGGACTAGCCGTTCTTGAGATATTCTAGTTTTTTCGCGTTTTCGCTACGCCACCTTTGACAATAAGTCCAGCTATCAAATGAGAACCAAATTTAAGTTTAACGTGTAAATTCAATGTCATTTAAAATACTTATGTTGTGCAGATAAACTCAAATTATCATTAAATAAATAAAGAGAACGAATATGAGTCTGCAGAGAAAGACATGTGCTGTCCACATCAGAATTTTTAACAATATTACACCAATGATTTATAGAAGTGAACGGGGATTATTTTCAGGCCATTTCGAAAAAAATGTATGATCTATATTTAAAGATAAATCAAATTTTTGTCGAATAAAATGTTCAACAAATTTAAGCTGTGTACCAAATTTTAACTCTCTAGGTCTAGGACGTAGGAAAGTGCATTTAAAATGCCATCAATTAAATTTATCAAGAAGAGTTATATAAAATTTAAAAAAAAATGAAAAATTGTTATCTACCAAATTTATTTTAAAATATGAAGCCACTCCCATATGCAAAACGTTTAAACAAATTGAGAGATATTTATTATATAATATCTATCTCTTTTCTTTCTGGAAGATATCCCAAAGTCAGAATTTAATTGAATTTGTTATTTTCCCTATATTAAATAATTTTTTTAATTAAAAAACTACTTAACATATTTTACTGAATTTTTTTTTATATATTCTATGGGATAATGTGAATATTTCCTAAAAATTTCGAAGCAATTCGTGAATTTTAAATTTACTTAAAAAATGTTTGAAAAATTAGGTCCCATAGGGTTCAATGTATTTCATTTTTTCAACCCGGGTTCAATAAAAAACTAATTGGGTGATATTATTTATTTATATTCCCAAAGGTCCTACAGACCGTCTGAACAACATACTAAAATTTCATTTTGATAAACTCATTTTTACGGCAGTTATCGTGCTAACGGACAGACAGACAGACAGACAGACAGACAGACAGAATGAACAAAGTCATAAACACTTTTCAACTTTGTTGTAAAGTGTTAAAAATGGTGTAATTTATATGAAAGTGTCATTTGATAGTTCTTACGTTATACACAAGGTAGCCATAAATTCTAGGTTTCTTTCGTTTCTTTTAAAATATTCAATCGACATAGAATGTAGGTGAAATCTATAGATTTCAACATTTGCGTCGTTCCATGACTTGTTTGGTTTCATTTTTCAGCAGAAAGATTCGTGAATAAAAATGGTGAAATTTGTATGAAAGTTTCATTTGATAGTTCTTATGTTGTACACAAGATAACCCCAAATTGTAGCTTTCTTCTGTTTCCTTTAAAATATTCAATCGACATAGAATGTAGGTGAAATCTATTGATTTCAACATTTGCGTCGTTCCATGACTTCTTTGTTTTCTTTTTTGCAGCAGAAAGAACTGTGAATAGAGATGGTGTAATTTATATGAAAGCGTCATTTGATAGTTCTTACGTTATACACAAGATAACCACGAATTCTAGGTCTCTTCCGTTTCTTTTAAAATATTCAATCAACATAGAATGTAGGTGAAATATATTGATTTCAACCTTTGAGTCGTCCCATGACTTGTTTGTTTTTTTCGCAGCAGAAAGATTAGTGAAAAATGACTCCGGTGCCGATGATGTGCCTCCGCAGGTCTCCTTTTCATTTCTTTTCTGAAGATATCCAGTGAAATTCAGAAACTTGGAGTTGAGTGAAAACTTTGTAGATGGATGAGTCTGTAATAAACATCGATCTGTCATCTCCGTCATGGCTTCTCCTACCCTTCCCTAATGGATTCCGAGGATGCTGCTATCTGCAGAAGATCTTTGGAATAAATTTAAAGTTCTGTAAAAGCCTGGATAAGTTATTTAGTTTTTATGAAATTATGAAACTCGAAGTCTTATGAAAGTTTAAACTTTGTTTCTTGTTATAAACGCGAGAGTATGATCAAATGGGAACTCTAAGTGCTTGTCAGAAATTCAGATAAAAATATTTTTCCTCAGTGTCAGAATATTAAATTATTTCATAAAAAACTATTATTTGTGTTTTTATAGGTAGTTATGATAGCGTTTTTAAACAAATATAAATGTATATAAATGTAATAATGCTTATATACACTGAGTAAATCTATGCCATACATATATATATATATATATATATATATATATATATATATATATATATATATATATATATATATATATATATATATATATATATATATATATATATATATATATATATATATACAAGGATCAGTCAAAAGTTAGATGCACTCCGTAAAAACTATTGATAAAATGATATTTTGATCAAAATTTGTGGCAATACTGCATATATTTAACTGCAGCGTGTAACGTAGCTGCTTTGACGTGGCAATTTAAGTTTGCTTGCTAATGAGTTGTGAACATGTCTCGGCAGCTGCAGGTGGCGTCCAAATTGGATGTGCGTGCAGTGATTCGTTTTTTGTGGGCAAAAGAGTGTAACTGCATTGAAATTTATCGGCCAGGTAAACATTCGAAAGTCATTGTGCTCCTGCATGACAATGCGCGACCGCGTGCTGCAAAATTAACGAGCGATCTTCAGAGAAAGTTTAAGTGGGAAGTGGGAGATCACCCCCTTATAGCCAAGATCTTGCACCTTGTGACTTCCATGCTTTCTGTCCCATGAAAGAAGAACTTTCAAAGTGACGATATCACTCGGATGACGAGGTGAAAGCTGTAACCCAACAATGGTTATTGGACATTAGACGGCAATTATTTTCCAGAAGGTATAGTAAAACGTTTGCCACGCGTCCACAAAGATTAAATGTAGGAGGTGATTATCTCGAAAAGTAGCTTTTGTATGGAACTTTACTGTACAAATAAAATTATTGTAAAATTTCGATCCTGTTTTGTTTTCTCAAGGAGTGCAACTAACTTTTTGACTGACCTACGTACACACACACACACACACTTATATATATATATATATATATATATATATATATATATATATGTGTGTGTGTGTATGTGTGTGTGTATACATGTGAGACCAGAAATAGATCTCACACGAAGTTCTGTGGTTTGGTGAGACACTTTTATGTACAAATTTATAGTGTTTGAAACGACAACAATACGTCCAGTCAAAAAGACGCCAGGGTTTACAGCATGTGAACCCAAAGGTCAACTGAAACCATAAATTAGGGGACTCAAGCCAGAAGGGGTCGAAGGAACTCTTAAAATAATGTTAAGAACGGCATTGGATGGAATGCTAGCCAATTCAGATGAAGCTTGTTACGTCACTCTCATTGCTACAAATGAGAGCAAAGGGGGATTGACACCCCCGACAAATGGGGTGAACCACACCCTGTGACCGAAGAAGGACACTGATCAACGACTAAGGCAGTGATGATTTAATACGACTTAAGATGACTTGGAGACGATGACTGGAATTGGTGAATACAGACTTGTAGAGTGTTGCGTAGAGGTTCCAAAATAATGGAGATCTATTGATTTTTGTGAGTGCAAGAAGGAGCCACACACCGAGAGTTATGGCGAGTACAAATGACTGATCCCAGCATTTTGATATATGATCATAGTCCAAGACAACCTTGAAGGTATGTGTTCCTCAAATAATTTTAGGTCTAGAAACGTTTAGGCAAATTAAGTGGTTAAGTTGTTCCCCCGCCAAAACTAATAATTAATTGTATAATGAATTAATAAGTGTTGGTGTTGTTAATAAATGTTTTGAAGTTAAAGTTTAAATGGTGCAGTTAATGTGTGAGTATTATAATAATTAATAATTCCTTTACAGGACTCACACAGAGGTTAAATAATTGGAGGGTTATTGAAAACACACCGCAGAATCTTAATGAATTTAATATTAAAAGTGTAACTTTAAATCTCTCTATCACATTTGGGCTAGCATTCCATCCAATGCCGTTCTTTACATTATTTTAAGAGTTCGTTCGACCACTTCTGGCTTGAGTCCCCTAATTTATGGTTACAGGTGACCTTTGGGTTCACATGCTGTAAACAGTGGCGTCTTTTTGACTGGACGTATTGTTGTCGTTTCAGACACCATAAATTTGTACATAAAATTGTATCACCACAAATACAGGATAGAAATTCCAATTGGATATAAATTGGGTCACTCTATATCTAAATCACTGGGCTATCCCTTACAATATGATTTCCTCTACAATAAGGGCACAATCTTTAAACCTATCATATTTGACAAGTTATGTTAAAATTAGAAAACCAGATTCAGTATAATCCACCAGAGTTCCTTATAAACGTGTATTTCCACCTATGATTGCTTGGTAAAGTGTTATAATCGGCGTACTATTGTATAAATGAATGGTAGGAGATTTTGACGCGTGGATTTACTTCGCAGCGATTGCGTGAAGATAAAAATGTTATGAAATGCTGAGAAGGCACAAAAAAATTATAGCAAACAGCCAATTACTTTAAAAATCGTAATTTTTTATTATTTCAATATTTACTTTTAACTAGTAACATGTAGAAGGTTTCTAGGAAAGTCTTTAAACACCTAAATGCTTTTATAAGGAAGAGTTAATGGGTGTACACGTTAGTTCTATCAATTGTAAAGCGACTATGGTTAATCGAATGAATGTGTTGCAACGCCTCTAGTGGAGAACTTTAAAACTTAGGATAGCAAACTCAACAAAATATCGAAATAAGCTAATAAAGTCAATTACAGAGTTTTAGAGCATTGTCTCATTAGTGAGAATCGAGGCCGGGAACGATCAAAACGCGTATATTGAAGGCATTAAATATCCGTCATACTTCCCTATTTGTACAACACGCAATCAGGAGTCCCGAAAAGTAATTCAATCCCCATATCCAGTTCTGCCCGTGCTGTCTTTTATCTCACAGCGGGGTACTGTATGTCGTTGATATTATATAATGACTGCGCATCTAGCTACCAATTAGCAATCATATTTTTCCATTGGCTTCAACTGCGTATTGATATCGTTCATTGTGGTATAAATTCGCAATAAAATGGGAGGATTTTCCGTCGTAAACTGCTTCAATAGTTCCCGAAAAAGGATACAAATGTTTAAATTCTTTAATGAACACAAAATAGAAACTAATGGATAAACTGTAACAGACGTAACTCCTTATTGCCATGGCGTTTAAGACAGTTTAAGACTGAAAATCCTCCCATTTCATTGCGAATTTATACCACAATGCACGATATCAATATGCAGTGGAAACTAATGGGAAAATATGATAGCTAACCGGTAGCCAGATGCGCAGTCATGATATAATAACACCGACGCACAGTAAGTACCCCACTGTAAGATAAAAGACAGCACTGTGATATAATATGGCGGTCATGTAATATAATATGGCGGTCATAGGTCATATGTGATATAGGAGCTCTTTTTATGACTGATCTTTATTGCTTTCCGTAGTATACGATTTTTGTACTTTCCTGCTAACGATTTTTACTTTCCTTATATACATAATGTATAAAGAAAGTATTGTGACGGGGTCGAAAATTCGAATTCGAGTTTTCGACGGGAGAGCACGTTTCAAGCATCCCTGATCAAGAATCGAACATTTTAGAAGTGATGTCTGTGTGTGTGTGTGTGTGTGTCAGTGAGCCTGTGGAGACTATAACTGACGAACGAATGGACTAATTCGAACGAAATTCGGTACAAAAATCACAATCCATAAACACTGGAAGCCTATTGCTTTTATACGCAATCAAATGTTCAGAACCCCCCGAAATCTTCGAGTAAAATTTTGAAAAAATCGTCAAAAAATCAAAACAGCTAATAAAGTTACGCAAATAGACATTTCTTATGTAATTTTTCATTAGAAAACGATTGACATGAATTTTAGAACGCTAACATGAACCGTTGTCGAGGTATCGCACATTTTTCAAATAAATTTATCAAGAAATCACATAAATTGAAAAAAAAAATATTTCCTATTGAAAAACATGTTCACTTTTCATATGTAATACCATGCGATAAATTGGGTGACATTATTCTCGTGGATCTAGCTCGTTTCATTCATGAAAAAAGATACTTTGAGTAATACTTTCATACTTGAACGCCAATAGTCATTTATCTGCTGTAAGAATAACTTATTTCTTCGTCCATAACGCTTGACGAGATTTTGGCGACGAATTTGGTGGAATGTCGCCAACTTAGTGACTTTTTTTAAATGTTGCTAAATTAACGAAAATCTCGTCAAATGGATAAAAATTACGCTAAATCAATTAAAATAACTCACTGACGAAAATTCAATATCTTGGAAAGAATATAAATATCTACTATAAAAATAATCTATATTTTTTTTTACTGTAAAAGTAGTAAATTCATTGCATTACATAAGGAAAGTCATGTGGTGCCCACATCTGATTTTTACTAATTAAATAATGAATGGATCTACAGAATGGATGGACAAATTCATTCACAGGGCAAAATGAAAAAAAAAAAAAAAAATTCTGCGGAACAAAGACTTTTATACATTGTCTTTAACAAATTCTATTTTACGAAATGTATGAATATTCTAAATACTAAACGATGATAAATACCTACTAAATTGCTTATAGATTCATTAAAAAGGATATGGGAGTCGGATCGATAGCTTAATAACATTTTTTCGTCAATTTAGCTATGTTGCTGGGTTTTTAAATTTGCCTAGCTTTTTACTTTCCTTATATACATAATGTAAAAGGAGAGTATTGTGACTGGGTCGAAAATTCGAATTTGAGTTTTCGACGAGAAAGCACGTTTCAAGCATCTCTGATCACGAATCCAACATTTTTGAGGTGATGTCTGTGTGTGTGTGTGTGTGTGTGTGTGTGTGTGAAAGTATGTGTGTGTGTGTGTGAAAGTATGTGTGTGTGTGTGTGTGAAAGTATGTGTGTGTGTCAGTGAGTCTGTGGAGACGATATCTCACGAAATGGAGCGATTCGAATGAAATTTAGTACAAAAATCACAATTCGTGAATACTGGAAGCCCATTGTTTTTAAATGCAATCGAATATTCAGAACCCCCCTTAATTTTCGAGTGAAATTTCGAAAAAATCATCAAACAATCAAAACGTTTAATAAAGTTAGGCAAATAGGTATTTCTTATGTAATTTTTTCTTAGAAAACGATTGACATAAACTTTAGAGCGCTAGCATGTACTGTTCTGGAGATATTGCAGAATTTTCAAATAAATTTTTCAAAAAATCCCATAAATTAAAAAAAAATATATTAACTTTTGAGAAATATGTTGACTTTTCATATGTAATATCATGCGATAAATTTGGCGACATCACTTTCGTGGATCTAGCGCGTTCCATTCATGAGAAAAGATACTTTGAGTAATACTTTTTATCTGAATGTCATTTATCTCTTATAAGAATAACTTATTTCAAGAATTGGCGATATTTTAATTATTACAATTATACAAATTATAACAATTGCTGATTATAACAATTGGTGATTATAACAATTGGCGATTATAACAACTGATTATAACAATTGATACAAATTATAACAATTGGCGAGATTTTGGCGATGAATTTGGAGGAATGTCGCCCACTTGGCGACTTTTTAAAATGCTGCCAAATTAACGAAAATCTCGCCAAATGGATAATAATGACGCTAAATCAAATCGATCATGGTCCATATTACAGTAGATACACCTAACATGTACCTTTATGACCCTTTCCTTTACATTTTTGGGTGTTCTTAAGGATATTCCTAAGAACCATGTTGTTGTTGTTGTTGAGACCCAGACCGTCCGACCTACCAGAAAGGTGTAAGGCAACTGCCTAAGAACCATGTGTAGCTATTTACCAGAAATATCTTATACTAATGATTTTCTTCATAAATCTGCATGACGTCGTTATTTTTGCAAAAATAAAATTTATACTACATTTCGTTTTATCCCGAATTCAATTTAAAATTAAAAAAACAGCTTATTTAAAATTAAGCAGAACGAAATGTTTGATCATTTTCTTGTTTTATTTCATTTTCAAGCGAATGAAATGAAATATGAGTTATTTCTATGACTCACTTGCTCGTAGTTGAGGAAAAGGCGTAATAGTTGATATGGGCTTCCGGAAAATTAATCATCCCTCTGTTGAAAAATTCGTTGAAATTGTCAAAACCGTGTAATCTTTGTTTTCATTTTAACTGAAAAAAGAGGATGGTAATTTAAATAATTAATTTCGTCGTCTAGACGAAATGGGCTTGTATTTATTTTACGATTCTCTATTTTGGTATTGACAGATAAAAATAGAAATAATACATTCGATGAATCTAAATTAACAGACTTGTGTTACTTGAGTGATTACTAAATATTAGCCGATCCGGTGGTCGAGCGGTCAGGGGCATGCGTTTCCGGCTGATCGCTGGATTGCCTGGTTGCGGGTTCGAATCCCGCCATCGGGCATGGATGTTGTCATGGTCGAGGCCAAATCAATCTTCCGCCCTTCAGGGAGTCTCTATAAAAGTGAAGCTGCAAATCTTCTTCGCCATGGGATACCCTGGGGGTCTTGTGGACGTGGTGCGTAGGCGCCCCATCACCACGGGGGGATTAGTAACGAAGGAACTAAAAATTAGGATTACGACGACACATTTTGTAAATTTATAATAATTTACGACATTGTTAAAAGTGTTTATGACTTTGGTCATTCTGTCTGTCTGTGCGTTCACAAGATAACTACCGTAAAAATTACATTTTAGTATCATACTAAAGTTTCATCAAAATGAAATTTTAGTATGTTGTTGAGACGGTCTGTGGGAAATGTGGGAATGAAAATGAATAGCATCACCGAAACAGTTTCGGATTTAACCCTTGTTAAAATATGAAATACACTGAATCCCATGAGACTTAATTATTCTAACATTTTTTAAGCGGAATTAACATTTATATACTGTTTCTAAAGTTTTAAGAAATATTCAAATTAGCATATAAAATATGTGGCAAAATGTTCAGCAAAATATGTTAGGTAGTTTTTAAATAAAACTTGGTATACAAATTACACCCACACTATATGAAGAGATCACATGACCCATTTCAAAATAAAATATGACATCCATTATTTTTGCACTGTGTAAAAATCATGATGTTTAACGGTTGTTTAGATTTGAATTTAGTATTGCATTCGTCCTAAAACAACTTTTTCTTTTTTTGTATTATCTGCATATCTAAATTATTCTCCAACTCAATTTGAATATTTTTTATTTTAAATGATCACTGAACTTTGATTATTCCTACAACGAAGCCTAGTTTCTATAGCATGTAGAATGAAAGAGAAATACTTCAGAAATAATATATATCCTAAGGTTCCCAAATAGTCAGACTGACTCTTCAGCCATTTTGTATCACATACATCACGTGACCTGCTATCTGCTATTACTTTTACATATCAAGTATCAATTTTTCATATTGAGTAAAGTATCTGACATCCATTGTTTGCCTTTTGTCATTTATTGGTTCAGTTGTAACATATATGGAAGAAGTCAACAAAAACTTTTTAGTTGATATTAGATACAGTGCATCACATATTTTTCTTTTACATTTTCGTAGGGCTGCTTCGAGAATTTGCGCGAATGTCAATCAGACATCGTATAACATGTTATAATTGTGACCATTTGACCAACAATACAGATTTCTCAAATTCTTGTAAAATTAGCAAAAAAACAAACAAAACACAAGATGCTTAGAAATGTATTCTAATATGAGAAATTCGAGTGGGGCCACACTCTAGTTAATTTTTAATTATCTCTGATGCTCATTTTTTTTTGTATAAAACATTCTCAGATCGTTTATTTCCTTTTTTTTCCGACCTACTTTTCGCAGATATTACAGATATTGATTTATGCTCTAAATCACAAACTGCAACGGTGACGATGATTCTTCAATACCGCGAATTGTCATCGTTAATCGGCTTCGTTGATTTTCAAATGTAAAAACTCCAAACTAGCGATAACGCTTCATTAAAAGGTAGCTCTTTTTTCTGCAAGTCAGCTCGGATCTCCGATCCAGAATGGTGGGATGTGCCAGCCCGAGCATATATGAGCCTTAGTATTCCCCCTTCTTTAAACCTAAGGCTACTAAATATACCGACTGGCACAAAAGCGGATATCTTAACCCCCAGTTGAAGCGATAGCTGTACAAGGCAAAAAAATTGTTAAATTCCCGTACTTTTCTCGATCTCGAGAAGAACAACACATGCTAATCTACTATCCTGAATGAATGAAAAAAGGTTTTGAAAGCGGAAACACATATTTTACAGCTCAATTGCGTATTAAATATCACCGATCTAACATGCGTGTGAAAATTGAAATAACAAAGGCAAACGATAACTGACTGGACCGGTTGGATTCAAAATGGCGGTTACGTCAGCATGTATATGTAGGAGCTTTATTCAAATCCATAACAATGGACTAGGATGTCTCTAAAGATGATGTGAAAAAGCAGAAACATATCTCAATTGCATTCTGCGTAACGATTAAAATTGGAAATCGTAATTACTTTCATGGGCCAGCTTTAAAATTTTGTAGAAAATGCAGAAATGGAGTAATTATTATTTTTACTTTCCTTATATACATAATGTATACGGAAAGCATTGTGACGGGGCCGAAAATTGGAATTCGAGTTTTTGACAGGAGAGCAAGCATCCCTGATCACGAATCAAACATTTTTGAGGTGATGTCTGTGGGTGTGGGTGTGTAAAAGTATGTGTGTGTGTGTGTCAGTGACTCTGTGGAGACGATATCTCACGAACTAAAAGAGAGATTCGAATGAAATTTGGTACCAAAATTACAATCAATGAATACTAGAAACCTGTGGTTTTAAAACGCAATTGGATGTTCAAAACCCCCCTAAATTTTCGAGTGAAATTTTGAAAAAATCATTAAGAAACCAAAACCTTTTATAAAGTTGCGCAAATAGATATTTATTATGTAATTTTTCCTTAGAAAACGATTGACATAAACTTTAGAACGCTAGCAGGAACCGTTCTTGAGATATTACACATTTTTCAAATAATTTATAAAAAAATCCCATAAATTAAAAAATATATATATTGACTGTTGAGAAACATGTACACTTTTCATATGTAATATCATACGGTAAATTGGGTGACATTATTCTCGTGGATCTAGCTCGTTCCATTCATTAGAAAATATCTTTTGAGTAATACTTTTGTATTTGAATGCTAATAGAAATTTATCTGCTATACGAGTAACTTATTTCTCGGTCCATAACGCTTGGCGAGATTTTGGCGACAAGATTGGCGGAAAGTTGCCAATTTGGCGATGTTTTAAACGTCGCCAAATTAACGAAAATCTCGCCAAAGGGATAAATATGTCGCTAAAAAAAATGACGACTAATTGACGAAAATTCAATATCTTGGAAAGAATATAAATATCTACTATAAGAATAACCTATTTTTGTTTTGCTGTAAAAGTTGTAAATTCATTACATTATATAAGGAAAGTCATGTGCTGTCCACATCAGACTTTTTTAGAATGCAAATCTATCACTTCATTTTCATGCCAAAAATTTAAATCGTGCAAATTCAAAAATTTCAGATATAACAATATAAATATGAGGTTGCATTATTTGAGCATATGTCGATGGATTTTCAATGGAATGACAGTGGCGTAATTGTTTTTGAGAATAGAAGTATTATCCCGTTACATAAATCCCGTATTTTAATGACATTTTTGACTGCAACAGAGCCATAATCAATTATGGTCTCAAGAATCAATGTTATTGTAACCCATTCTTTTAAACTCAACATTAATTTCTAAATGATAGTTAAAATGAAGCATGAAAGCGGGGGGGGGGGGGTATCTATTTGTTTTCGTTCTCCTTTTTCGAGAAAATGAATTATATATATATGATATAAATTATTGTACAACCTAGCCCCTATTAAACGAGTGAAGAACTAAAGATGATTCGGATTTCCGGCATATTAATCATTCAACGTATAAAAAAAAAAATCGTTGAAATTGTCTAAATTGCGAAAACTTTATTTTCATTTCCAGAAGAGATATTTTTTTACAGAGAAGATGGTTAAAATGATTAATTTTCCCATGCAAATGAAATGTACAAATACATATTACAGTTCGCTTTCAAAATGAAGAAAATAATTACGCATATTTTTAAATAAATTGTAATGGCCTTATTCGACGGAGATGGATAAGGTTACGCAAAAACAGAACATGTTCATAATTACAGGTTAGTTAGCATGTTGTATGTATGTGTATGATTTGGAGTTTATGTATTAGGTCCTTGTGTAGTTTATAAAACTTTTCTTCGGATGGAAGAAAGTCTGTTGTGATTTACCCTGGTGCTGATTAGATTTAATACGATTCGGAAAAAAAAATCTGCCATTTGTTGCGAAAAAGCCCGCAAAATCATCAAAATCTAAAGTGAAAAACTTTTTTATTTTTTATTTTTTTATCAACTGGCCAGGCACTTGACTTTCATCATACGCCTTTGTCAGCGGCCAGAACGTGAACCATTTAGCCGTCTTAGGACGTTGCCCCAGGCATACCAGAAGAGGGCGCAACACACTGCGTCCACAACACAAGCATCCATGGCTTATATGGGACTCGAACCCACAACGCGGCGGTCGAGCGATTGCTGTGTAAACGCTCGCCTTGACCACTCGACCACCACGTCGGCAAAGTGAAAAACTACGTATGCTCAAATATATCAATTAAATGCTTGTTTTATATGTAATTATTAACGATGAAAATAATAAGACCAACTCTATTACACTGGGAATAACCGTTCATGGGATTTATTAGGTTTTCGCCTTTTTGTTACGCCTATTTTTAAAATACGTCCAGTTACCATGTGCAAATGAAAATTGAATTAAAAGTTCAAATTCACTGTCATTTTTATAAGTATGCATGCTGTTTTGTGCATTTAAATTCAATTTAATGAATTATTGAAAAAATAAATAAATAAAGAGAAACTGAATTTGAGTCTGCAGGGAAAGTCATTTGCTGCTCACATCAGATTTTTTTAACACTGATTTTATAAAATAATTGAACTGGTGAGCAAGGATATGTACGGAATATAAAGATAGCGAATTCGATTCCTCATTGGAACAGCAGATTATTAACCATTTGTAAAGAGAGGATTCTTGGTCTTTCAAATCTTTGATACGAAACAGGAAACTGAATTGAACAACTTGGAATATATCTACATAATAAATCCGTAAATAAATGTATTACTGTAAATAAATTATTTTAAACCCAGTAGGGATTCTACAAAACATCGTGGAAACGAAAAATGATTTTTAAGGTAATATAAGTAAACATCACAGAAAGAAGCATATTTCCGAATACTTCACATTGCAATCAGCAGTTTTATTTAAACTTTTTCATTAAATCAAATCTCTCAATCCCCTTCACACTTTCAAACACCACGTAAACTTATTACACCCCATACAAACCTCTGACCCAGCAAATGTTTGTGTCATACTACAGAATGCATCATCATTCCAAAAAGCAAATTCCATGGCTTTTGTTTCATTTTTCTTAAGTTTCAGAATCTCCAGCAGAATATTCTTATATTAAGTAAAGATATTATAAAATAATTCAGCCGGTGGACAATGTTATCTAAGAAATTAATTTAGATAGTAAATTATATTCTTCATTGAGACAGGAGATTATTAAACATATGTAGGTAAATCATGATTTTTCAAATCTTTGATACGAAGCAGGAAACTGAATTGTTCAACTTAGAATCCATCTACGTAAAAAATCCATCTCTGAAAATAATCCGTAAATGGTGTAAAGCATAATGATTGTGAAGAATTTATTATTTTGAACGCAGTAGTAATTATACAAAACGTCATGGAAACAGAACATGCTTTTCAAAGTAATCAAAAGAATATTTTGCAGTTGTCATTCCAGTAAACGTCACAGAAAGAAGCATATTTACGAACATTTCACATTGCAAGCACCAGTTTCAGTAAAGTCTCTCTCATCAAATCAAATCTTCTAATCCTCTTCACACTTTCAAATACCACGTAAATTTATTACACTCCATACAAACCTCTGACCCAACAAATGGTTGTGCCATATTACAAAATGCATCTTCATTCCAAAAAGTAAATTCCATGGCTTTTGTTTCATTGTCCTTAAGTTTCAGAATCTCCAGCAGAATATTCTTATATTAAGTAAAGATATTATAAAATAATTAAGGCAGTGGACAATGTTATCTGAGAAATTAATTTAGATAGTAAATGATATCCTTCATTGAGACATGAGATTATTAAACATATGTAGATAAACCATGATTTTTCAAATCTGTGATACGAAGCAGGGAACTGAATTGATCAACTTAGAATCCTTCGTAAAAAATCCATCTCTGTAAATAATCCGTAAATGGTGTAAAGAATTTATTATTTTGAACCCAGTAGTAATTCTACAAAACGTCATGGAAACAGAAAATGCTTTTCAAAGTAATCAAATGAATATTTTGCAGTTGTCATTCCAATAAACATCACAGAAGGAAGCATATTTACAAACACTTCACATTGCAAGCAGCAGTTTCAGTAAAACCTCCCTCATCAAATCAAATCTTCCAATCTCTTTCACACTTTCAAATACCGCGTAAACTTATTACACCCCGTACAAACCTCTGACCCAGCAAATGGTTGTGCCATATTACAAAATGCATCTTCATTCCAACGAGCAAATTCCATGGCTTTTGTTTCATTATTCTTAAGTTTCAGAGGCTCAAGCAGTTGCATTCAAGAGCAAAGAACAGAAAAATAGAGCGTTGCCATGGAAACAAAAGAACAGATTTATTGCGCTTTCAATCTTTTGCTATTTTTAGTTTGATTGTTTCGTTATTCGTTTTCCCGTCCTTGTCATTTCGTTTCTCCTGAAACGGATATGTACGTATCAAAGAGCTAAAAGAAACGGTAAGTAGGATGGATTGGATTAAAACGAAAACTGATCGTTATCTAGCGCACTCAAGCAAACAACGGGGAATCAATGGGAAAAAACGGCTTTAAGATACGTTTTCTTATAGTTTTCTAGCGAAATAACTTATAATCTGTTTTTTTATCTTAAAAGCGATCGAAAATGGGGCTTTTTATGAACGGGAATTCTTATTACACGGGGATTATTATGAACGGGAATTATTATGACACGTGTTAAGAAAGTGATTAAAAAAAGGCGATTTTTCGTAGCATTTAGATATATCTATATAAATCAAAATGAAAACTTGCCCCCATCCTAAAGTTTTATTCCCCCCCCCCCCTAGAAAAAAGTCGTGAAAGACTGGCTGTTTGCAATATAACATACAAAGATATATGTTTGTCAGTTTGCTTGTCTATCTGCTCATCTATTGGCATATGTCATCTATTAGCAGATACACCGATTTCTTATCACAACTAGGAATCTATATAACGAGTTTAATACTCAGTTATATTATATTCTTAAAGAAAGTTACAGTGCTCTTATATTTAAATGAATATATGCTGTTTAATATTGTAATACATTATTTATAAATTATATTCAATGTTTAATGATTTTTATTTTATATTGTAGGCTTTTTACATACTTTTTAATGTAAATCGAAGCGTGATGCGTCATAACTTGAGATGATATGATCATTATGTGAATATTAGTAAGAAATTACATTTCATGACTATATATATTAAGAAGTAAAATGACAAAGGCATACAAAATTACATGCATTTCGCAATAACTGATGTATGTAATTAGATGCTGCCTTTACTATACTAAAATAAATGAAACTTTATCTTACAAAATTCTAATACCTCCCTCCCCCCTCCTCCCACAAATAAAAGAAAGAAATCTCCATCATTTCTAGTATCATAAATATTAATTATTTTTATATATATAAAATACTACATGTGTAGTCAGTTTTATTTTATAAATTTTTATATTTTGATTAGTTGGAAGACTGTCTACCTTACAAATCAATGACATAAGTATTTTTTATACTGCTATATTAAAAAAATAACCTTTAATATCGGTATTATAGGTATATGATTTTTTTTGTATATATGCAGAAAGGTGGCGAGTGTTTAAAAATTAGTTTTACTGATTTTAGAATTGTTAGAATATATTTTGTATAAATATGTGTTTTATTCTTATCTCCTATATCAAATTGTCTGGAATGAAGTTTTTTGAAAAGGTGTTAGTCTTCTTCCACTAATTCAAATTTATACATGATATTTTAACCTTAAAAAGAGGGAGAAGCATTTTTGTTTTTGAGTATCAAGAACGAATTTAAAAATGAATAAAATGTAAGCATATATTTTAAGTTTTACAAACATATTAAATTTAATCATGGCATATTATTAACTTCAGATTGATGATTTTTAGCATTTATATATAATTTCAAAAACAAAAACATTAAATAATTTATTTAATTTCTCATTTTCATAGTTGTTGTTATAAGAAAGATAAAATAATAGCGTGGAATAATGAATTAAAAATAATACGCCTTTTAAAAGAGCAATTAAAAAGAAATGTACAGTGTTTACCAAAAAATGCATATCAAGAGTATTTAAGAAAACATGGAGTGTCATAAAACGCCGTAGCAATGGAGATTGTGATTGGGGATTAGAATGGAACCTGGAAAATTCCTCCTTTCTCACTCAAATGTTTCATAGCCCGAAAATACTAGCTTACATGTGAACGAGGTTACTGTAAAATTAAATTTATTATTTTTTCCCGCCGCAGACGATAATTCGAGAGCAGACGATGTAATTGAACCGCAGCCTTTTTGTCACTACAGAAAACTAGCTTTAAGACCACTGAAACCATTTGACTTATGGGTTTTCTAAAACTGCGAATATATAAGATTTCGTCCTATATTTTATTTATTTTTTTTAAATTTGGTATTATATTTTCATTATGAGTTATATGCTAAAATTAGACTTAAATTAGGTGAAAATTCGCAGAGACAGTAACGAATCGAGCGCTTTTGAGGAATGTCTGTGTGAGATGGGGATTGTCGATGCGATATCTTACGAACAAAAAGGGCGTTTAATGAGATTTAGTACAAAACTTGGTACACATGAAATTTAGTACACAATTTTGTACTATTAGAATCAGTGAATGCTGGATCCTTATTGATTTTAAAAGCAGTCGAATGTCCGAATTACACACCAATTTCCGAAAAAAAAATTTAAAAACATAAAAAAATCAGAACTTTCAATAATGTTGTGTAAATGTTTATTTTTTATGTAATGTTTCATTAGTGAGAGAATGACACAAACTTTTGAACTCTAGCCAAAGTGGCGATATTTCTCCAAAGATGAACGAAAATATCGTTAAAACTGCAATTCTTTTTTCACTCAAAATTATTTATTTCTGGAGTCTAGAATATTAGTGATATGAATTAAATATTCATTCATTTTGCATTGAGAGACACACGATTTATATTTCGATGACGTCTTTTGAATGAAGTTCATTTTATGTACATAGAATTGTCTTTTTCGAAGACGTTATACGTTTTAAAGCATAATAAATTACTGTAGTACCGTGATAATTTTTAAAATATCAACCCTGAATCTATCACATTTTAGTGATGTTTAAATAAAATTGCATTTCAGTTCGAAAGTGTTTCAAAATCATCAAAATCAATGCTTTATACATAATTAATCTTTCTCTTTTTTATGTAATTTTTACATCGTGCTCTGTGGTTTGCATGACGCGCAAGGAAATTTTCCATTATATTTATTGCAGTTTTATCAAAACTATGGAGATTAGCTATACTAAATTTCATACTATTTATATAATTACATCAGTTGTATTCATAAAAGCGTGCAAAATTATCAGGGAATGAGGTAAAAACCGAGTCCTGTGAAACGGGATTTTGCACCCATCAAATTTCTCCATAAAAATCTTCTAATAAAGCAGAACTCAAAGACAGGTAACATAATTTTCAAACACCTATATTATACTCTATAATCCATTTTATGCCATAAATAAAATAAGTTACCATAGTGTCTTATACTATATACAGTTTAATAATATCCCAAACGTTTAAAGTTCCAGGATTAGAAAAGTATCTCTCTTCGTACATAACATAAATGTGAGCCCCACCTTTACTTCATTCCTTCAATAATCTAAACTGAAAGACATTCAATCCTAATTGCAACATTTTATGATCCACGAAAACTACCCGCCATAACATTATTTAAGGATATATCAAAGCTCTCTTCACGTAGTGGGTAGTTACAGTGGGTATTTGGAGAACACACTCGTCACTTTATTTTTCAGATGTCGTAAATTTCATATCGTGCCAAAGTTATTTTGATGCCTTAAGTGCATTTTAACTGCACAGGGTCATTAAATTAAAGGTATGTGCTGCCTAGAAATGGTCCATCTTGAAGAATACTTCGAAATGGCGTGACATTTGAAGAAATAAAATTCTCTTTATAGAAAGCTCGTAACTCTTTTATCGTCAGTATTTTGAAAAAATATGACTATCGATTTAATATAAAATTGGTTTTATGGCAACGTTGAATTTTACTCTAAATACGTCCTAAAGACGAATTATTTTTCACGAATATGTGTTCATAATATCTCTATAATATATACAATTTTGAATGCGATTTAATTTAATATATTAGGCACAGATTATTTATGTCCTTATCCACACTTTATTTGGAAATTTAAAAGCTGTCTCTCACGATGTTTAGAATAAGCAAAGTAGTAATGACAAATTATTTGTACAATTACAGCAAAAAAGATCAATCATACATAAAACATTGATTATGAAACATATTTCAATTGAAATGCAATTTTATTTAAACATCTCTAAAATGGGATACATTCAGCGCTTATATTTCGAAAAGTATCTCAGTACTATAGAAATTTATTATATTTGAAAACATAAAACTTCATCGAAAAATGGCAATGCTAGTTGCACAAATCAACTTTATTCAAATGGCGTCGTCGTAATCGCCTGCCTCTCTATGTAAAATTAATGAATATTTCATTGATATCACTTATATTCAAGACTCCAGAGCTTAATAATTGTACGAGAAAAAATTTAGCTGTTATACAACTCACCTTAATATCGCTTGATTTGTTGTTTACATTCTGCATGTGTTAAAATTAGTAGAAATAATCAAAGTTTGGTGATCATTTCAAATAAAAAATATTGCAGTTGCGTTGGCACAAAATTCAGATACACTGATAATACTAAAAAATAAAGATATTTTATGACGGATGCAAAACTAAATATAAATGTAAACGATCCTTAAACCTCGCGATCTTTACGAAAAAAACGACATGTACGGCATGTATGTCCACACTTTCTGCACTGATGAAGGAAATCTCGTTGATTTCCGAAACTTATGTACGCTTATGCATCTGGATTTGCCCTACATTTTACACTGTAAACCAGTTTATTACCAAAACTTTTTGATTTATACTATTATGAATGCATAATATATCTTCATGGCATAATGAAAAAACTTTAGTAAACACTATTATCACTGCCATGTCCTAATCGCTTGTCAATAGCGACGAATTTGGTATTGTTGGCGACAAATTTGGAAAAAAATCACCAATTTGGTGGCTTTTAGAAAGTGCTAAAATGTTCTCGGATTTTGTAGATTGGTTAAGATTTTCGCGAGTTACATCATTTTTATGGAATTTTCAATAGAGGGTACATAAGCAGATCATAGTTCAGTAGGAAGTTGCTGGCGTGATACAAGCAAATATGACATGTGATTACTTCAGTATGTTGAGAAAATATTCGATATTCTGTAACAGTCGAATATTAATTTGTTCGTTCATTGTGGCTGAGAGTTATTTTGTGACCTTGTTAGAGAGTTATAAGTTGTGAATTGTTCCTGTCTACGCCTATTGATGTTAGTTATTCTGAACTTTAGACTCATCAATGTATCTTGCGAATATAAATAAACAATTGCAGATGACACTTTGATATAATACATATCATTTAAAAGTTGATGTTATAACCACTCATCAATTTATCAATCTATATATAACTTTTCAAAGATTCCTGCACAGTTACTAGTGCTGTAAATACTATAAACATAAAAAAATATATAAATTCCTGAATTTCTGCAAATATTTCTTCTAAAATTCCATAGCTTGTAAAAGTTTAACAAACTACTCTGAAGAACTCACAGTTGAAAATACTTCTAATATATATATATATATATATATACATATATATATAAACTAGCAGCATACCCGTTCTTCGTACGGAGTATATAATATAAAGAAACTTATAATTCGCAATCATGTGCAAATTCTGTTAAAATATTAAATTTTGCTCCTAAAGAGAAGTTTAAGAATATATGTTCTCACTATGCAAAATTAACTTCACGGGCAAATCTGAAGAATAAAACATCCTGGCCCCTTTTGTAAGCAAATTTACAAAAAGAAATGAATTGAATCAATATATGTAACCCCGTACTACTTATATTGTCGCAGATTAGAAAATATGCCAGTGTGTTAGTAGAAGATTACCCGTATTACAATATAAGTCTCAAAAATATGTGTCAAAATAAAAGAGATGACGTAATAAATTGAAAATATCAACAATCCTCGTACTCTCTATATCAGAAGGTCTTAATTGATTCCAATATATGCCAATATATATCAAAACATATGCCAATATACTGCACTACTTATATTCTTGTAGATTAAAAGATATATCCGTGTATTTGTAGAAGATTACTCGTACAACGTACAATAAATGAGTTTAAACAATTTTTGTCATAATAAAACAATTACATAATAACTTGAAAATATTAATAATCCCTGAATCAATAATCCTCGAAAATATCAATAATAATAATAATCTGAAGACCATAAAATTGATATTATCCAGTCAAAATTGCTATAAGAAAAATCAAATCGTTCTTTTACTGAAATATATTTTTATATCCATTTATTTATTTTTCAATAATTATTAAAATTAACAGACAGATTTAATTTAATTGCGTTTCTGAGTAACATGATTTAAGATAGAATTCCTCATAAACTGCGAAATTAAATAACCATTTTGATTGCTTTATACTTTTCATTGTTCAGTAAAAGCTTGTTTAAAATAAACCATGGAGATGGATTTCCCATTTAAATCATGTTTCAAACAATTCATGTTTTCAGAAAGTGACTAATTAGCGCAAAAAATCTCCCATCAAACTCAGAGATTAAATTTTAATTCACTTTCAAACGATTTTCAAGCTTTTCGTTTGGGTAAACCACGGAGTTAGAGAGTAGAACTCTTAGGAAAAAGTTTGGTTTTACATTAATATCTCGACAACCCCTGGTCTTAGATACTCGAAACTTGGGCTAAATTTATGGGGGGCTATTTTAAGGCTATCCACAAATTTTCTTCAAATTCGGTTCAGCAGTTCTCCCGTGATGAGACAAACGAAAATTTAGTTTTTTACTAATATCTTGAGAACCACTGATTGTAGAAACTCCAAACATGGACTATATATATATATATATATATATATATATATATATAAAGAAAATCCAATATCTCTCTATATCTATTTACCCTTCGTTGCAATAAATGTAATGAAATTGGAACACATTTGGTGAAGTATCTACAGCTTGGGAGATGTCGATTTAACAATTTGAGAAATATCGCCAATTTGGCAATAATGCATTACTCCTGAAAATAAGTGACCGTTGCTAGTAATTTAACTAACAAACACGTGTAAAAAACATAAAATCGTACATTCCTTCAAACAGTTCTATTGGTATGAAAAACTAAAATTATTCTTTAAGGCCAAACCTATCATGCCTAACAGTCAGCAAGCCTTCGCATTTTATGTATTAAGATTATTTATCTCACAACATAGGATTGTAAGTACAGTTTCTATACGCCATAAAACTATCACCACAGTCAAGCCACTTTTTCTGACGGGGCATATTTGTCACGGAATGTATTGCTACAGAATGCATTACAATAATAAATCGTTGGTTCCTCGTCCATCATTTTTGTCAGCAACCACCATTTGTGAGGGAAATGGAAAAATTATCCTCACACTTCTGGTGAAGATTTATCTTAAACGATTTCTTGCTGTAACGACAAACTATTGGAAGAACTTCAGGACCAAAAGGGGTGTAGCCACAAAGATTGAGTTTAACTAAAGTATATACGATAACTATGTTAAATAATAATATGAATTTAATCGTTAATTAATAAACTACTGATTGAATAATCATGTTAAATACTACATAAGCTACTTATGAAGTAATTATTCATAAGCTACTTATGAAGTAATTATCCATAAACTTCGTATGAAATAATTATTCATAAGCTACTTATGAAGTAATTATCCATAAGCTACTTATGAAATAATTATTCATAAGCTACTTATGAAGTAATTATTCATAAGCTACAATGAACGAAAATACATACAACGTCAGTTTTCAAATGCAGTTTTTCGCTTTGAAATTGATGCTGTTTTCATTTATTAATTATTTCGCTTATTTAATTATGTTTTTGGAGGCAGATTATTTGCGTTTTCCGTTACTTTGGTGACACATTTACATTCCATAAGATATCACTATTTCCATAAGACATTCCATAAAACTCTCATAAGACTTTACCGAAAATAAAAATCTTCGATTGTTGACATTGCTCTTAATTTATATAGCATCATAATTCTACAAGATTTTAAAGAAAACTTTTCTACAACTTATAAAATCGTCTTAGAGCTTCTGCAAATAATGAAACAATAATTCGACTCCTGACATTTATAAAGGTTAAATTTCAACTTTTATGCAAATAATAAATAGCTTCTGTAAATCAGTCATAAAATATTTTTTCAAGATTCTACAAATAGATATTATTCGCTTTCGAAAGTTGTCATGTTTTAAATAACATCAAAAATTCAACAAAACTTTAAATTCAAACTTTTCTGCAAATAACAAAGTATTATTTGGGCCCCCGGCACTCTGTAAATAATGAAGAATTATTCTGCTATCTATGTAATAGAAAACATTATTCGGATGCAGACAGTTATAAAACATTAAAATTAAACTTTTCTGAAAATAATAAATAATTATGCGAGCTTCTGCAAATAAATAAAGCATTAATTATTTTCAGACCTTGCTCATGTTTTAAATAACATCATAATTCTACAAAACATAAAAACTAAACTTGTCTGCAAACGAAGAATTAATTCTTCGTGATTCTGCAAATATAAAGAATTGTTCGGCGGTCTGTAAATAAAAAATAACTCTTCAAGTCCTTAAGTTGATCATTGTTTAAATAACATCAAAATACCATATATTTTAAAATTAAAAATTTTCAAGTAATAAGAAATAAATAATTCGTTGAGCTGTGAATGTCTAATAATTTTTCCCTAAACAACCGTACAACTAAACAGACATGCTAACATACAGATTAATTTTATACAAGGTCTTTTGAAAAGACGTAGGGCAAAATATACCTTGAACGATTTGTCGAATACCCATGCTTCTACTTTAAGGCATGATTTAATTAAGGTATGTAGAATATCATTGTATACAAATTTGGATACTGTGACACTTTTTAGTGAAAAGGAGAAATGTAGCATTTTATACGAGCTCTCTTAAAAAGTCTGAAGCTCAACTCGCCATTCTCAATCCAGAATTCATTTTTTTTTCAAATTCTACAAAAAAACATCGAAATTATTAAGTACGTGATTACTGCTCTTTTAAGAATGGCTATGTCAAATTTTGTCATCTCCTACCATGTTAACAAAATATAAAATTTCGAATGAGATTCAAAGTTTTCTCTTGAATTAGAATGAAAATCTATTTGGTTCGATATTTTTTGATGACAGAGCCAGATATAAAAATTCATGAAAATCCATTAATATTTGTGGACGATTCGTGTACACATAAAACCGACTAGATACATTAGACAGACGGACACCCCAAACACAGTCAAAACGTATTCAGCCTTAACACATACATTGGCACCAAAATCTCGAAATCGAAAATTTTTTCGTGAATCAATATCACGTATGAGAAAGTATAAATTGAATTATAAAAATATTTTCTATAGCATAAATCAAACAACATATTTGTATTTACATACAATCAAAATTACCTCATATACTCTTATCAGTGACCCTCCGACGTACAAGTAAGGATTATATAAAACTTTTATTAAATATAGTTACTAAAGATCATGTCCTTTAATGGAAATTGCATCTAACGAAACTCGATTTTTGTACAACTTGTTCATTTTTGCTCTTTCTTTTGATCAAATCAAAGTTGTTTAAATCCCATATTTTTAAAATTTTTTGATGATCAATTTCGAATATTAGATAACATTCAATGTTTTCAACTTATTATAAAAGATCTTTAAGTGAATAATAGTCAATTTGCCAATTGGAACATCTGTTGTTGAGAACCCGATTAAAAAATAAAATCTTCCACTTTTTACGAAAACTTTTCACTTGAACAAAACTGTTATTTCAAAATTCTAACTTATTTGAAGAAGTTCCTTTATTGGAAACATGGTAGTGTAAACGATCTTTCAAGGGATTTTTAGTTATACAATATTTTAAACTCCTTAGATTATACAATGGACTCGACTTTTAAATATAGTTTCTACATACAATAAAACAATCATTGCAGTTATGCCAACTTTCCAACTGGGGCATACTTGTCACGGAAATTATTACTACGGAATGTATTACAATAATAAATCTTTAGTCCCTCTTCTATCATTTATGCCAGCAACCGCATTTTGTGCAGAAAATCGGAAACAAGAAGCCTTACACCCCTGGTGCAGATTTGTCTTACATGGTTTCTCTGGATAACGACAAACTATTGGAAAAACTACATGGTACAAAAGGGGTATGTTTTCAAAGAATTGGCAAGGTCTTATATAGGAATATTTAAGGTTTTCCTTGGAGGGATATATCAAAAGTGGTTTATATGTTGAACTCTAGTTGTTATGTGCATTAAAATGGTCTAGTGATTATGTGCATTAAAAATAATTGTGGTTATGTGCATTAAAATAGTAAAATATGCAGAAGAGAGTTCTACAGCCATTTTATAACATATCTGCAGCTATTATAAAAGAATAAAAACTTCTTAAACACAACATACAACACAAAATTAAGAGTTTTAATGCTGTTTTTATAAACAATCTAACGGTTTACTTATGTGCATTCCATTATTACCTATTTCATGTGATATCTATATGCACTATTTTTATAATAAACGCTTTACTTTGTACGATTTGAAATACAAGCTCATATATGTGAATTATACACTAACTATACACTATGTGAAATATACACTAACTATACACTACGTGAACTATACACTATATAACTTTCGTGTTAGTTGATAATAATTGCAACCTTTCCAATTTACTTAATTTCATTAATTTCATTGATCATTGCATTCAGTTTCCTCACGAAGAGGAAGGTAACAATCAAATATCCTATCTTGGTGTCCTTGTCACAAAAAGGGTTTCCACATTCTTAACTTGAATTGTAGTAAAACTTTTTCTGTTTCCATACCTCCTCATGCTCGTTATAATAAACTTGTTCAGCAAAATGTTTCAGGTCTATGCATACGTTTACCGTGTTTCAAATTTATATTCTTTCTTTGGACACTGAATTATGAGATTCATGCACTGTTAATTATATATTATATACCTCGGAACCTCTTACCCTCGTCACTGCAAAAGAACCAACAAACCCAGAGTCCAGTAAAGGAATCATCATTTCTCTCTTGGACTTCGGGTTTGTTGGCTCTCCTCCAGTGATGAAAGGGATCCAGTGTATTATCGAAAGAGTTGCATACCGCATTATCGTGGAATTTGTACTTATATACGTTGCTCAAGTTTTTCTTAGTCTTGCACAAGTATATTTTAGCTATTGATTGTATATTTGTTATTTGCACGTAGTTAGTGAGAATATGCGGTTTAAAAATTGACGTTTTACCCTATTATAATTCTTTCAATTATTGAAATTATGATTTTGCACATATGTGTACGATGTTACGCATGTGTGCAAATTTTCAGTGTCTTTGCTACTGCAGTCTTTGAGTTAAAGGTATCACAAAATTTCAGCAAATGTGAATTTTGCTTTGTTAAAAATGGAGAATGAACTTCGTCGAATGAGACGCTCGTCCATAATTATGTTTCTTTACATCATGTACACATACATGAAATTTGACGATGGTAAGTTTGTTTGTTATTGAGTTTTTGAGATTACACATTGCACACATATACACATACACCATTCACACATACACACAATCATGCTCATCAAATTCACACACATACACAACTACGTACAAATCACATATATGGACATATATGCATACCATCGCACACCCACCCTGTGAGGTCTAAACCTTTTGTTATTGTTTCTCTCAGTTTTCATTATTGGTTCGGCTGATGGGGCCATTAAAAATGCTGGAGCTGGCGCTTACTCTATAGACCTTACATTGTCTTGCGCCGTTGGAAAACACTTTTACAACTTTGATGGCGAAATAGCTACTATTTCTTTAGCCTTAGACAAAATGGAGCAGTGCGAAATGGAAAATACCGTCTTTTTTGTTGTCTCCAGGGCGGAAATTATGGCCTTAACATCTTGCAATCTCTGGGAATGTGAGATTTACAAGAATTGTTTGGAAAAAATAGATAAACGGCTGAACATCAGGAACTGCATTGCCCTGCAGTGGATTCCAAGCCACCGCGGGATATATGGAAATGAGTGGGCAGATTTATTGGCTAAGAATGGATCTCAAATTATGCAAGCGGATCCTCCCTTGTCTGTGCGGCATATAAAGCAATAGATATCCCACTCTATTAAAGCTAACCGTTTTAGTCTGTACGGGGAGAAAGCTTCCAGAAAGAAGTGGAACTCCTTGTTAAATAAGTCGGCAAGAATATCCAGTTCCTTGCATAAAGCTGTTGGCGTGGCTTTTTTTAGACTTGCCACGGGTCATGATTACTTAGAGAGTCACATGTATCGAATGGGACTGACAGACACAGTTGTCTGTCCTCTTTGCGACCATGGCGTTCTCATGACTGGAGAGCATCTCAGCATTTGCCCTGCTGTTCTTGACTGTTTTCCTTAACTGTGTTACTGACAAGGCTTTTAGCGACAATTTTATCGTTCTTCTTTGTATTGGGCTGCTCGTCGACTTATGACCGAGAGGTCGGAGACGGACATAGGATAAAAAAATGTTTTCATTATGATGTATGTTTTCTTTACATTAACAACTTCTAAGTGGCTCGGTTAAAAAGACCAATCACCGAGCCAAGTAACATTCTGCGCTCCTTATTTGGCTACAGATTAAAGTTTCGGATCGGGAGTGAGATGCATAGGTGGGTGACTAAAAGGTTAGCGAGAAGGTTGGGTTGTAGGATGTGATGCTTGAAAAGATGGAGCACGCTGAGGCTGGTTGATCTATTTAAGCTGAGTGAGTAGTGAGGAATAAAGTTACTGGGTGGGTGAAATAGAAGGATAATACAAGCCAAGGAATCTTCACTAATGGATACTTCAAAGACCAGAAGGCTCAAGTATCCCAAGTAAGCTGAGAAAAGGTTTAGAGGTACTAGGAAAAAGTTGTGTAAGCAGAAAAGCTTTATAATTAGTCCAACGTTTAATTCCATATCACGAGGCCCGTCATAGTGTATTCCATGATATATTTGTCTTAATTAATGCTGGCTGTTTGATGTATTCTCTAAGTTAGTTAATCAGCCAGCTGCTGTAAATTGAGTAATTACCCAATAAATGTATTTTAGATTAAATGATTGCATCTATGTGTTATTGCCCTGAGTCGCAATGTCCTGTGTATCCAGTTATCAAACGTTTAAAGATTTTCAATTTTATTTGGCAGATCTAAGTAAGCACGAATAGTTAATCCCGATTACCAAAGTCGATAAACCCGAGCAATACAGTTTTAACCAAGGTTCATTAAGTTACAATATAGTCCAATCGAGACTTAGAACTCTGCAGCCCACATGCAGGCAAACATATCCTCACACAAATATACTCACGCAAACAGACCCACATATATGACAAACACTATAAGCACACACACACATACATGCAGGTGTCTATATTTCCGGAAGGTCATAAAATGGGACTAAAAGGTCTTAACATTCGAATTCGAAAAATTTTAGGACATTTTTTCTATTCAAAAGTATGAGCAAGTAAATACGCTAATTTCATATTTTTAATTCCGGTTTTCATAGTATTCTAAAAACGGTAAAAATTGATATAAAAATATTTTAATTAATACAATAAAAATATTTATCAAATATAATATACATAATTACAGTCCGTTAAATTTTTAAACTGTTCTTTCATCCTTTAAAAGTAAATGGAGACACTTCCATGTTCCCACTAAAGACTCAGAAATCTAGGACCCACATACACACAAGCATATCCTCACACAAAAATACTCACGCATACATACCCACACATATGACAAATACTATAAACACACACACATACATACAGGTGTCCATCTTTCCATACGTTCTTGAAATGGGACTAAAAGGTCTTAAAATTCGAATTCAAAAAATTTTGGGACAATAATTTTTCTATTCTAATGCATTAGAAAGTAAATATGCTAGGAAAAAAATCTGATGTGGCCAGCGTATCACTTTCCTTATATAATGCTATAAATGTGCTACTTTTATCGCAAAAAAGCCATTCTTATAGTAGATACTTATATTCTTTCCAAGATATTGAATTTTCCTTAATTAGTCGCCATTTTCATCGATTTAGCGTCATTTTTATCCATTTGGCGAGATTTTCTTCAATTTGGCAACGTTTAAAAAAGTCGCCAAGATGGCGAAATTCCACTAAATTCGTCACCAAAATCTCGCCAAGCGTTATGGACGGAGAAATATGTTATTCTTAGAGCAGATAAATGACTATTGGCGTTCAAATATAAATGTTTTACTCAAAGTATATTTTCTTATGAATGGAACGAGCTAGATCCACGAGAATGATGTCACCCAATTTATCGCATGATATTACATATGAAAAGTGAACAAGTTTCTCAACAGTTAATATATTTTTTTTAATTTATGAGATTTTTTTATAAATTTATTTTAAAAATATGCAATATCTCAAGAACGGTTCATGCTAGCGTTCTAAAATTTATGTCAATCGTTTTCTAACGAGAAATTACATAAGAAATGTCTATTTTCGTAACTTTAATAAAGGTTTTGAATTTTTGATGCTTTTTTCAAAATTTTACTCGAAAATTTAGAGGTGTTTTGTACATTCGATTGCATTTAAAAACAATAGGCTTCCAGTATTCATGGATTGTGATTTTTGTACCAAATTTCATTGAAATAGCTCCATTCGTTCCTGAGATATCGTCGCTACAGGCTCACTGACACACACACACACACAGATACATCACCTCAAAAGTGTTTGATTCGTAATCAGGGATGTTTGAAACGTGCTCTCCCGTCGAATACTCGAATTCGAATTTTCGACCCCGTCTCAATACTTTCCTTATACATTATGTATATAAGGGAAATAAAAATTGATACCAAAAGAATTATTTTAATTAATACAATAAAAATATTTATCAATTATAATATACATAATTACAGTAGTTTAAAATTTAAAAACTGTTCTTTCATCCTTTAAAAGTAACATAAGATACTTTCATGCTCCCACTAAACTATCCAATCGCGTGTAGAAATATTTTCAGCGAGCCACCATTAAACAAAAGAATATCTCTTTAACCCCCACTTATCTTGGGTTATAAAACAGTAATTACCCTGTCATTTGCATATATACATAGACACTTTAAAGAAAAATAACGCATACGTTATGTAAACTACTGGGTTGTTCTGTATAATTACAACTTAAGATGGGATGCATGGCTCTTTGTTATGAAAATCTGAGGTTATTGTACCCAAGAGTTTAGGAAAATAGTTATTAACCAAGCACATTGGAGAATACCATGTAATTGAAGACATTTGAGTAAAATAAATGTTTTACAAAAACTTAACCTTGTTTTACGTTGAGTTTTAAAGATATTTTTAAAGGAAAGGGGGGGGAGGGGTAAGCGTTGAAAGACAATTTGCATGCCAAGCTTAAAAAATTCACGAGCTTATAAATAGTTACTTAAACTATTTTAAAAAGAATTAATAATGTTATGTTTTCCCGTAATATTTATATTTTTATAAGTTAAATAATCTATGTATTAACATTTGACAATGAACTTTTATAATTCAATGAATAAAAAAGTGAATTACCTTTGCATGTTTATGAAATGTATGCTTTACGGATATTTTCTCTATACCAAAATAAAATACTTTAACCTCTCATTTTGTTTATGCTTTCTTAATAGATAGGTAGTATGTGTGCTTAAATAATCCTTCTGATGCTATATGTTTATCTAATGCTCATAAACATTAAACACTCATATTAAACACTCATAAACCCACGAATAATAAATGCAAAAACATCATTGAGTATTATAAGTTAATAATTCGGACTTTTTGATATTTTTAAACTTCTTGAATGCGAAAAGGTTGTATATTAGATGTAATTTTAGAGTATTTTGTATTGTTAGGTCAAATATTTTTAATCGCAATTTTGATCACAAAACAGTTTTAAAATTAATCGAATTCATCATGACTTGTTTAAATCATCTAAAAAGCAGGATTTGGGAAACATTTTTTTTTCTTCCAAAAAATTTGAAGACTTTTACACAATGCAGAAAAACACAAATTCCCACAACGAGATATCTTTTAAGTATTTGTCACACCTTTACGTTGTAAGATATATTTTGAATTTCCTTTTATTCAGTATAAAAATACTTTACAATGACTATATAACTAGTACTTTCAAAAAGAAGATAAAATATCATAATTATACATTATGTCATAAACTAAAGTTAAATAAGAGAAATTAACTGTTTAATACACTCATATGATTAAAATGATGTATAAAATTCTCTAATAATAGTAAAAATCTGATGTGGGCAGCACATGACTTTCCCTGCAGACTTATATTGACGTTCTCTTTATTTTAATTAAATTTATTTCACTTTTAATTCAATTTCCGTTCTCATTCTGTAACCGGGCTTATTTCCAAAGGTGGCGTAGGGAAAGTACGAAAAACTAAAATATCTCGAGAACGGCTAGTCCTAGTGTAATGGGGTTGGTCTTATTCTTTTCGTTGTTAAAAATTACATATTAAACAAGCATTTAATAGATATATTTGAGTATGCGTAGTTCTTTAGTTTAGATTTTGATGATTTTTGCGGGCCATTTTGTAAGAAAAGGCAGGTTATATTTTTCCGAATCCTACCAAAATCTAATCAGCTCCAGGATGATCCACAAGTGACTCATCTACCGAATTTTGTGAAATTCGGTCCAGTAGTTTTTTTGCTAGAGTGGATACAAGCTTTTGCGGGCTATTTCGCTCAAAAAGGCGGGTTCTTTTATCCCGAATTGTATCCAAAACTAATCAGCACCAGCCCCGCCCAAAAGTGACTTACCTACCAAATTTTGTGAAATTCGGTCCCTTAGTTTTTCAGTTAGAGTGGATACAAAATCTGCACAGACAGACACACAGACAGACAGACAGACACACACACACAGACGTCACGTTAAAATGGTTTTTTCGTATTCTAGAGGTCTCGAAACGTGTAGATCCGTCGAAAACTCGAGTTGTGATTTTCGGCATGATTCCAATACTTTCCCTATACATTACCATGTATTGCAGGGAAAGTAAAAATTGTAGATTTTCTATGTTGACATCTTAGTTGTTAAAATATCAACGATTTGTACCAATAAAATTACTTAATTTTTTTTATACAAGAAAATTTTTCTCACATGTTATATTTATATGTGCAACTCATTTTTATTACTTTCCCTGTAATACATGGTAATGCAATGGAAAGTATTGGAATCATGCCGAAAATCACAACTCGAATTTTCGACGGATCTACACGTTTCGAGATCTCTAGAATACGAAAAAACCATTTTTAACGTGACGTCTGTGTGTGTGTCTGTCTGTATGTCTGTCTGTCTGTCTGTCTGTTTGTCTGTCTGTCTGTCTGTGTGGCTGTCTGTGCAGATTTTGTATCCACTCTAACTGAAAAACTAATGGACCGAATTTCACAAAATTTGGTAGGTGAGTCACTTGTGGGCGGGGCTGGTGCTGATAAGTTTTGGGTACAATTTGGGATAAAAGAACCCGCCTTTTTGTGCGAAATGGCCCGCAAAAGCTTGTATCCACTCTCGCTAAAAAACTACTGGACCGAATTTCACAAAATTCGGTAGATGAGTCACTTGTGGGTCATCCTGGTGCTGATTAGATTTTGGTATGATTCGGAAAAAATAACCTGCCTTTTCTTACAAAATGGCCCGCAAAAATCATCCAAATCTAAACTAAAGAACGACGCATGCTCAAATATATCCATTAAATGCTTGTTTAATACGTAATTTTTAACGAAGAAAAGAATAAGACCAGCCCCATTACACTACGATTAGCCGTTCTCGAGATATTTTAGTTTTTCGTATTTTCTCTACGCCACCTATGAAATTAAGTCCGGTTACAGAATGAGAAAGAAAATTGAATTAAAAGTGAAATAAATTTAATTAAAATAAAGAGAACGCGGATATAAGTCTGCAGGGAAAGTCATGTGCTGCCCACATCAGAATTTTACTTTCCCTGCAATACGTGGTAATGTATAGGGAAAGTATTGGAATCATGCCGAAAATCGCAACTCGAGTTTTCGACGGATCTACACGTTTCGAGGCCTCTAGAATACGAAAAACCATTTTTAGCGTGACGTCTGTGTGTGTGTCTGTCTGTCGGTCTGTGTGTCTGTCTGTGCCGATTTTGTATCCACTCTAACTTAAAAAACTAATGGACCGAATTTCACGAAATTTTGTAAGTCACTTGTGAGCGGAGCTGGGGCTGATTAGTTTTGGGTACGATTCGGAATAAAAGAACCCGCCTTTTTTGTGAAATGGCCCGCAAAAGCTTGAATCCACAGTAGCTGAAAAACTCATGGACCGAATTTTACAAAATTCGGTAGATAAGTCACGTATGGATCACCCTGGTGCTGATTAGATTTTGGTACGATTCAGAAAAAAATAACCTGCCTTTTTTTGCAGAATGGCCCGCAAAAATCGTCCAAATCTAAACTAAAGAACTATGTATGCTCAAATATATCCATTAAATGCTTGTTTAATACGTAATTTTTGGCGAAGAAAAGAATAAGACCAACCCCATTACATTAGGACTAGCCGTTCTCGAGATATTTTAGTTTTTCGTATTTTCTATTCGCCACCTTTGAAAATGAGTCTGGTTACCGAATGAGAACGAAAATTGAATTAAAAGTGAAATAAATTTAGTTAAAATAAAGAGAACATGGATATAAGTCTGCAGGGAAAGTCATGTGCTGCCCACATCAGATTTTTACTTTCCCTGCAATACATGGTAATGTATAGAGAAAGTATTGGAATCATGCCGAAAATCACAACTCGAGTTTTCGACGGATCTACACGTTTCGAGGCCTATAGAATACGAAAAAACCATTTTTAACGTGACGTCTGTGTGCGTGTCTGTCTGTCTGTCTGTGTGTCTGTCTGTGAAATGTATGTATCAACTCTAACTCAAAAACTAATGGACCGAATTTCACAATATTTGGAAGGTAAGTCACTTGGATATGATCCTGGTGCTGATTAGTTTTTGGTACGATTCGTAAAACAAGAACCCGCCTTGTATTGCGAAATGGCCCGTAAAAATTTCATGTATCCACTCTAACTAAAATACTAATTGACCAAATTTCACAAAATTTGGTAGATAAGTTACTTGTAGGATGATCTGGTGCTGATTAGATTTTGGTACGATTCGGAAAAGAACAACCTGCCTTTTTTTACGAAATGGCCCGCAAAAATTGCAAAAATCTAAATTAAAAAAACTACATATGCTCAAAGATATCCATTAAACACTTGTTTTATACGTAATTTTTAACGTAGGAAAGAATAAGACCAATTCCATTACACTAGGACTAGCCGTTCTCGAGATATTTCAGTTTTTTCGTATTTTCTCTACGCCACCTTTGAAAATAGGTACAGTTACCAAATGAGAACGAAAATTGAATTAAAAGTGAAGTAAATTTAAACGAAATAAAGAGGACGTGGATATAAGTCTGCAGGGAAAGTCATGTGTTGCTCACATCAGATTTTTACTTTCCCTGCAATACATGGTAATGTATAGGGAAAGTATTGGAATCATGTCGATAATCACAACTCGAGTTTTCGACGGATCTACACGTTTCAAGACCTCTAGAATACGAAAAAACCATTTTTAGCGTGACGTGTGTGTGTGTGTGTCTGTGTGTCTGTGTGTCTGTGTGTCTGTGTGTCTGTCTGTCTGTGCAGATTTTGTTATCCACTCTAACTAAAAAAGTAATGGACCGAATTTCACAAAATTTGGTAGGTAAGTCACTTGTCAGCGAGTCTGGTGCTGATTAGTTTTGGGTACGATTTGGAATAAAAGAACCTGCCTTGTTTTGCGAAATGGCCCGCAGAAATCGTCAAAATCTAAACTAAAGAACTAGGTATACTCAAATATATCCAATAAATGCTCGTTTAATATGTAATTTTTAACGACGAAAGGAATAAGATCTACCCCATTATACTAGGACTAGCCGTTCTCGAGATATTTTAGTTTTTTCGTATTTTCTCTACGACACCGTTGAAAATAAGTCAACTTAATAAATGAGAACAAAAAGTGAATTAAAAGTGAATTAAATTTAATTAAAATAAAGAGAACGTTAAGAAAAGTCTGCAGGGAAAGTCATGTGCTGCCCACATCAGATTTTTACTTTCCCTGCAATACATGGTAATGTATAGGGAAAGTATTGGAATCATGTCGAAAATCATAACTCGAGTTTTCGACGGATCTACACGTTTCGAGACCTCTAGAATACGAAAAAACTATTTTTAGCGTGACGTCTGTGTGTGTGTCTGTCTGTCTGTGCAGATTTTGTATCCTCTCTAACTAACAAACTAATGGACCGAATTTCACAAAATTTGGTAGGTAAGTCACTTCTGCCTTTTTTTGCGAAATGGCCCGCAGAAATCGTTAAAATCTAAACTAAAGAACTAGGTATACTCAAATATATCCATTAAATGCTCGTTTAATACGTAATTTTTAACGAAGAAAATAGTAAGACCAACCCCATTACACTAGGACTAGCCGTTCCCGAGATATTTTAGTTTTCCGTATTTTCTCTACACCACCTTTGATAATAAGTCCGGTTACCGAAGGAGAACGAAAATTGAAATAAAAGTGAAATAAATTTAATTAAAATATAGAGAACGTTAATATAAGTCTGCAGGGAAAGTCATGTACTGCCCACATCAGATTTTTAATTATAATGCAGCATATGCATTATTCATTTTAATTATAATAGATTACATGCACTATCCCTTCAACCTTCATTTAACAGGATACACTCAATCTATCAAAACTATCTTATTGCGTGTAGAAATATTTGCCTCGAACTATCCATTACCCAAAAAGAAAAGAAAATTAACTGTAAGTATCGCTAATCTAGAGTTATAAAATAGTAATTGTCCAATCATTTGCTTCTATATCCAGCTATTTAAAAATAATAATACGTACGTTATGTTAACTTGGTTTGTCCCATGTAATTACACTTAAGCTTGGTAGATTTTTTTTTGTTATTTAATTCTGAAGATATGGTATTCAAGAGTTTCTGAAAATATGTATTAACACTGCACATTTTGTAATAATATGTATTTAAGTATATTTGAAAAAATAAATGTTTTATAATTTTTTGCTCTATATCGCGTTTCAAACACATTTTATTGAATCTATGCTATTTAAAGAATGAAACTCATGTTTATATGTAGGCTTGTTAGTCTGACCCATCGAACCCATTCATATAAAATGTATATTCTTCCACAATTTTCTACAATCAAGAATTTTTTTAAACTATAGCCCGAGGTTTTTAGTGAGAAGCTACATAACAGGAATATCGAAAAAACCAATTGAATTTTTTTCTGCAGGTTCTTGCAGATTTTTTTTTCTCTAGCCAAATCCTGAAAGTTCAGGTAGTAGGTGGTGAGGAGATCCATTTAACAACTATAACTCACACCTCAGTCTTAGCGATGCTAATTCCATTTTTTTAACTAAAGCCAGGAGATGGGAAAATGTTGCTCAAGTCTCAAAAATAAAATAAAAATGGCATAGTTTCTTTGCTACAAATTTGTGTATCAGAACCGAAGAAAAATATGTCTTAAAAAGACCTAAGTAGAAACCTATCTAGAAAATATATATTATAATACAATTCAATAATTTTCATAGTAGGATCTCCAGAATTTTAAACTGCAGCTAAATACATTTTTAAGGGTCCACATGTGCCAAAATTTTGAAGAAGCTTTTTGTACGGGTTTTCAAAGATATTTTTTATACAACTTTGAAGCTAAAATTTTATTTTTAACCCACCATTTTTCTTTTTATGTATCTTCAAAATATAACCTTTCATTTTTGCAAACGCTGTTGTCATTTCAAAAGAAGTAACATTTAAATGATTTGCACAAGTAAAAATAAATTTATTATTCCAAGTACTGAAATAATACTGAAGTTATCGTTCAGACTTTCGTTATCGTTTGTATATTTGAAATCACTTCAGTAAGTAAATAGTTGGGACATACACGGTATTTCTCGCCTTTTGGTCAAAATAAATGTTCTTTAACATTTTGTATTAAAGAACATGACAACTATGTCAAAAAACAGGAATATAATTCTAGAAACAGAAAAATTATAGTGATTAAGTTAATGACTTGTCCAGTACTGCATTTCTGTCTACAATCTTACTGTATGCCTAGTAATGTTATCTTTTTCATCATTTTTGTTCCTTTTTTGCTATTTTCTCAGCCTTTATGACTCTAGTGTGTCTGTCCATTTGGTCTATTTGTTTTCCTTTGCCTCATCTGGTTGGAAGATTCCTGTTGTATTTTGGAACAGTCCAATATTATGATTTGGAAAATATATACTGTAAATTGTTCCAGACATCTGATAAGCACGACTTGAATCATTTGTAATTATTGTTTTTAAAAATACATAACACAGTATAATAGTCACATAAAATTGCAAAATACATGCATAATATGCAATATTCCATCGGATGTTCTAAATTTAAGAGAGCTCAAACTTTAATAATTAACATATCTGATTTTTGTCACCGATAAATGATTTTTAATTTCCATTTATTATGTGTTTAAAGTATTTTAAAAAAAGATAAAATATCATAAATATACCCACTATTATAAAACTAATTTATATTAATGAAATTAATTTTTAGTACACTGGTGTGATTAATACGTTATCATAAAAATGTACTAATAATAGAGTGTTTAAATATTAAATCTTTAAAAAAATGTCAACAAACAATATAAATAGTATGAATACAGTAAAATATTTAAATAATTTAATTAATTGAATATATATTTTTTCATATGTGACATTTATATGTGCATTATGATTTTATTATAAAAAATTCTTTAAACGTAAACAGTAACACCACACTGTCGATGTTTCGTCTATTATAAACTACGACTGTATAAATATTTCCCGTGAACCACCATTAAACTAAAGAAAATCACTGTAACCATCATTTGTCTTGAGTTATAAAACCGTAATTAAGTCTGCCATTTGCATATACATGTATAAAAAATAACGCACGTGTTATGTTAATTACTGGGTTGACCTGTGTAATTATAACTTCAGACAGTATAATGTTGTTTTATTATGAACATCTGGACGTATGGTGTTTAAGAAACTAATAAAATGTTTATTTATAATGCACAGAATATAATACCATGCTGTGGAACACATTTGAGGAAAAGAAATGTTTTTTGAAATTTTGATACCCTATATAGCGTTTCATACAGACTAAATTTATATAGAGGTTTAAGACTTTACGAAAAAAAAGTTGTGTTACAAATATTTGCTTAATTTTTTCAAATGATTGATTATAGTTAAGTTTCTTAGTTAGATTTTGCATATGTTTAAATAATCCTTGCGGTACTATATATTTACTTTGTTTAATAATATTCTTTCTCTACTACAAACATCGAACAGCATTATTAATTTTTACGCTGTGCTCCTACATGAGTTTTGAATATTTTTCTAATTTTTCATATTTTTCAACTCTTTCTTAAAGAATATAAACATGTAGAGTATTTCAGATATTTTTTAGATTTTGTTTAAAATTTCGTACGAATTTGCCGCAAACACTGTTTAGAAAATAAATGCATTCAACTTAGCGTGTTCTAATCAACTGATAAGTTGGGTTTGAGTAATTCATTTTCTCACCTTTTAAAAGTTGAAAATTATGTACTTTATATTGTAAATATGACGCAGGTTTACACAAAGAGCATGCAATCCACGGAGTAACATGCCTAATATTAATTAAATAATGACGTTATTAAAGAAACGTTATTTTCATTTCCTCCCGTCCATTAATAAGGGTTTTGCACAAACAAATAAAAAATATCGTAACTATACCTTCAATTATAAACTAAATTTATATAGCTAGTTTATTTTTTATAAACAGATACCATATATTCTGTCTTGAAGGTTTCATATTAATTGTGGAAATTGTTGTTTTTCTTTCTTCTAATCTTAGATATTTAAATGCCAATTATTAACACCACTAAAATATTATAAATCAATGCAATAAACATAATTTTTCACACTTTATATGCATAATAGTTTAAAGTTATAAACTGTTCTTTAAACTATGAATATAACACGATGCGTTGAATGTTCCATGTATCCCCTAAACTACCTTTTCGCGTGTAGAAATATTTCCCAGAACCACGATTAAACAAAAGAAAATCCTAGAACCATCACTTATCTCGAGTTATAAAACGGTAATTGCCCTGTCATTTGCATATATACATAGCTAATTTGAAGAAAAATAAAGTATATGTTATGTTAACTACTGGTTTGACCAATGTAATTGCAATTTAAGAAGCTTAGAATGGTTCTTTATTACTAAAACTTGGAGGTGTGATATTCGAGGATTTCAGAATATGGTTATTAACACATTATGTAATACAGTGTGATTGAACATATTGAGTAAATGCTTCACAGAATTTTATTTTTTATGTTGTGCTTGATTTTTTATGTTGTGCTTGATTATTTTTTATGTTTTTTGTTGCTTAAAAGATGTTTAAAAAGAGAAGGGTGAATTTAAAAGAAACGATGTTTAATGAATAAAGGACATGTTATACGTAAAATTATTTAAGTTATTATAATCAAACGATGATGATTTTGATTTTCACGATAGTTAATGCTTGGTAAATTTATATATCCCGTTTCATTTTGTATTTCCAAAATTTATTAGCACACATGCAAACACATATGTGCTGTTTTCTGTATTGTAAAATATAAAGAGTTCAGTCTATGGTTTCTAAATTGCTGACAATCTAAAAAATATTGTTTAGAAAATTGATTTGCTGGTATGAAAATTAAACCGCTAAATATGTGGAGCTAGATATGAATTTAAGTAACTAGAATGTTGTTGTTGTTGAGACCCTGACCGTCCGACCTACCAAAAAGGTGTAAGGTAACTGTTTGGACGGCCGGGAAGTGCCACCCAATTTGGACCGGAACCCAGTGCGGGAGGCATCCACAGGGACCGTACCCTCCTTCCCCTACCACCAACCTCTCGGAAGGACTTACGGACCCACATGCTTAACGTGATCGGACTCCGCGTGAACACGGCGGCAGTATTGGCAGTGGCTGGAATCGAACCCGGGCCTAATGAGTGCAACTCCAGCGCGCTAACCAATGGGCTACCGCGCCCCAAGTAACTAGAATGTTGATGTTGATGACCCAGACCGTCCGACCTACCAGAAAGGTGTTGAAGACCCAGACCGTCCGACTCGTCCTGAGGACTTGAGCATCTATTTGGACGGCCGGGAGAGGAGTTGGCAGGCGTCCGGCCGATGTCCGGGTGTCCATAACAACCAACACCAAATTTATTGAATCTTTAAAAAATTTTTACAGGAGTGGTTACAAGGATATAAGCTAATAACATAGTTTTGCTAATATGAAAATATATCTGAAGACTTGATTACATTTATACTCTTGTAGACTTGAATACATTTTGTTGACTTATTTACATTATTGAAGACTTGATAGTATATTTACAAATGACATAATGATCTGAGATAATATAAGTATTATGATAGTAGTTGAAAACATTTTGAAGTTGACTATATATTATAAAATGGGGTGCAACAACTAAAGACAACACAACAAAAGCAGACGACACCACCGAGAAAAACAACATATAAAAAAACAACATAAAAAACAACATAAAAAACAAACAAAAAAACAACAAGAAGAGGAGTCACCGACCGAAAAAATTAAAAGCAGAGATCCCCAGGCTGATTATGAAATTTTATTAGAGATTTCTCTCGCTATGAGAACACAGTTTTTTATTTTATTGATTGAAGAAGGGTTAGAGCAGACACTCGAGAACCAGGTCGCCGTATTATGGGGTGAAGGTTTATAAAGGTGAAAAGCTTTGGTAAGGGGGCAAGAAAAAACGTAGTGATCGGCGTCGCCGAAAGCGCCGCAGGAGCAGCAGGAAGTAGATTTACATTTGAAAGAGAACAAATAATCGGGGAATGGGCCGTGGCCCGTAATAAAGTAGATTAAATATTTATTAGTAATATGTGTATTAAAGTTAACTTTTGGAAGGAAATTTAAAATTCTGGCGGGATCGTGAGTTCGGGGGGAGACATAGTCATTTAAAAAGGATTGCCAATTACTAAGGATATCAAGTTTGTAATGTTTTTTGAGAAGTGAATAAGGGAAAGGTAAAGAAGTTGGAGAGCCAGAGGTAGTAGCTAGTTTTGCATTTTTGTCTGCGACCTCGTTACCCGAGATGTCGGAGTGGGCTTTAACCCAACATAAATTAATTAAATGTTTATTAAGATTAGCATTAGTTTTAATTTTGGATAAGTAAAAAGATTTGTTTTTGATGGAGTTAAAGGCCGAGATTGACGATTGACTGTCTGTAAAGATATTAATTTTAATGTTTCTATTAGATGCCCAATTTATAGAGAAATGGATCGCAGCAATTTCTGCTTGGAAAACTGTGTTCCCATGCTCAAGTTTAAAGGTGAAAGTTTCTTCCAGTGTGTTTTCGTTAAAGATGCAAATGGCGTATCCTGTATTGTTTTCAATAGAGGAACCATCAGTGTAAATATTTATTTTGGAAAAGTTAAGTGGATTAATGGGGGAAAAGGTCACTGTACGTTGAGAAGGAGGGATACTGGAAGAAGGGCAGTTATGATCAAATTTTTCAGGGGGGGGGAAGGGCAGGATTTGTAAAAAGGTTATTGCGAAGTTTCCAAAAGGTATATTTTTTGTACAAAGAATTTATTACAAAGTGAATGGGGGGGATTCCAGTTAAAGAAAAGAGAGAAATGTTAGAAGTAGTCCGAAAACCAGATGAGATTTTTAAAAGAAAAATCCTTTGAAGAGAGATAAGTTTTTTGACCTGTGCCCCAGTCAATGCTTTTCCCCAAACTCCTGAGCCGAAAGTAATTATCTTTTCGATAACCGAAAGATACCAAACTTTAAGAAAGGATTTATCAACACCCCAGTTACTGCCAGTCACTCTCCCAAAAGTGCTAGCGAACTTGAAGCACTTCTCTCTCAGATTAAAAATATGGGAACTCCATTTAAGGTTATCGTCGATCGTGATGCCTAAGTAATTTAATTGTCTAGTAGTTTGAATTTTAACGTTTTGGATTTTAAATGAGGGTCTCTGTTTAATTTTAGATCTATTTTTTTTAAATACGATAGCTTTACATTTTTCGGGGGTGACGGAGAGTTTAAGGGCCGAAAGGGAGGACGAGATAAGATCAAGGAGATTATTAGTATTAATACGTAATGTTTTCAAGTTTGTGGAAAAAGTGACCACCGCAAGATCATCCGCGAAGGCCTGCAGGTAAAAAAGATCATCATTAAGATTAAGTATATCATTAAAATAAATACTCCACAGGGTAGGAGAAAGAACCGAACCCTGCGGAGCCCCAGAGGAGATACATTTAGTGATAGAGGAAGTGCCGTTAGCCAGAGAAATTTGTCTATTATTTAAATAAGAGAATATAAAGTTTTGGTAAATTGGTGGAAGATTGATATTAGAAAGTGTTTGAGGTAATATATTCCAGTTGAGATTATCGAAGGCCCCGCAGATGTCCACGGTGGTCAGGGAAACGAAATTTTTTGATTTGTGAGTAGAAATGTTATTAATCAGCCTGAGGGTTGCATCCTCGCAACTAGTAAGTTCCCTAAAACCGAATTGCAGGGGATGAAGAGCTCCAGCAGAGAAAAGCCAAAAGTTGAGTTTGTTAATAAATATTTTTTCCAAAATTTTTCCAAGGGTAGGTAATAAGCAAATTGGGCGGTAGGAAGAACAAAGGGTGGGATCCTTACCGGGTTTGTTAAAGAATATGATATTTGCATTATTAAGACATGAGGGGAAATGGCAAAGTTTAAAGCAAAGGTTAATGAATTTCGAAAAAAAGAAAGGGAATGATTTAAAAAGTTTTTTCCATATTGTGAAGTCCAGGTTATCGAGACCGGGAGCTTTTCCGTTTTTTAAATTTTTGATTACTGCTGAAAGCTCCTCATCCGAGACAACCCCCAACCCATCAGAAGGTAAATTAAAATGTGGAAAACCGCTAAAGTCAGTATCAATTTTAAAGTGGTGGTCCATCAATCGTTTCAATTTGTCTTCATAGTTAAGGGAGGGGGAGTCAGGAAAAAAAAGATTAATATTATTGAATTTTCTATGTTTCTGGAAGGCAAATTTGAAATGTGAGCCGAAAGAGTTACTGCACTTAGTGCAATAAGCCTTCCAGGAATCCATTCGGGTTTTTTTGAGGAGTAATTTATATTTGGCTTTATTAAGCTTGTAAAGAATTTTGGCAGAAAGTATAGTTTCAGGGAAGTCCCACCCAATTTAGACCGGAACCCAGTGGGGGAGGCATCCACAGGGACCGTACCCTCCTTCCCCTACCACCAACCTCTCGGAAGGACTTACGGACCCACATGTTTAACGTGATCGTACTCCGCATGAACACGGCGGCATATGTGGCAGCGTGCAAATCTAGCGCGCAAACCACGGGGATACCGCACCCGAGATGGCCAACAGCACGCGGCGTTCCGAGGTGGTCACCCACCAAGTACTAACCGCGCCCGATGCTGCTTGACTTCGGTGATCTAACGAGAACCGGTGTTTTCAGCACGGTACGGCCGTTGGCCTTAAGTAACTAGAATGTTGTTGTTGTTGTTGAGACCCAGACCGTCCGACCTACCAGAAAGGTGTAAGTAACTAGAATGTGGCTCAACTCAACTTTTTCATACCAAAATCCATTTTTAAGTAGCTCTCGATTTTTTTTATTTTTATAAGAAAAATTACAGTAAGAAAGTGATATAAGAAAAAGTTAAAATTTTTGTATTAGTGATCCAAATGATCGCAATTTCAGCATGTTACCCTTCATTTTAAATGGTTTGAGAAAATATTTTGATTGATACCAAATTCAATAATGTACTCTCTAGGGGGAGGTAATTTGCCCTCCCCCCTGGGGAGGAAAGCGACGTCACGAACACAGAAATTGCGTATGGGCTACACTTTTACAACACTGATGGAAACACAACACTGATGGAAACACTGATGGAAACTATCAAGTTTCGTAATCATTGAGCCATAAATAACCCTTTAGATGTATAATTATATCAAATTTTATTCTATTCTGCTATGTTAAGGAAATATGAAATTTCGAATTTTCACTCGAATTTCCAAACATTATATCGAGTTCTGGAATTTTCATTAACAAGTTTTGTGGAAATCCATTAATATCTGTGGCGGTTATAGGGTACGCAAGAAATCGACAACAAACAGACTAGACAGACAGAAATATCTCTACAAGTAGTCAAAACGTGTTCAGTTCTAAAACATATTTTAACATCAACATTTCGGAAGTCGAAAATTTTTGTGAAAATAATACTTTTTCATCGTATTCTATAGCATGAGAACGCAAAAATGGAACTATTTCATTACAGTGTGTTCAAACAATGCTTGCGTCAACAGGGAATCGAATCATCAATCTCAAGATGATTAAATGGCGTTTTATTAATTAAAACAGTGCCTTTCCTTCATTATTTGAATTTTTTAAGACAGTAAAAATTAAGTAACTTGCAAACTGAATCTCGTAAGAGATGCTTATTTCGTTATTTGGATGCTGAGACGTAATTAATATAGAATATGGAAAAGTAGAATGGAACTCCTCACTGCAGAATTTTTTTCATTATTACACCTCAATATATTTTTTGAGCAGGAATACATGTAAAAATTAATGTCATATTTATGGTGCAAAGTTTTCTTGATTATTCTTAGTAATAGGCAGCTTTTGAATTAAAAAATAGTATAAATTCTGCAAAAATGAATATACATTTTAAAATAATGGTTTATCTTATTGAAATTAAAATTGTTATGTAACTGCTTCATATAAAATGGAATATCTTTTAATTTTAAATTCACATTTTATTCGAATACTTTATTTATTATTGTTTCGGTTTGTAAAAAATGATATACTTCAATTTTTGAAAATCCACAAAATAATATAATGAATACAATAAAGTATCCCTGACCAAAACGAGTCTGCAAACCTCTGAGCTAGTGTTGCCATACATTTCGCAATTTTTGTCAAATTTATATCTCAATTAGATAAATTTCAACAAAGATAAAAAATTCAACAAATAAAAAATAATGGATACAAATGGTGTTGAAATTTTTCGAAGAAAATTTTGATTAAATTTTCAAATTAAGACACAATTCCTGAAAGATTTCACGATGTTTAATTATCTCACTTGCTTCCCATTAAATGTTTCTAAAAGTAAAACATTCCACAATTTTATAAAATTCATATAAATATGAAGTCACAACTCCATTACATCACGAAAATATAACTTTAATCAATTACGTTAATTGTTTTTGATTTAGTTGCCTGATAATACAGTAACACTACAAGCAGCTTAAAAATATTCATTTTTCATCAAACTTTCTAGCCTCGTTACCAAGGTTTAAGTAAATCTCTTGATTTCAACTTCTTTGCATTGATCTTAAATTATACCCTCGATCCCCCTCGCTTTCAGTTTCACTCAGTAATCCGCTGATAGAAAAGTTAGATTGATAACTCTCAAATTCAAATAGAAATCACCCTTCTTCCGTTTGATAACGATCTGCGGGAATATCTTCAAAAAGATCATCCCTACCCTTTTTCATTTGCAGCACCACACTTAATTTGCATAAAATGTGTATGCGTTGAAAGTTTTTGGCGAAGGATAAAATTATTTACTGCATAAGTTTTTTTCTTTCATAATGAATATGGAAATATGTTTTAAGGAAAGTGTTTGATAGAAGGGAAAGTTCTTTCCATTAATCTCGAAATATTTTATGATGAAATACCGTTACATTAATTATAAAGAGTTTCAGTGACTATTTTGTGATCATCATTTTTTTTTACTGGATTTCAATTCCACTCAAACATAATGGATAAAATAAAAACGAATGATAGAGACGTTGGCTGCCTGCTCGATCAACTAAATCTTTGAATGACAATGCTATATTTTATTTGTTAATATTTAATTAACTAAGGCTTAAATCAAAATTATATGCCCGTCTGGCACATATGCATGTTCATATTATTATTTATGTAAAATTTCAGAACTGTACGTTTTGCCATGTATTCGCAATGTAGTGTCAGATTAGGATTATTTTTTTACCAGAATAATGAATTAGGATTATTTTTTTACCAGAATAATGTCTATATCATACGTGCAAAAATGTAAACACATTATACTTTTATGTCCTCATATCCAATAGATAAAAATTAAAATAATTTACATTTTTTGTTATCAAAAAGAGGATATCAATTATGAATATGAAAAATAATTTTAATATTTTAATAGATTTAACAATTGATAAATAATATTAATACATAAATAAATAAATAAATACATTTTGGCTACAGTGAGTGTTGTTCACTTTGATTTACTTATTTGCACTCCAAATATCTTCGAAACTATAAAAATCGATTGATAGAGTAAGAGATAAAAGTTTTCAGTAGAAAATGTAGTTTCTAAATAAATAATTTTTGAACAATCATTTTGAGAATTTGAAGAAATTTGAAAATTTTAAATTTTCCAAATGTATAATGCTCATATCATGAAAACTAAAAGATTTAGCTATAGATTATTAGTTAGTTATTCGTAGCCCGTTGAAAGTCTTCTACAAGGATATATAATTGGATTTTAGACCAGATTCTAAATTTTCGAAATATAGTGGTTATAATTTCGGTATTTAAACATGATTAACAATTTTGCAAAGATGGTTCCAATTTCGATATTTGAATATTTGAACTGTTTTGAAAAAGTCCAAAAAAAAAAAAAAGAACAGGGCAACCAAACAGACCGTTAGCAAATGACCAAATGTGTAAGAAAATATTGAAGGCAGTTTAATTACCATCATATCATTTGAAAGTGGGTAAGACTCATTTGCATCAACACATGTGTACCCTAGACTTTCCTAAGACCGTTTATTTTTTAATATCACTCTATTACAACACATTATTCGTGCATAACTATTTCACCTCTATCGGAAGGAAGTCATTATCATTTTTAACACTTTCCAATATAGTTAAAAAATGTTTATGACTTTGTTCATTTTGTCTGTCTGTCTGTCTGTGAGTTCGCACGAGAACTTGCATTAAAATGACTTTATCAAATTGAAATTTTAGTATATTATTGAGACAGTTTGTGGAACATATGGGAATGGAAGTGAATAATATCACCCAATTAGTATTGGATTGACCTCGGGTTAAAAAAGTGAAATACATTGAACCATAAGGGACCTAATTTTTAAACATTTTTTCAGTTACAATTCACAAATTGCTTTGAAAAATTTAGGAAATATTCGAATTATCTCATCAAATATATGAAAAAAATTTCAGCAAAATATGTTCGGTAGATTCTTGTGTGTGAGATTGTAAGATAAGTTTTATAAGAATTGTTGAATTTTTCACACAAAATTATTTAACTCTGGAGTCTGTAATAAAATTGTATGAATGAAATATTCACTGCTTTTACATAGTGAGCCAGACGATGTATATTTCGATGACGTCATTTCAATAAAGTTCATATTTTTCGATGACGTTTTAAGTTTTCAAATATAATATTGTTGCACTGTGATAATTTAAAATATATCAGCGCTGAATGTATCGCATTTTAGTGCTGTTTAAATAAAATTGCATTTCAGTTGGAAAACGTTTCATAATCAATGCTTTATGCATGATTGATCTTTATTGTTTTACTATCACTATATATTACAAGGCATTACTCGTGCAAACTATCTCACCTTTATCGTAATTTTTTTAATATAGAGACTAGGATTATTTCATTTTTGTAAATATCAAGATTAACACTCACACTATTAGAATTTTAAGATTTAAAAAGGTATATTTCCCTAAATGATAAATTACTTAACATCCATAGTGAAATATGCCGTATTGAGGATTGATAATTTGAACTACGCCATGGATGTTAGGGGTATCACAAAATTTTTTATTAGCACAGGGGAATCAAATATATTCATCCGCGTTACTAAGGTGTTTCCAACTTGAAAAATCTGATGTGGGCAGCACATGACTCTCCCTGCAGACATATCCACGTTCTCTTTATTTTAATTAAATTTAATTCACTTTTAATTCAATTTTCGTTCTTATTTGCTAAGTGGACTTATTTTCAAAGATGGCGTAGATAAAATACAAAAATACTAAAATATCTCGAGAACGGCTAGTCCTAGTGTAACGGGATTGGTCCTATTATTTTCTTTTTAAAATTTACGTATAAAACAATAATTTAATGGATATATATGAGCATGTGTATTTTAGATTTTGACGATTTTTGCTGGCCATTTTGCAAAAAAAGGCAGGTTATTTTTTTTCGAATCTTACCAAAATCTAATCAGCACCAGGGCGACCCACAAGAGACTTATCTACCGAAGTTTGTGAAATTCGGTCCATTATTTTTTCAGATAGAGTGGATACAAGCTTTTGCGGGCCATTTCGCAAAAAAAAGGCGGGTTCATTTATCCCGAATCGAAGCTAAAACTAATCAGTAACAGATTCGCCTACAAGTGACTTACCTACCAAATTTTATGAAATTCGGGCAATTAGTTTTTAGTTAGAGTGGATACAAAATCTGCACAGACAGACAGACACACAGACACACACACAGACACATACACAGAAACAGACACAGACACACACACAGGCACACACACAGGCACACACACAGGCACACAGACGTCACACTAAAAATAGTTTTTCGTATTCTGGAGATCTCGAAACGTGTAGATCCGTTGAAAACTCGATTTGGGATTTTCGGTATGATTCCAATACTTTCCCTATACATTACCATGTATTGCAGGGAAAGTAAAAAGAAATGGTCGGGAGTGTTTTATAAATATTTTAAAGGACTAGCGGTTATAAAATTTGAAAATACACATATTTTTTGTTTCTGGTAATGATTGGGATATGAATAGAATAAAATGCTATAGGGTATGTATATGTACACGGTTCAGGCCGCCTGACTCACCCGAAGGTATGATCGGCAAAGTAAGCTGCGTGGGTATGTATGTTTTGTTGTTGTTGAGACCCAGACCATCCAACCTACCAGAAAGGTGTAAGGGGGGGGGTATTTATGTGTTGTTGTTGTTGTTGAAACCCAGACCGTCCGACCTACCAGAAAGGTGTAAGGTAACTGTTTGGACGGTCGGGAAGTGCCACCCAATTTAGACCGGAACCCAGTGGGGGAGGCATCCACAGGGATCGTACCCTCCTTCCCCTACCACCAACCTCTCGGAAGGACTTTCGGACCCACATGTTTAACGTGATCGTACTCCGCATGAACACGGCGGCAGCTTTGGCAGTGGCCGGAATCGAACCCGGGCCTACCGAGTGCAACTCTAGCGCGCTAGCCAATGGGCTACCGCACCCAGGGTATTTATGTGTGAAAAAGTCGAGTCGAGTGGAGATTCCCACTCGAAACATATAACTTATATTCTAAGCACTACAAATGCATTATATATTTCGTACGGGTGTATTTGCTAAAATTCAAATGTGCCCTTAAATAATTAATAATTTAAACTTCTCCGCGTCATAGTTGCTTCAAATGAACTCCCCACTTAAACATAACATCGCAATGAATAATAAAAGAACTTCTCACGGAGCCTCTTTGTTCAGAGTATTCTGATTTGCAGCCGTAGGGCCTAAAATATAATTCCCGATCGATAGAGGTATTACACGCTATACTCGAAAGATTACCTTGCAAATTTAATTTGAATTTTACAGGAATTACTTTAGAGTGTGCTAGAGTTCGCAATGGTGTAAAGAAAATTGGTATATTGTGAGTTTGATCAATATTTTATATAAATATAAGTAGTATATAGAATATTTGAAGATAATTTATTTCCAGATTGGCTGAAAAAAATTGATTACCCTAAAATTCCAATATTTTTAGCACTTTTATATGGATACATAATACGTGTAGATGGTACTAACTGAAATTCTAATATTTTTATCTGAATAAATAATACTTATAGATAGTACTAAGAAACAATTCCAATATTTTTATATGGATAAATAATACGTATAGATAGTAATAATTAAAATGCTAATATTTTTATATGGATAAATAGTACGTTTAAATAGTACTAAACAAAATTCCAATCTTTTTATCTGGATAAATATTACGTATATATAGTACTGACTAAAATTCCAATATTTTCGATTACTTTTTTTGTTTGGGTAAATAATACGTATAGCTAGCAGTAATTAAAATTCCAACCTTTTTATGTGGATAAATAATGCATGTAGATAGTCCGAACTAAAATTCTAATCTTTTTATACGAATAAATAATCCATGCAGATAGTACTAAATGCAGTTACAATATTTTTATATGGATAAATAATACGTATATATATAGTACTAACTAAAATTCCAATCTTTTTATATGGATAAATTATACGTATAGGTAGTATTAATTAAAATACTAATATTTTTATATGAATAAATTATACGTATAGTTAGTACTAACCAAAATTTCGACATGGATAATATTTATCTGGATAAATATTACGTATAAATAATACTTACTACAATTCCAATCTTTTCGATCACTTTTATCTGCATAAATAATACGTATAGATAGTACCAATTAAAATTACAACCTTTTTATATGGATAAATAATACATACTTATATGAATTATTACGTATAGATAGTACTAACTAAAATTGCAATATTTTTATATGCATAAATAATGCGTACAGATAGTACTAACTAACATTCCAATCTTTTTATCTGGATAAAAATACGTATAGATAGTACCAACTAAAATTGATTATCTTATTCTTGCTCTATTTTGATTGCATATTTTTAAAATATGAACACAGAGTGATGAAATGCCTAAATAGATTTTCTCATAAGATGATATTTCATACTATTCAAGTCATTATGTTGCAGAACCCTTCAAATTATACTTAACCACTCGCCTTTGGCGACTATCTTGGTCGCGTTTTGAAAAAAACTATGAACTTGCAATAGCATCTTGCGATAACTGTTACCCACATAACGGACAAGTAGAGCACTGTAAACTGCATCACTACGTAGTGCCCCCTCGACCTGATAAGCCTCAGTACATACCTGGCGTCAGCACATTACGAAAAAGCACCGGGAATATGCCCGGGAAAATATAACCCGCGTTGTATTGTACTAAGAGATAATTACACATGTTATGGATGTTATTTATACCCAAGTTCTTAAAAAAATGGTCTTCGTTCTTTCTGATGGAGTTAAGATTGAAATTGTGATTTTTCATATCGCTATGCATGGATATATTTTCAAATTAATCACAATTACCCATAATTATTAAATAAACAAATATCTGATATATAAAAGGACATTAATGGCATTAAATAAATAAATATTAAATATTACGGCTAGATCCGTAACACGCGCTTGATAAGTATATTGATGGGCTTCAAAATTCTACATGATGCAATAAATATGCGAGTCTTCAGATGCAATCACATGCTGAAAAGAGAAATTCCGCTTCCTCCAGCAAGTACCATCAACGCATGCACTGTCTTTTCCAACTCATGTGGTGACGTCACGGAAAGCTTCGCAAAGTTCCTGTGTCCTAACCTTCTGTAATTAACTGAAACCATGCCAGTTAAATACTTTTGAAAAGAAGGCGAAATCTCGATGGGAAATTTTAGGATTGAAATGAAGGTTAATTTCATAAAAAAGTACCCTTGCATTGTAATACATGGTACAAAAAATAAGAGTTGCAGACGTCAAAATGTGAGAAAAAGAAATATAGTTTTAAAAATAAACATGCTACCTTATGATGTTTTACCATACATAATATTAAACATTTTAATTTTATAAAATGAAATGTTAAATACCTTAAATTTCCATTCAATAAATGTACATTATTTTTGCTATTGCGATTGAATCCTTTATATTGATTTTTTCACGAATTTACACGTTTAGAGTATCCTGGAAGAAGAGTTAGCTGTTTTTATTATGATGATTTGCTGTGTGAGTGCGTCTGTGACAGTGCAAAATATCCCAATACTAAAACTAAATCGATTTATTTGAATTTAACAGAGGCAATTTATGCGATATCCTAAAAATTAGCAGTGAATGTGCTTATTAGAAATGGCCCAAAATATCGATAAAATTATTTATCTATTTAATTCAGCTGATCGTGTTAATTAACTTATTTTCTTATTTAAAGTATGTAACAGCAACACATATATAACATTTCTCACTATTATAGAAAAATATTTTATTATGATTTACATAGATTAAATCCTGATAAATAATGCAAAATTAAATTCTGCATGAGTAGTAAAAAATTCATTAAAAACAAAGCATAAAGCGAATTAGTAGCGCTATCAACTGGAATCGGATGTAAAAAAACCTTACTTCTGTTCAATAGAAAGACAGAGAAAGCACACTAAAAAATGCCGCATGTCCGCCAGATGCCTTTTTACTTTTGTTAGAATGTTTACTCTGTTTTTTTTTGCAAAAGTTTGTTTTGAAAAGCTTTCTTGCTTGTCTGAAAATTTTGAAAGCTTTCTTGCTTGTCTTTATTTCTGCCTCTACAATAAGTTGATATTATTATTTATTTGCTCTAAGCTGTCCTTTCAATGACGTTATCGCATTTTATATTTTTTATGGTATACGGATTGGATTATGATTTAAATTAAAAAGTAGCAAAACTTATAATTTATATTTCTTCCAATTGCAACATATTTGCCGTCTTCGGCGACCAGTCTGTTCGCTACCCTTGAAAATTCTGACCGTGGCAAACTCGCTGGCGCGACTTAGCAGAAAAGTGTAAAGTAACTATTTGGACGGCCAGGAAGTGGCACTCAATTTAGACCGGAACCCAGTGGGGGAAGCATCCACAGGGACCGTGCCCCCTTCCCCTACCACCAACCTCTCGGAAGGACTTACGGACCCACATGTTTAACATGATTGTACTCCGCGTGAACACGACGACAGTTTTGGCAGTGGCGGGAATCGAACCCGGGCTTACCGAGTGCAATTCCCGTGCGTTAACCACTAGGCTACCGTCTGCTTCTCTGTGTAAAATCAATGAATATTTAATTTATATCACTTATATTTCAGTCTCCAGAGCTAAATAATTTTGCATGAAAAAATCAGCAATTCTTACGTAACTCATCTTACAATCGATTTGTTTACATTCTGCAAGCTCCAGAAATTAGGCTTCGTTGTAGGAATAATTAATATTATATTTATAATTATTTCTTGACCAGATTGGACTTGTAAGAAAGCCAGATCCTTGAGCTATCTAAAAATATAAATTATTAGTTGGAAATCTCGGTACTTTTTCCGATGCAAGGATTTAAAAACGAAAGTTCGTTTTTTTTAGCCGAAAGTGACTTGTGTTTTAAAATCTTTAAAAATAATATAAATTGAAATTGAGATTTGAAATTGATATATTTTTATTCGCAATTGTCTGCTCTTTCCGGTCGTGTGATTTGTTTTTTTCTACGACGTCTGGATGGTGGGAAAAAAGGGAGAAAATCGGTCGAAATAGCATAAAACATAAAAAATAAAAAAAAAATAATTCAAATTTTAAAAATCGGTTTTGACGTGTCATTTTCCCACCCCCGTGGGTTTCTGATTGCCAAATTTCGTAGCTCTCCGAAGCGCGATCACTGAACCTATAGTGTATAACACACACACAGACATTGCCTTTTATTATTTAAGATGAAGTCCTTTGCAAATAAAATTTCGAGTTATGATTTGTATTATCTTTACCTTGTGCTAAATCGACATCAATTTCCCTATTGTATAAATATTTACATTCGTATATACAAGGCGTCCAGATGACATACATCCAAAAATATGAAAGCATATCTCAGAAGATATTTTTTATATAAACTATGGTTTACGATATCGCAAAGGGGATGTTTCAAAGTTTTTTCACGCGCCGCTAACATATATCTGCCTATTGGTTTCCGCTCACTCGTATGTTCCAGAATAATTTCCTTCGCATTATCATATCTTCGATATTAATCCAGACTGTGGATACAGTTACACATAATATGGTTTAAGTAACTTGGAATAACGCCGCATAACCTCGTATATTTCAATTATTGAATTATCGTCAGGATGTTTTTGTTGCCACCATAGGATACGACATTAAAATTTATTAGGACAATTATGAGAAGAAGGTTTAACAGATCATTTTCATAAAGGTATAAACCAGAAATATATATATATACAAAAAATATCAATCATGCACAAAGCATTGATTATAAAACACTTTCCAACTGAAATGAAATTTTATCTTAATAGCTCTAAAACACTATGCCTTCAGCACTTTAAATAAACTAATTTCAAGTGCTGAAAAGTGTTAAATTAACTAATTTAAATGAACTAACTTTAAATCAATTATTTTTTTAATTAACACAATACTACAATAATTTATTATACTTAGAAACTTAAAATTTTATCAAAAAAGACAATGCTATAAATCGTCTGCTTCTCTGTCAAATCGATGAATAATTAGATCATATCACTTATATTCCAGATTCCAGAACAAAATAAATTTACGTGAAAAAGACTCAGCAATTATTATACAATTAATCTTAAAATCACTTGATTTGTTTTCATTCTGCATGCTATAGAAAGCAGGTTTCGTTATAGAAATAATCAAAGTACAGTGCTCTTTTAAAATGAAAAATATTGTAATTTGCGTTGACACAGAATTTAAATACACAGATAATGTACAACAAATAAAGCGGTTTTATGACGGGTACCATTAAATATAAATTTAAAAGATCTTCAAATATAACGATTTTTACACAGGGGGAAAAATGGAGCCATATTTTATTTTGCAATGAACCATGTTATCTCTTCATATAATATGTGTTGAAGACCCAGACCGTCCGACTCGTCCCATATAATATGTGTGTAATTATTATTTCAAATTTTATTTTTGAAAAACTACCTAATATATTTTGCTGATTTTTTTACACATTTTACGTGATAATTAGAATATGTCCTAAAATTCTCAAAGCAGTTTGTGCATTTTAACTCCACTTAAAAAATGTTTGAAAAAGTATGTTCCATAGGGTTAACTGTATTTCATTTTTTAAACTAGGTTTTAAACCAATACTAATTGAGTGATATTATTAATTCCCATTCCCGTATGTCCTACAGATGGTCTTAACAATTTACTAAAATTTCATTTTGATAAAGTCATTTTTACGGCAGTTATCGTGCGAACGGACAGACAGACAGACAGACGACAGAACTAACAAAGTCATAAACACTTTACGACTGTGTTGGAAAGTGATATAAATATTATTCAAAAGATTATTTAATACTGCATACATGTTATCCGGTTTCATTGAGTTATAACTACATTATCTCACATAACCGTCAAAAGATTCTAAATTAATAAAGAATTTGCCGAATATTTTAATATATTTTGAGGATATTTGCCAACAAATAAAATGAAAACACAGTTTTCTTTTTACTCATTTTTTCAAACACGTAAGAGCACTTTTCTAGACCATTTTACACGTCATTTTTACAGCAGAAAAACTCATAAAATATTCAGCGATAGCACTTATCATGATTAATTACATTTTTATCGCTGTGCGTGCCAAGCAAGAAGTAGTTTAGTTCAAAATTCATGCATAATGCATAATTTTTTATGCTTGATTCGATGTGAGTATTTTTTGGTCTTAATGTTTACAGTGTTCGTCACATATCTGATGATTATAAGTGTTACAATTAAATGCATTTTATAAAATGTATGCTTAGATTACCGAAATTTTATAAATAGTTTCATTAAAAGATTAACATTTGTCAATCTCAAATTAAAATCAGCATAGTTAATTAAATGTATCAACTGGTTTTTGAGGAAAAGATTTGTCTCTTTCATTAGGATAAAATGGTCTCACCAGCAAAGACAAGAAATATATCTTGTATTTGCAACTAGTATAGCTCTGAGTGTTAACAACCTATTTAGTCTGATCTTGCGTTTGTTTTTTTTGTTTGTATATTCAAATATTTGAGGCCTTAATTAATCAGGTTCAATTCATCGCAGTAACTTGGTACATAGGTGGATACATTTTAATTCTGGTATATTTGAAGTCTTTTGATTTTAAACATTATCTGGCCATGCAGTCCTGAGACCGCTAAAGGTATGCCCAAATTTTTAGAATAACTCAAAATCCAGAGCAGCTAGAAAGTTCAAATTTCGTATGTTGTTTTCGTGACATATGTTAATTATTTGGATTTTGAACGTCATCAGACATAGCCCGTCTTGGGCTCGCTGTAGGAATGTTCCACTTTTTTGAGAATAAGTCGTAATTTGGAACAGCTGGAAATTCGAAATTTCGTATGTTGTTTTTTTTGTGGTACATTTTAATTGTAGAATGTTTAAAATTTATAGAGCTAGTCCGTCTTGAATACGAGAATTAACGGTCATGTCAATCCTAATGAATTTGATATTTAAAAGTTTAACTTTAGCTCTATTTATTTTTCGGTTGCCACAAAATGTACATATATTTTTTTAAATAACTTAAAAACCGAAATAGTTAGAAGTTTCAAATTTACCATGTGGTTTTATTTTTCTGTGTATTTTAAATATTTGGATTTTGAACTTTATCGAGCCAACTCGTCTTGTACCCGTCATAGGAATGTACTCATTTGTTGAGAATAATTCAATAACCTGGTCGGCTAAATCAGTTATTTTGTTTTTACGTGTAAAGTCATCGAATTACAACTCTCTTGTTGTTAATTTCTGGCTTTTGATACTAATTACGATAGAAGTAGTCTTAAACTTTATGAATCTTTGAGAGAATCGAGTTTAGAATCTCACTTTAGAAATTTTATAATTCCTTCCATACGTACATACATTTTATACAACTAGAAAGACGGATTTTTTGTATTATATATTATCTCTAATAGTACTTAATATCTAAGGCCATAAGATCGTCAAAGGAAAGTATTAAAACAAGTAAAGATACTTTAAAATTGTGTCATCCACGTAAAAGAAAAGTATTTTCTCTTTAGGCGGGAAAAGTATGTTCTCTAACGAGCTGTCAAAACCAGATGCAGCATTTTCTACGTATCTACTGCATGGAAATTAAATGATAAACAAGGAATCCTGTCTTTGACAAAATTTCAGAGTTTTACAAGTACATATATGATACTCCAAAGAGTAATTTAATCCAGTAATAATATTTACGAAATAATTGTTTAATTTAACTGATTTTATTACTAAGAGGACCTGACCCACGTTTGCTAACATTCCACAAACTCGGGACCCACATTTTGTTCTTAAAAGTATAAATATATGTAATAAAAATAACAAACATAAAACTATTTATACTTCATTTTTTGGTGAATAAAATTTGTTAAAAAAATGAAAATATAATGTAACATCGCATATAATTGGAGTTGAGTTGTTTCGTAAAAGATTCGATTAAGAAGCATATAAATTTAAGATAATCAATTACATATAAACTACATTTAACTAATTCGCAGCAGATATGTAACCGTAACTAAATCAGAAAACATATATGACTACAATTTTTATTGATGAGATGTCTCAATGATGGAATTATTTTAAAATCGTGTTTGTAAACATTAACTTAAATCTCAACAATAGCTTTAATGGGACATTTAATCACAAATTTAATCTTTAAAGAAAATATATTAAAGCTATTTGGAATGAAACTTTTAGGGTAGAAAAAACTAATGATATTCTCCAAAATACGAATATATACATAAAAATAAATTTAGAAGCATTATATAAAAAATAATTGTAATATTCTTATGTTTTTTCTAAATGAAATCATAATATGTTTCTAATAATATGTATCGTAATATGCATAATATCTTACATTTCTATGAAATGTAATCAAACAAGTTTAGAGTTTTTCTATTAATAATATACTTGCATAATAATATTGTTTAATTAGTTTAATTTTTAATGGGACAAGTTAATATATTTTTAAATTCATTTTTTTAATTTTTAACATTTTTGCTTTTTAAATTTTTATTTTATAAGTTACGCATATATAATGCACTACTATTAGACAATGATGTTATTATTAAGCATAAAACGTTTCATAATAAATCCATCAAGCGTTACTTGAAATATCATGAGGAAAATCCATTCAAAGTATAAATTTATGTTTGGTGTTGTATTGTAACTTCTTAATATCTCCGGAAAACATTAACATTCAGAAATGCAAATGGTACTAAAATGTTCAAAAATTGCCAGACTTCATGGTACTGCATAGTACAACAAAGTAAATTCATGGTACTGCTAGAGTTAAGAGTTAATTTATTCAAGACACGAACTCGCCACTCAAGTGCTCTTTCCCTGCTTTCGATATTAAATATCTCTTAAACTAAGGCCTAAATCTAAAAACGATTCATTTTAGCGTATTCTCTTGACATTTTTCTATAAATGTACCAATTTTCATATTTTTGTGTTCCATCGTTTTTGTAGTGAGACAGTAAAACACGATGAACGCGAAACGCGTCAAAATGCGTCAGCGTTATCTAGTATTTCTTTATATAGAGGAACATATGTACAATAAATCGATGACAAATTTGTTATATAGAAGCTGAGGGTAACAGTATAAGGTAGTACGTAAAAGGGAGCACAACAAAAATGTGTTGATATTAACCGATTTCCAAAACAAAATGAGTCAGTCTTATTAAGATAATGATAAAAAAGTAGTCAATCAAATTTAAGAAAGATTTTTACCTAGTAGTTGTGGTTTTTTGCCCTGTGCACACTTATCCTGCAAAAATAAGCTCATTTCACGCATACATCAGTTGATACTCTTACATTATATTTCTGTGTTATTTTACTAAAACATATTTTTGTTTATCTACTTTTAGAAGTTTTATATATAAGAGTCTTTACGAAGTTTTTTACGTTTTTAAGAAGACGTTTAGATGTGTAGTTTTAGTACATTTCTTTATATATTTCAGGCTTTATAAAATATAAATAAAATAAAGTGATGATTACGATTTTACAATAGATTATATCATATCTTACCGCGGTTATACAAGTATTTTCTTTTATTTTACAGGCGGCAAGGCCGCTTATACACATTTTAATTCCCTAGTAACATTTATCAGAAGCCATCCATCATATTTGATTTTCCTTGTTTTGTTAATTTCTCATGCTTCTCCAACCTCAAAAAAGTTATTGAAAATCCTGGACCCCAATTGAGTGGTATCCGCTTCCTCCCTATAGGCAGCACTGCAGGTGGATATGTGTGCAAATTCAATTCCCGTCTCAATCAAAACGTGCCAATTAAAAGTATATAGAAACGGGAATGGAAATAATTTTATATTTCGTTTATACATAATATGTATATACATAACTATACAACAGTTAAGTACCACTAATTTTACTTAATAATTTTGATTATATAATTACACTTTTTTTATTAACGTGATACGGTTATAGGTTCATGCTAGACATGATTGAATTCATTTTTTAACACTTTACAGCATAGTTGAAAAGTGTTTATGACTTTGTTCATTCATTCTGTTTGTCTGTCCTTTAGTACGATAACTGCCGTAAAAATGAAATTTTAGTATGTTGTGCAGACGGTCTGTGGAAATATAAATGCTAATATCACCCAATTAGTTTTGGATTGAACCCAGGTTGAAAACATGAAATACATTGAACCCAATGGGACCTCATTTTTTAAACATTTTTAAAGCAAATTTAAAATTCACAAATTGCTTCGACAGTTTTAGGAAATGTTCAAATTATCACGTAAAATATATAAAAAAAAATTCAGAAAAATATATTCAGTAGTTTTTTATATAAAAATTAAAATAATAATTACACCCATTATATGAAGAGATCACGTGACCATTGTATGAAGAAATCACGCGATCCTCTTCAAAATAAAATGTGGCATCCATCTTGTGTCACAATCGTGATTTTTAAAGTTCTTTTTGATTTATATTTGGTGCTGTATCCGTCCTTAAAACTCCTTTATTTTTGTTTCATTTCTGTGAATCAATGTTCTGAAACACTGCAATTACAAGATATTTGAGTTTAAATGATCATCAAACTATGATTATTTCTACAACGACTCCTAATTTTCACTTATGGAGATTGTAAACACATCAAGCTGTAAGATGAGTTGTATAAGAATTCCTGAATTTCTTTAACGCAAAATTATTTCGCCCTGGAGTGTACAATATAGTTGATATGAATGAAACAGTCATTGATTTCACATCGAGAACATACGATTTTATAGCAGACTATTTCGGTGAAGTTTTAAGCACAGAGTTAAATTACTTTTACCTCCATGGTTTTAAGAAAAAGAAATTATTGTAGTATTGTGATGAATGAAAGGAATAGAATACATGTTTATGAATGACATTTTTACTGCTTTTTCATAGAGAGCCAAGCAATTTATATTTCAATGGCATCATTCGAATAAAGTTCATTTTTCTCGATGAAGTTTTCAAATATAACAGATTATTGTAGTATTGTGATAATTTTAAAAATATTACCGCTGAATGTATCGCATTTTAGAGATGTTTAAATAAAATTGTATTGTAGTTGGAAAGTGTTTCATAGTCTGTGCTTTATGCATGATTAATCTTTCTTGTTTTTTATTCTGGCTGCGCGCATATGATGTCACGAGAATAGCAAACGCACGCATTTTGTTCTCAGACTCTCTGAAAAGACCGATAATTTCTTTGTACGTCACTGAGAAAGGTATGCACGGCACAATTTAAACCCTCTTGGCAGGTTCTTTACGTCTGGATATTGCACTTCAAAATAACAAAAAAATTTTAATGCTAATAATGGGAAAATTTACTGTGTTTTGGCAGCAACTTTCCTGATTCGTGGCGTCACGAATAATGAAACACTACTTTAGTTAGAGTCAGGCTGACAACATTGATTACCGGGCTCACTGCCCAACCTTATATTAAAGAACCTTGGTGTGACAGGCAATATCTTTATCTAACCAAAAACCTAGCAGGTCGTCTTTTAACGCAGATGGACATCTTATTAGATTGTGTATATTACTAGTTTCGGTATCCGTGTGATGTTATTGTCTGGCAATGAACATTTTTGACAGATCTCAGTTGCCAATTTTATACAGGTAACTGCTATAAAAACGTGAATGAAACGAAGAGAATGGGACATAGATAAGTATTCTTTATAACAAAAACAGTGTAATAACAATTAATCAATCGCTAATATTTTTCTTATAAATTGTACTCTTATATACTTGAAGTAATTTAAATCTTTTAATTTGAAGTCACATTTATCCGCATCAATGCAAGTCCTCATAATGATATGTATACTTGATGGTATTGGTTGAAAATGGAAGATTTTCATCATCGCAAATAATTAGAGCATGCACTTTACAAAACTTTTACAAGAAAACATATTTAATCCGAAAGCTTTCTGTAATCTGACAACAAAGCATCTAAAGAGACATCACCGTATGACATCATATTTAAACTTTTTTCAATTGGATGTTTAACTGATGGAGCAATCATATAATAATGAGCCTTGCTTACGCACTGAATGTATAAAAGGAATTATGGCTTAATTCGAACTCAAAGCAACGGGCCATTCATAACAATAGATCAACTCATATCAAAGAAATAATCTCATAAATGTGCATATTTGAAAGTATATATTTGCGCTAAAAACATATTCATACTAATAGATATACCCATTGTTGCTTGTGATTTAAAATACGGAAAATTTCAAAATGTTTTTATTTTGCTTCTAAAACAATTCCATTAAAACATTTAATTTAATCCTTCTAAAAAGATTAAAATTATAAGAGCGGTAAAATCTGAAGAATAAGACTTCCTGGTCTCGTTTTATTGCAAACCACTGTACAAAACTATGAAATTTGGTAAATATACGGTAAAATAAAGAAGTTGAAGTGGTAGCAAAATTTACCCCCGTACATTTTTCATCTCGTTGCAGCAATCCTGTAAACATATTCGAAAACATATGAATTAGAAAAAAATCTGTTTTCGAAAATATAACTGTAATCTCATATTCCATAGATGTAACTGATATAATAATATAAAATATATTCGAAAATATATGAATTAAAAACTGTTTTCTAAAATATAACTGCAATCTTAATTCCATGGCTGTAACTGATATAAGAATATAAAAAAATATAATACCACTTATTTCTTAAATTTATTTCCCCTAACATAAAACATAAGAATCTTTGTTCTGGCTTTAAAAAATTACCTGAACAGGTAGGTCTTAAGTGAGACATACCCATATATATTTTATCATGTTTCAACAATCGTTGAAACACAATATAAAACATGGGTTTCAGAAAACATTACACTCCCCTCCCTGAAAAAAAAACAGGTAGGTAAAATATTATTAATTGAAAATATCAAAATGTTTCTTTATTTTATATCCATGGTTCGTAATTGATAGAAAACAATCAAAAATATCAAACCGTTCATTTATAAAATTTATTTTTTACATCGAGTTTTTTATTTATTTTTAAATCGTACATTTCAAATAAAATTTGTTTACAGCAAAAACATGTTGATTTAATTCCGTTGCCAATCAACATAATATAAATTTAATGTAAATAAAAATTCGGAAAATTACCGACTTAAACAAAATTTATCAAAAACTTAAAACAGGGATAGATTAGTTAATAACCATACACAATTTGAGAAAAAAATCCATCAGAAACTGTGAATTTATAGTCAAAATCGACAAAAATGCTTTTAATTGTATAAATATAGATAAACAAAATTTAAGCGTGTATGATTAAAATATAATTATGTACGACTAATTTAATTTATTTAAAATGCGTCAAAATTCTTGTAAATTTGATGGCTAAATATAACATTCATGGGTAATACCTTTATTAAGATCTAACTGAACAAGTATTTAAATGCTACATCTTATTGAATTATTTTTGGTATATTCTCATATATTATAATAAAACGATAATATTTATATATCATGCAAGTTTAATACTAATTAAAAAAACTTGAACTGCTAGAGAGCGATTTGCACTAGTGGTGATCGTATCATTATTAAAAATCCCTTTGTTGATTAATCATGCGGATGTACACATAATATTATTTCATCATATGCATATACTTTTTAATCAAATATGTTTACCAAAGACACTTAAAGATACAGATATTGTTCAATAAAGCGCACTTAAATCGTTAGTAATAGGATCCGTAATATTTTGTATTTACGTACAGAAAAATTTTAATGTCGACAACTGGTAAAGAAATTACTTAATTCTAATCCATTTCTGCATATTGAAATAAAAATTTATTTTATTTAAGAAATATATAAATTACTTTTATATTATATGTAATAGTATATATGATTTTACATAGTTTTAAGTGACTTAATAGGTTATTCTTAGAAAACAAATTATGATATTAATTCAGAATGATTTGATGAAAATTTAAGTTTGGGCAAAAAAAAAAAAAATTGATCTTATGGGTACATTATGGCTGTACTCTGGTTGCTAATTGGGTTGTAAAAGGCGGCAAAAAAACTTTCTTATTGTTGTAGTAAATAAATTTGTTACTTCTTTCTATTAATAAAATATCACCGCAGAAAACTTTTTACATATGAGAACTTCTACTTAACACTTCTTGAGCTCATTATGATTTCAAATCGCACTATTCCAATTAATATTATATTAGCATTTATTCCAATAAACTTTACAAAATTAATATATAAATTTTTATTAAATATATATTTAAACACACATATACCACATAAATAAATATTTTATAAGGAAACCTACTATCCAAATCTCCTACCCGATTTGATAAATGCAAGTTTCATTTGAATGACGTTTTATAGCGTATAAATGTATATAATATTAGGAACGGTTCTTGAAAGTTTAGTTCTCGTGTCAAGTACAATATAAAACGCATAATATGTTTTTGTAGCATCATAATAAAAAAATTCAGTCTAGTATAAATATATAACTTACAACTATAAAATTGTACTATTAAATCTTCAAAAACATAAAGAATTATTTTATATGTCTCCATCAAAAATTATGAAATGTATTTAAAATTATGTATAAAATTTAGATTATTATAATGTAGCATCAAATATCCAACGCACGATAAGGAAAGCTCTTAAAATTAATTCATTTAAAATTTAGCGACACAAATAGTAGTGACAATTGGACTTCATACATGATATAATATGAAGTAAATTTGTGACTGTATCATATAATGTAATGAAAAATATAATACGCACAAAGGCCTTTCACACATTATTATGTTAGTACATAAACTATATTTTTATAGATTTATTTCAATAGTATGTTTTATTATAAAAGTTTTAGTTTATTTGAGATGTTCGTTTGCTTAATATAAAGTAGTATATTGTAGATAAGATAAAACATGCAGTAATATATTAATGATAAGATAAAACATAAAGAAATATATTGATTATAAAATGAAAAAAAATAATTTATTTAATTTTCTGACTTTTGATTTTACGGCAATATAGAATCTTGATGGACATAGTTCAAAATACGATGATATAATGTATTATAAAATTTCCTTCAAAAGGCTTACCTTGACTGCTTTGTGCGAAAACACATTTCATCCACAGCAGTAAACAATAATAAAATAAATGTGAGAATCTTTCAATTTCTAGAAATGCCCAGTCGCCAACGAAACAGTAGAATTGTTCTCTTTTCTTCATTTTACTATCTGTGAAATTTTAATTTGAATATAACTTTTAAAATGATTTGCATTTTAGACTGGCCCTTATTTAAAAATGAAGATCCTCTATTTCCATAAACTGTACCCTGTTAAAGGAAGTAATGATCACGTGTAATATTTATATTGCTATGTCACAATAAATTTTAAATGGATTTTCTTTTAACTTCATTTCTCCTCTGCACAAATGAGAATGCCATTTAGTTATCCGCAATCCATTTAATTGTTAAGAGTGTTTTCTTTTGAATATCAAGAATGTCTTAAATCTTTTGAACCCTTTTAAAGTTGTATAAATCTGTAGTGATTATCTTTCTTTTTCACAAATCAAGCATCATGCATGTAAATTGCAATGTCATATGAAGGAATTTCATTATTTATATGCATTGTTTAGACATATCACACACTTAATTTATTTTGAAGTACAATAAAATGTATCTGGAGTTTCTCAAAATACCTAAAATTTGCATAGTTGACGATGATAATTTCGTAATGTTTATGACTGTTACTTCTAAATGATTATCTAATTCACTGTATAAAACCACATTACATTTGTCTTATTTAATCACACCCTTTTTAACTAATAATCTCTTGCAAAAAGAAATGTTATGAGTTTAAATTCTTTACTTCCATACTTATAAACCACAACACATCACGACGTTTGAATTAGAGTAACACATAACAAGAAAACTGACTGGCATGTACGCAGTCTTTTTAAAGCTATAAAATTTTAAATTATTTTTATATAAATTATAAACCATTCAAACAATGGAGTACTCAAAAATCCACATTAAAAAAAGCCGAGCAAGCGGGATATGAATATTTAACTACGGCAGGTCCTAAATCAATTCCATATCTCTCTAAGTCCTCGTTAAAATCCATAACAGTCCCTATAATGAGGGCACCGACATAGTACTGGAATCCCTCTGTCCCAGTTCTGGTAGAGAAATAGATTTCAAGCCTCGCTTCACGAGGTATGTTTCCCCCGCTCAGATAAAGCGCATGCGTATTGAAGGCTGAGGACGATACACAGAGTCATCTGGTGGGACTAGACGTCAACTCGGCGGCACCCTTTGAATCAAAATGGGATGGTGACATGCGGATGAAAAGGAAGTGAGGGGGACAAACGGGAGAAGAGGATATATGCATTTCTGTGAATAGAGCAGTGGCGTTTTAATTGCGAAGGACTTAAAATTACAAATATGTAAAAATTGTGAATAATCACATGACCATGATTATTCCGGTTAAAGATAATTTTACAGATAAATTTTGTATAAAATTGCCATACACAAAAATCTAGATTTACTAGTTTTCAGAAAAGAATCATTACAAGGGAATTAATATTTTGTTATGTTAAGTGTATAGAGATATTACACATTATAGTAACAGATATTTTTAACGTTGCTCGTGATTTAATATATGTGCAAATTTCAGTAGTAATCTATATGATATTGCTCTTTAAAAATGTCTAATAAAATACTTAATTTAATCCCATTGAAAAAAAATATAGTAATATATGATCTCTCTTTACAAAATTATCTGCAAAGAAATATTGAGGAACAAGACGACATCCTTTGTAAACATTTGTCAACAGATATATAGGAAATAAGCAATTTTGTTAACATAAAAAAAATGAAGATGCTTGAAAATTGATATACACGTACTGTTTTTATCCTGCTTTAACAATCGTTAAACACAATCTATGTAAATGTAGTTAAAAATTTATGTGTGTGTGTGTGTGTGTATTTTTCTCATCATGCAAAAACTGCAGCACCGAATTTCATGAAATTTTGTGGATAGCCGTGGAATAGCTCCACTTAAAATTTATGCCCTGTTTCGAGTTTCTAAGACCAATGGTTGTCAAGATATTATAAAAAATTTTGATATTTCTAGTATATGACTTTTCTTATATTATTATGCAATGAATTTACTCCTTGCACAGTGAAAAAATGATGTATAAGGTCTACGGCTCGATATGTTTATTGTTGAACTGTATAATTGGGGGTTTACCCAGAGATAATATATGAAACTATTTCGAAGTACTAAATTAATAAATACTTCGCAAGATTAAATTGACAATTATCAATACTGATAGCATCATCAATAAATAATATAGTCCATATATTAAAATATTTTCGTAATTAAATCATCAATTTAGCTCCATTTTCGTTAACTTAGTGTCATTATTGCAATTTTGGCGATATTTTCGTCAATCTGGGGGCGAAATATTGTCATGATGTGGATATTTCGTTAAATTAGTCAGTTTCCCAACTGTAATGTCTAAATATACAAAACTATTGCACAAATTATTTTCTTTCGTGATTAGAACAAACTAGATCCACAAGAATAATACTATTTTATAATAAAGAATAATTTTATTTATAAATAAATTTATAAATTCAAACAGAACTTCCCATAGAGATAGCATTATGAAAACGATATTTTTTCCGTAAAGATATTTGAAAAAAAAAACACATATATTATCATATTTCTAAGTAATAGAATGAAATCCAATGAGTTTATACAGCAGACGATTGTCATTAAATCTTTTGTGATTTTAATAATTAAGGAATGTATAGAAATATTTGTTTTATCGGAATTATATTTTTAGCTGGAATATATCCATTACGGATTTCGGCAGGAATACTATTGATATTTGCAATTTCTGAAGTCATCTGTTTTATTTGGGGAAATATTTTTCAAACTCATATACTATGTTTAGTCAATTATTGAAACAGACTCAAAATGGTACAGGTATATATTCGATACAATTACGATAATATCTTCTATATAATGGTATATCTTCTAATACAATTTTTGCGCTTTCATTTTGGCATATGTTGATGCAATTTCATAGCTCTTCCAGTTTGGAATTAATTGATCCAAATTCGTATTTTTTGAAAATTTGTTTTCAAACTGGATGTTTTATTCTTCAAATCTGCATGTGAACATAAATTTGTATAGCGACAACAGAAATTTTATACTTCCTTATAGAAGAATTAAAATAATTATTTACATATAATGTTTTGAATAACAACGTAATTTAGAATAATACTATAGGAATGTAGAAAATATATGTAATTGAAAAACCTCTTCCAAAATAAAAGAGATGATTTAAAATATAAAATATCAAAATTTGTCATAATCTTGTATCTCAAAGCTGTAATAAAACAAAATTAAAAATATAATGCCATCAATTTATAAATTTTAGTTGTTTTAAGTGTAATGAAGAATACGTCATACAATAAAATAAATTCCAAAATGTTATTATTATTTCTTCTGCGGAGGGGGGCGGTGTTTCTACCTTCCCTTCAGCAGCGTTTCTCCTTTTGTTTCAGTTTTATGTCTGGATTTCACAAATAAAAATATTTTTCAATTTATTATTGCAAGTTACATCTCATGCGAAAGTCTTTTACACATTTTCATTCAATTCGTTTTTAAAATTTTAGAAGGCATTTTTTGAGATTCTGAAATTTATTTGTTTTATTCGTACATACCGAACTTACAGACTGATGTGTACCGAACACAGTATTTTTTAAGTTCTTGGAATTTTCCTAAAAGAAATTGACAGTACTTTATTTACCTTTAGAATTCTGCGAATAAAATAAAAACCATATCAGCTTTTGAATTTTCACATTCAGTCCTACATGGAATTATTTTCATCGGACTGTTATTTTGATTCATAAATACAAAGAAATATATATTTTTGTAAACATCTAAGACAGATGAAAGCTTCAATAAATATATGAAGAAATACTTCTGTACAGAATATACAACGGTATAATATTAGAATATTTTTGAAAAATATATGGAGTTTAAATATCCAGTCGTCGTTTTCCCACATGCATTTTCCTACTTTTTTTTTCATGTTAGCTTCCTTTCTTTATACCCAGACCGTCCGATCTACCAGAATGTGCAAAAGGGTATTTGTTTGAAAGGTCGGGATATAGTGTTCAATATACACTTCATTTTTTCAGCATTCCCTTATTGTCACAAAATAGAGTAATTTAAATATTTCAATATTGCATATTTCTATATTCGTAGTTAACATTTAATGCAAACGGCTACTTTCAATGATGAGAAAATTCAGGGAGAGTTTTGTCTCTTTATATACATTTGATACACTTTTTATACTTTATATCCTATAATATACATTATGTTATAGGATATCTCAAAACATACACAATATTATACACTTTATATATGAACTATTGAATATATTTTATACTATATTTTTACACTATATTATAGTGTATATTTTAAGAGCCATACGGAAGTTTAAACTAATTCTGCCCAAAAAATCATAGTTCATTGAAAATCTACAATTCCCCAATTTGGCATAACCGAATTCTCAATATTCAAATTATCAGACATAAATAGTTCCTCCTCCAGCTTTGGAATTTAAAAAAATCTGTTTTGAACAGCACATGACTTTCCTTATATAAGCCAATGAATTTTCTACTTTTACAGTAAAACAAAATAGATTATTATTATAGTAGATATTTATATTCTTTCTAAGATACTAAATTTTCGTCAATGAGTCGTCATTTTCATTGATTTAGCCTCATTTTTATCCATTTGGCGAGTTTTTCGTTAATTTAGCAACATTGAAGAACAACATTTAGCAACATTTTTTTTTATTTTATATGATTTTTTGATAATTTTATTTCAAAAATGTGCAATATTTCGAGAACGGTTCATGTTAGCGTTCTAAAATTTAGGCCAATCGTTTTCTAATGAAAAATTGCATAAGAAATGTCTATTTGTGTAACTTTGTTACAGGTTTTGATTTTTTGACGATTTTTTCAAAAATTCACTCGAAAATTTAGGGGGGGGTTCTGTTCATTCGATTGCATATAAAAATAATAGACTTCTAGTGTTTATGGATTGTAATTTTTTTACCAAATGTTATTCGAATCAGTCCATTCGTTCGTCAGTTATCGTCTCCACAGGCTCACTGAGACCCACACGCACCCACACACACACAAACACCCACACACACACAAACACCCACACACACACACATACACACACACACACACACACACACACATACACACACACACACACAGACATCACTTCAAAAATGTTCGATTCACGATCAGGGATGCTTGAAACGCGCTCTCCCGTCAAAAACTCGAATTCGAATTTTCGACCCCATCACAATACTTTCCTTATACATTATGTATATAAGAAAAGTAATATTTTTAAAAAAAATATTTTCTATACAAAACTATAAAAAAAAAATTCCACACATAATATCAAACGTATCTGTCCTGGCCATGAGTCAAACTGCGATTGAAGAACGTAAAATTCGCATTTACAAAATGGAGCGGAATGCCGATTTCTTTTGCAATGTTCTTCTAGAAAATGTCCCTCTTCCGAGTTTTGAGGTCAGTACTGGAACGTGAAGACGTGATATTTCAAAAAAAGAAGGTCAGCGGTACAAATAAATTGCACTGCAATTTATTTTAACCACATGCTGCATCATCATTTTATAGCCAACTGAGCCAAATGTGAAATCTGATTCCCATTTGTCAATAAATGATCATATATCAAAATTATTCATTACATTTATAAAATTAGATAATATAAAGACCCTTTTATAATAAGATCAAGCACACAGCTTTGATATAAGGTCTTTATTACCCTTCTTATAAGACGTACAAAGTAGAAAAAGGCCAGAGCGCTTTCGAGCGTTAATACGCTCTTCATCAGTGGCTACATGGAAAGTAAAAAATATTGTTCATATATAGACAAGCATATATGACAAAGTTTCATAAATACAATTAGTAAATGAACATTTGATTATCTAAGGGAAAATACACAAAAAACATGAACTATTTTTTAACGGATTCAAAAACGAGTATATCTCAAGAAAAATACAATAAAAATAATATTTTATTACAGGAATTTACATTAAAAATACTATCTTATTCCATGAATTTACTTTGCAAATTTGTCATCTTTACTGAACAAGCCTTTTGACTTTCCATGTAGCCACTGATGAAGAGCGTATTAACGCTCGAAAGCGCTCTGGTCTTTTTCTATTTTGTACGTCTTATAAGAAGTGAAATAAAGACCTCCTATCAACGTTGTGTGCTTGATCTATTTACTCTTATATAATTTATTGAAACTGTCAAAAGTTATGTGAGATGCCCCTTCCAATCGCTCAGCATGCGGGCTTGCGCTTTGTGCTTCTAAAATTGTCAAATTCATCTCTCCCGATCAGTATTATTAATTTGTATATAACCCTAAAATCGTATTTATATTATGATCGGCTAGAGCCCTTAACAAAACGTAGGTGCTATATGAACCCTAAGGAAACATACCTGTTTAAATAACATTATCTCTCTATATTAAAATTATCTAGAGCGTGGCTCACTTCGACTTTCTCAGATCAGAATCCAATTCTAAGTAGTATGAATTTTTTCTTACAGGTAAAATTTTGCAAAATCGGTATAGTGATCAAATGATTGTATCGGTCCAAATGATTACAATTATAGTGTCTTAAGTCTCCCTCTATAGGGCTTGAAAAAATCTTTAGATTGATACCATATTTGACAAAGCCCCCCCCCCGCCCCCGCCACGCCGAGGGGCTAAATGACGTTACGAAGACAAAAATTATACAGCGGCTATTTTTTAACAACAGTGATTGAAACTTTGAAGTTTTTTGATCATTATATCATAAATAACCCCTTTTACAGTAGTGGTCAAAATTGTGGAAACCTTTTGGAAAAAGTGAATTTCTGAGGATTGATGGCTCATAACACTATTATTTTGTACCAATACCATAAAATTATATATCAATGGAAAGCTATTTTAATAAAGATTGTAATGGTATTACATTTGCTCAATTATCTGTATTCTATCTAAAGTTATAGCCAAATAACCAGAAAAAAGAAACACAACTTGCTTAGATTTATATAAAGTAGCTTTCCTTCATTTGAATGTAGCCAATGAGCATGAGTGTTTAGAGAGCCAATCAGGTGTCATCTTGTTTTGGCGATAAGCCAACCGGTCACAGGACATTTATTAGTGTGTTATGTGATTTCTATCAAGTTTCTTGTTTTCTTTTTTTTGTGTGTGTTCTTTGATTTAGTGAGCTTGTAAAATGTAATGAAATTAAAGAAATGGCGCAAAGAGTTGATTGGTCACCCAGAAAGAGTTGTAAAATAGTACTATTAAGTGCACTAGGCTACACTTATGAAGAAATTAGAAATTTTGGGGAACACTTCACCAAAGGTGGCATTTCTAAATTTGTGAAGAGGTATAAAGAGACTCAATCACTACAAAACCAGACTGGTAAATGCAGAAAAAAGTGCACAGCAGCAAGTGATGATAGAAGAAGTAAGAGACTGTGCCTCTGTGACAGAAGAAATCCATATCGGTGTATACAAGGCGAAATGGCTTAATGCAATGTGAAGTTGAGTGCAAGGACTGTTCGGGGCAGACTCCATGCATTTAGTCTACATGCTCGAATTCCACGAAAAAAGCCACTTGGTCTCTCAAACAAAGGTTGAAAAGATTAAACTGGGCTTAAACCCATGTTAACTGTATAATGGGACAGTATAATTTGGAGTGATGAGACCAAAATCTCCCTGTTTGATAGTGATGGAGTAAAATACATAAGGAGAAGAATCGGAGAAGATTTGCAACCTGATTGCATTACACCTACCGTAAAACACCCAGTTAGTGTTATAATCTGGGGTTGTATGACATCAAGAGATGTGGGCAGAATTTGCGTGATCAATGTCAATATAAATGCCCAAAGATACATAAATGAATTGCTTGAACCCAAACCGCAGCATTCTGCACGTTATCTTTTCTAAGATAATGAATCATTTATATTTCAACAGGATTCAGCTCCATGTCATGTTGCTCGTGAGCACAAAAAGTGGCTTCTAAATCATCATATTCAAATGCTGGAAAGATCAGAAGGGAATAGACCCGACCCTAACCCCATCAAAAATCTATTTAGTCGACTAATTAAACTTGTTAGACAGAAGCAACCCAGAAAAAAAAACCAATTAACAGAAGTAATAATTCAATATTGGTTTCACATTATAATAGCTGCAGAACTAAAAAACTTGATTCATTCCATGGGAAGGCGTTATAAGGCCGAAATTAAGGTTAAAGGTTACCCAACTATGTATTAAATGACAGGATGAGCATTTTTGAATATCTCTTTTTTGCTATGTATTTCTCTTATCTTATTTATATATGCTGTTCTATTAAAAATAATACATGAATGTTATTGCATTACAATATTGGTTAAATTACCTTTCCATTGATATATAATTTTATGGTATTGGTACCAAAAAAAAGGGGTGTTATGAGCCATCAAACCTCAAAAATACACTTTTTCCAAAAGGTTTCCACAATTTTCTTCACTATTGTATGCATGATTATGTCAAATTTTGTCCTATTCTGTCATGTTTAAAAATGTATAATTTCGTATAAATTTCGAAGTTTTGAGTGAAATTTCAGAAAATTCTATCCAGTACTGTTTTTTTTTTCATAACAAAGCCTGATATAAAGTTTCACGGAAAACCATCAATATTTGTGGCAACTATCCTGCACGCAAATAGAGGACAGACATACAAACAGACAGACGGACACCACACCAAAATAGTCAAAACGTGTTCAGAATGTCCTAAAACATATGTCCTATAACCTGATTGCATTACACCTACCGTAAAACACCCAGTTAGTGTTATAATCTGGGGTTGTATGACATCAAATTGAGGACAGACATACAAACAGACAGACGGACACCACACCAAAATAGTCAAAACGTGTTCAGAATGTCCTAAAACATATTTTGGAATAAAATTCTCGGTAGCTAGAATTTTCGTGGAAACAATACTTTCTCTATACTATATACTTTCTCTATACTACATAGTCTGAGAAAATAAAAATAGTAGCTGACTGTACCGTTTTCGGAATAAATCCACTGGATCCACAGCAGAAACATTTATTATGTATGCATACTTGCACTTTTAAATACGAATTTTCATTCATTTTAGCGGACGTGCTTTCCATCCGCACACATCTCGAGTCTTCCCCGAGACTCTTTTCTGCGCATCGCCTTCTGCGTACGCAAAGCTCTCGTTCTTTGGCAAAGTCCCGTACGCTAGTCTCCTCCTTTTACCGATGGGAAAAGTTCTTGGCAAAAGAGTCTTATAAATACACAAAATGAAAATCACATAATTAAAGTCACTACACGTATAATTAAAGTCACCACACGTATAATTAAAGTCACTACACGTATAATTAAAGTCACTACACACTGGGAACGCTTTCCCAAGGTTAAAGCTTCTCTACAGCCACAGGAAAACTAAACTAATAGGAAAATTGAAATACACTTAAACTAAATGAAAAGTTAAATACAAATATCAACATAACATTTATACCAACAACCTAAACATACTGCAAAATTATAATAATATGAATAAATTTATATTGTAAATAAGTTTATAAACTAATCAGGTTTTGATTTAGAAAATGTTCCAAGAGTTCTTTCAATCACTTAGACGAGTAAACTTCGGCTCAACCATCTGCATTTCCATGATGTTTTTCCGGACGATGGATCACTTCAAAATTTTATGGCTAAAGTGCTAAGGCCCAACGCAACAGTCTTTGGTTGGCACTGATATGCATGTGGACTGCTATCCAATTACAGTCTTTGGATTCGAGTTTGCATACTAACATGACCACACATTTTTGCAAACATGAGTCTTTATTATAGAACTTCCATATGATAGATAATTTTCTTAATTATTAATTGACTTCATGAATTATTCTAATTTTTATGCAATTTTAAAGTGAAAACTTTATTTTTCCATTATTTTTTCTTAATTTGTCTTTAAAATATAACTTCTCATTGTTAAAAATACTTTTATACTTACCATTTCAAAAGCAGTAATTTTTAAATAGTGTAAACAAGCAAACTTATTTAGAGCTGTAATCGACAATTGATTGGTTGTTTTTATTTCAATTTGGTTACATCCTTCTTAATTCCAGTTTCTGTCACTGATATTATTAAGTTATCGATTGATATTTTTAGCAATCGATTAATACTTAATCGATAGATACATTTAGTTCATGAAGTTAGCTCATATAGCTCCTGAAACCGGATTTTCCTTTGTTCTGTGTTATTTCTTTTCTTAAACTAGTCTTATCCATTGTTCATTTTATAGTAGTTTGATTTATGAAATTAATATTCGAAACCGGTTAGTTTATTTTTACATTTTCTTACTTATTGCCTCGTTGCACTGTAATTTTTTTATCCAACTGAGTAAATAATAATATTGTAAGGTAAACCTTGCCGTTCATTTGTGATTACATATCTGAAAAATGTTTTACGTGATTTCACGTCATTTTTGTCAATTTAGCAGCGTGTATAAAATGTCGCCAAATTTGCAGTCAGGATTGCCAAATCTGTCGCCATGTGGAATGGACAGATCCTATCGAAGCATATATTCTTTACCTTTTTTTAACAAATTAGAATAAATTTACGACCCCTAGACACCGTAACTAAACATAACTATCCCATTAACAGTGAAACTCATTATATTTTGAATAAAGAGTATTAAGTTAATAATTTCCTCAAAGTGACACGAATTATCAAATAAAATAAATTTAGTTAATAGTGTAGATTGTTTGATTTATTTAATTTTTGACAATATGGCAACATTTTTTTGCATATTTGGCATTGTTTTGTTAATTTTGCGACACTTTTCGAAAATCGTCAATGTCGTCAAATTTGTCGCGTGGAACACACTGGCAGACCCTTCTCAATCATACTTAATACACGATCAGTTTATTAATTAGTTTTGATTGTGGAATCAACACATTGTAATAACATGTCGAAGTCATTAGTTTATCAAACAGATATTTTAACTGCGTCAGTGAGATGAATTGAGAGACCAGTATGCATCATTTTCACATTTGGTATTTTCTGTCAAACAAAAGGCGCAGACAAGTGACGCCAATTTCAACAGCCTTGGTCGTTAAAGTTTTTAATCCAAATAAATCCATGTCATTCTAATTGCGAGAGCGACTTAGGCATAACAAATGCTTCCGACCTGGACTGTTATTAGATCCAGAGGGGTTCACCAGGCGACACCACAACGTCACACTAAAGAAATAAGCAAATGGAAGTAAAAGCACGCCAGCGAGGGCGTGTTACCCGAAGTCACAATATGCTTTAGCCTAGCAAAAGAATATCAATACAGAGGATTCAATGCAGTCAAGCAAAAAAATCCAGTTTTCCCAGAGTAGGTAAAATGGCAAAAAGTTAGTCGTAAGTACCAAGATCAGGTATAGTCCTTCTGAAGTGTGATTTAAAACCAAAAGGCCAGTGCACAGCGATTACGAACAACACAGAGTCCAGAAGTACTGACAAAACAAGCCAGTGCAACAATTATAAATAATCTTGCTGCCCCATTCGGGAATCGAATCCTGGATCTTCGACCTGGCCAACCGACACTCCACCGTTGAGCTATTGGGATGTCATTACATGCTCTTATTGTGTAATTTGACTCTGATTTCTCCACCTCTAATGCCAGATTGGTATGCAATTGACAATCTGACTGACAACCTCCTGCTATTTTTACCTCAGGTTAGCCTCCTGCTACTACTATTTTTACCCAGGTTAGTATCCTGCGTGGTCATTGTCCTCTTCATTTGAAATCGGCATTCAATATCCCAGAGTCCAGTGAATCCGTGCTAGTCGTACAAAGATTACTTTCATACTTCAAACATATTTGCACTTACCTACATGGTTAATTCGTTTGGGCCCAATAACGCCCAAACGAAAAGTTTGTGTCCATTGATAAAGTTTGTGTTCAAGTTTGTGTGATAAAGTTTGTGTCCATTGTAAAGAATTTTGCTGTCCCAATCAGGAATAGAACCCTGGATATCCGAACTGGCCAGCCGACGATCTATCGTCGATCTACTGGGACGGAATTGGAAGCTCTTATTGTCGAAGTGAGCTCTGCACAATATACTAAGGTATGTGCAGGTTTTATATGAACTCACGTCGAGTACGTAATCTGTTTAATTAAATTCAGGATGTTTAATTAAATATGTTTAATTAACGGTCTCGCACGGATTCCTCCCCTCCTTGAACACTTGTGTAGAAAATATTTTAGGAAGCTGTTTACATATAATTTTATTACTGATCTTAAATTGTGCTTTAATAAATGTTATTTATTTAAAGTTAAAAATATTTATTTCTTGAGTAATGTATTTATTTTTAGATTTAGAAATTGGGCTCGTACTTGGTAGAATTGGTGGATAATGCGGCACCACGACTAATTATTTATATGCGATGAAATTTGAGTTATGGAATATGATAAAATAAGTGAAACCGTAATAAAAACAGTTTTGATATAATTTTAATTTTCAATTGGCGACTGGTCGTATTTTCAAAGATAACATGACATAAATACAAAACCATTAAAACATTCCGAGGACGATTATCCTTTGCATTATGGGATTAATCTTAAACTTTTCGTCTTCAAGCGTGATAAAACAAGCAATTTATTTACATATTCGAGCATATGTATAATCTTTTATATTAGATTTTAACGATTTTTGCTGGACATTTCTCTAAAAAGACTGGTTCATTTTTATCCGAATCATATAAAAATCGATTCAGCACAATGATAATCTAAAAGTCACTTACCTACCAAATTTCAAAAATTTTACCCGACAGTTTCTTCCCAAAATCTTAATATCACTATAAAAGTCCATCCTATAGTAATAAGGTTGATCTTATTAGTTTTCTCGAAGATCACATATTAAAAAACTAGCATTTATTCAATACACTTTAGTATATTTAGTCTCAAATTTTATATTTATTCTATTTTGAGGTCCCTTTCGCAAAAAAAGGGAGGTTCTTTTTTTCTAAATCGTTTCAAAATTTAATCCGCATCCGGATAACAAGTCACTTCCCTACCAAATTCTGTTAATTTGTTTTCGAGCTAGAGTGAGTGCATGTAATGTATAGACACATACACAGGCGTCAAGCTAAAATAGTCGACATAAAACTTCTGGAAATCTCTCATATCGCCCTGAGTAATCCTTATTTCGGGGTGCTTCTCGAAGATTCGGTGCGTCGCCAAATGTCGTCAAATTGTCGATAAATCGACAGATCTAACAACACCACTTTCACGTCATGGAGAAATCATGAATGGGTGTTTCTCTATGTGGTTCTCAAACGAAAATACACTTATGAGGGAATATTATACGTTCATAACAACATTTAAAGTGTGTATTCATTAATATTTTATTTGCATTTTGTAATATACTCTCAATATATAACTTTACTTATATAGTGAAATTAATTTACTCCTTATATAATGCAATTAATTAATTTTGCAGTCAAACATAATGTATTAGATCTACGGTACTGTTTTTTTAAAATTGATGAAGTGAAAAAGTGATGAAGAGATCCACGGCACAGTGTTTCTAACGTTGAATTGCATATTTGGCGCTTTTCCAGATGGTAACATGTAAATTATTTTGAAGTACCAATTTAATTTATATTTAATTTAACAAAAACTAAATAAAAACCTAATAAAACAAACCTAATAAAACAAACCTAATAAAACACCCGTAAGTTTCGAAAACATTTAGATCATCTACTAGTCCTTCAACGGTATAAGTCCTTTAATAAGAAGGTGAATTGAAAACACTCATAATTTATTTGTTATTGAACTAATATCCATAGTGTATACGTTGAGTAATTATACATTTTTTACTATTGTCAGAATTTGAACGCTATGCAAGTAATCATACAAATGTAGGACAAACTCATATAACATTTTACTCAACGTTTATTTAAAATGAAAAAATTCGCTCATTCTTCGCTCATTAGCTCTTCCTGATATAAAAAAAAAATCTGATGTAGGCAATATACAGGGTGTCCCAAAAACATTGACCTCGCCTTTTATTCCTTAAATATTGATCTTAGACATATATAATAAATTACAAAGTTGCTTTAAAAAGGTACATAAATTTATGAAATCGATTAAAAATTTCAGGGAATTAAATTTTAAGAAATACAAAATTTAAATTTTTGTAGGCTCCCGAACAAAAACATTTCCAATGAGTAAAATGTGCCTTTTACACTAAAAAGGTGATGTACAAAGTGTCAGCATTTTATCATAAAAAGTCTCAGGGATATGAAAAGACAAAAATGTTGACTTAAACCACTTTTCGATGTATTGACATGGGTTCTCAGAGTGGAAAAATTATGTCGGCAGATCGCTTTCAGGGGTTATTCACAAATTACGAAGGAGAACAATGATTACATAAATAAATAATAATTTTGCTATTTATTGGTACAAAAGTATCTATACTGTTGTTGTTGTTGAGACCCACACCGTCCGACCTACCAGAAAGGTGTAAGATAACTTTTTGGGCGGCCGGGAAGAGCTACCCAATTTAGACCGGTACCAAGTGCGGGAGGCATCCACAGGGACCGTACCCTCCTCCCCCTATGCTTTATACGTGCTGTCTCGAAGGCTCGAATTCGAATTTTCAAGATTTTATAGAAAATATAGGTAAGTTTGCTGCTTTTTGAACATTTTTAAGCATTTAATTTAAATTTACAACTGTAATGTTGATAAATGTAGCTCTAGTGGATTTTTTATTTCATAACCATCTGGAATCACGTATCTCCCGTAAGTGTGCACTCAAGATACAAAAATGAGTCCAAATATCTGGATAACTATGACATGTATTCCCAATCACAGCGTAAACAGGAACAGTATACAGTAAAACACCACCCAAATGCTCCACTAATTTTCATATAACCAATATTATTTACAAAACATTGACAAAAGTCATTTCTCAAAAAGCCGCTATTATTCTGAAGACATTGACAAAATTCACAGTTCACTGCAGCTGGTTTTACGTCAACTCATCTCCTATAGATTCGCCATAGAATCTCCTGTAAATCTCTCATATCGCATAGAATAATCGTTATTTCGGGGTGCTTTTCGAAGATTCGGGAAGTCGTCATATGTCGTCAAATTGTTAATAAATCGAAAAATCTAGCAACCTTACGTTCACGTCATGGAAAAATCATGTACGGGCATTTTCTCCGTCTGGTTCTCAAACGAAAATACACTGATGAGGAAATATTACACTTTCACAACAACCTTCCGAGAGGTTGGTTGTAGGGGAAGGAGGGTACGGTCCCTGTGGATGCCTCCCCCACTGGGTTCCGGTCTAAATTGGGTGGCACTTCCCGACCGTCCAAACAGTTACCTTAACCTTTCTGGTAGGTCGGACGGTCTGGGTTTCAACATCAACTTTCACAACAATAAAGTGTGTACTCATTAATATTTTAATAGCATTTTGTAATATCCTAATAATAGCATTTCGTAAAATCCTAACTCGTTGGTAAATTATCTTGCATTGCAAACTCTCCAGAAAGCATATATTGATTTACTCTGTTTTACGTAGAATTAGAATTTATCTTTCCTCATGCTTGCTGAAATACATAAAGTCATTTATTTAACATAAAGAGTGTAAACATGAATATAAGCTATTTTGGTTATGATTCTAACATTTTGTTACATGTATCACATATGGCAGTTTTAAGAAAAAGTATTGGATATACTATTATGATTTACTTGGGTATAATGAAGATATTGTGTTGATTGCTCCCGTCAAGAACTACCCGAACACATTTATAGAAATAAAATCGTTTTTTTCAAACCACATTCATTACAAATAGCAACGCCTCGTTTCAAATTTATAAAGTTAAACAAAGCATTTAGTGTGTTCATATGTTTCAAAATTGACAGTCGAAGTAAATTATGTTTGTACCGAACCGATAGCTCCCAGTACTAAGTTATGTACAAGTATATTTTATTTGGAGTATTTCAATTTATGTTTTTGATGAAAAGAGAATTAATTTGTTGTGTATTAATTCTTAGATTAACTGCTACCACGGTTAACTGTAAATAGTCTGAATAGACAGATATTGGTGAATTGTTGAGATTGCAGCTATGTCATTTATTACGTGTAATAATATAGTAAATTAAATAAAGTACACCTTAGAAATATTAATGGAAATTGCCCTACGGAAAGTTGTTAGAATGGACGTTCAAATGAAATCAATATGCATACAGTGAGTGCGCCTCAAAATAAAACAACGCCACACCGACGACAAGTAGGTTGGAAAAAATTTCAGAGCAGAACCGAAACATTGCATTTGGATTAGGTTTGAAAATACCTGAAAACGTATCACGGTAAGAAAATACTTTTCATAAATTAAGCAAGATGGAACAAATTATGAAACAATTAAGCAAAATGAAGCGCTCACGATGACACTGGAAGTGCACTACAAGAGAAAGGTTATAAAGTTATAGATATATTGTTTGAAAAGTTAGATGAAACAAATGAGTAATTTTATTCTTTTATAGAACGATCTCAAACTTTTATTGACATATAAAATGTTCCAAATAAAAAACGCGGGACACCGCTGATTTCGATATTATCAGCAAAACTTTACAATTTATCGAAAAATCAGCTAGCTCCGGATAATCCTGCCGAAAAAAATTCGACGCCCTATTCTTTAAGTTCATCTAAATCCAAAACTGTTAATTGTTTCAAGCAGGCATACGTTTCTAAACAGAAAACAAAACGAATGCGAAAGTATCAGCTCTTATATGGCTGAGCTTCGATCACTAACAACCCCTGCATTCATAATCAGAAAATGCTAAACTTACTGTTTCGGGATATATTTATCAGCAAGTGTAGTCACAAAACAACTCTGGATAGATTGGAGAAGATGATATTGATTTAGATAGAACTTTAAAAATCGATTCAGCTATGGAACAATATATTAAAAGAGCAGAAATAGTCAAGAATCCGGATGTAATAAATTAATTAAACGTGGGAAGAAAGAGAAATCCAAACAAAAACTGTTCTACGAAAAATCACTGGATGGAAAAGGAAAGAAGTGGTTATGGTACAATATGTACTGGGACGGATCACAGTAAAAGTGACTGTAAATATAACATGAATAAGTGTCATTTTTGCTAGCGAATATGGTATTTAGGTATTATTATTACATGCTATCTTGCTCGAAAATCAAAACAAAATTAATCTGAGAAACCAAAACCGGAGGATTCGAAGGGTTTATAAAAGGAGTTATTGTTCCATTGGAGAAGTTAATGTGATACAAGCACATTGAATTAGCAAGATAATTTGAGAACTGCATCTGCTGTTTTGTGAAGTAAGCTGGACATTTAATTGTTTTTTATTGTACCTTATTAACACTTTACAACAAAGTTGAAAAGTGTTTATGACTTTGTTCATTCTGTCTGTCTGTCTGTCTGTCTGTCTGTCTGTCTGTCCGTTAGCACGATAACTGCCGTAAAAATGACTTAATCAAAATGAAATTTTAGTATGTTGTTCAGACGGTCTATAGGACCTATGGGAATATAAATGAATAATATCACCCAATTAGTTTTGGATTGAACCCGGGTTGAAAAAATGGAATACATTGAGCCCTATGGGACCTAATTTTTCAAGCATTTTTTAAGCGGATTTAAAATTCACAAATTGCTTCGAAAATTTTAGGCAATATTCAAATTGTTCCATAAAATATATAAAAAAAAATTCAGCGAAATATATTCAGTTGTTTTTTAAATAAAAATTAAAATAATAATAACACCTCTTATATTAAGCGATCACGTGTCCATGATATGAAACGATCACATGACCCACTTCAAAATGATATATGGCATCCATCTTGTGTCAAAATCGTGATTTTTAAAGTTCTTTTTAATTCATATTGAGTGTTGTATGCGTCCTAAAATTACTTTATTTTTGCCTAAATTCTGTGCATCTACATACTGAAACAACGCAATGACAATATATTTCAGTTTAAATGCTCTTCCAAATTTGATTATTTCTGCTATTAAGCCTATTTCTCACCTATGTAAAATGTAAACAGCAAAATATGTAGAATGAGATGTATTAGAATCGCTGTAATTCTTTAACACAAAATCATTTAGTCCATGGAGTCTGCTTAGCTGATATGAATTCGTTGATTTTAGAAAGAGAAGGACGATATTTTTCGATGAAGTTTTACGCATAGAGTTTACTTATTTGCAGCTCAATGGTCTTAATTTTTAAATAAAATAAATTGTTATAGTATTGTGATGAATGACATGAATGGGGGAATTATTTATGAATGAAATTTTGCTTTTATAGAGAGAGCCAGGCGTGTTATTTTTTTATGACATCATTTGAATGGATTTCAGTTGTTTTCGATGAAGTTTTCAAATATAATAAATTATCGTAGTATTATGATAATTCTAAAATTATTACCGAGGAATGTATAACATTTAAGAGATGTTTAAACCAGGCAATTTATACTTTAATGCCGTCATTTGAATGAAGTTAATTTTTTTCGATGAAGGTTTAAGGTTTCAAATATAATAAATTAATGTAGTATTGTGATAAGTTTTAAAATATTACCGAGGAATGTATTGCATTTTAGGCATGTTTAAATAAAATTGCATTGAAGTTGGAAAGTGTTTCATAATCAATGCTTTAAGCATGATTGATCTTTCTTGTTTTTGTTTAGTGATCTTGTGCGATAGTTATAGAGCGACAGTAGGAGAGCGATGAGTTGAAGAGCAACAGTGAGCAGGAGGCGGTAACCCCTTAGTATCAAACAAAGTGCGACGATAAGCTATATCAGCTAAATCAGCTAATCGTTTCAATAAATTTAAACAACGAGAAAGAGAAATAAATCTTTGGTCACTTGAAGAATTATTGGCTTTCCATATAAGTTTTCTTTTATTCTGATGTCTATTCCAGTGAATCATCAGTGAAATACCCCACTCCTCACTGGACACTCAATGGCTCACATTTTCAAAATAGATCAAAGTTTGCTGCAGTTTTCTTTCCAAATGACTTACACTTTTCATGTTTTTATTTCAGAGCTGAAGAATGAAGACGCAAAACGCTAGAAAAATCTGATGTTAGAAGGGTACATCTGATGCGATATTGACCGCACTGAAGAATTTGCGAAATTGGAAAGTTGCATTAATAATCTAGAATGTATCATATGAGGCAATTTAAAAACAAATATGTCTGTTCGTTTGTTCGTCGGTCTGTTGGTCGTAGTGGAAAATCTAAGCAGCCCATGGCTAAGATATTTAGTAAATATATAGTTCAGGTCAGTTTCGAGATACTACGGATCGTTTTATTTAATTCAAATAAATTATTAGGTATTTTATGAAGATGCCCAATTTCAACGATTTTCACACAAATTGGTTCTTTAGTGATCAAAAGCAATATTGAAATGTTTTCATTTTGACACCAGTGGAAAGATCAAAGAAAGTTCTTTCTAAGGAGCTTTGAACAGAATTTTTAAGTCAACTGCTTCGTATTCAAATTAGTTTTTAACACTTTACAACAAAGTTGAAAAGTGTTTATGACTTTGTTCATTCTGTCTGTATGTTTGTCTGTCTGTCTGTCTGTCTGTCTGTCTGTCCGTTAGCACGATAACTGCCGTAAAAATGACTTAATCAAAATGAAATTTTAGTATGTTGTTCAGACGGTCTGTAGGACCTATGGGAATATAAATAAATAATATCACCCAATTAGTTTTGGATTGAACCCGGGTTGAAAAAATGAAATACATTGAACCCTATGGGACCTAATTTTTCAAACATTTTTAAGCGGATTTAAAATTCACAAATTGCTTCGAAAATTTTAGGTAATATTCAAATTATTCCATAAAATATATAAAAAAAATTCAGCAAAATATATTCAGTAGTTTTTTAAATAAAAATTAAAATAATGATTACACCTCTTATATGAAGCGATCACGTGACCATGATATGAAACGATCACGTGACCAACTTCAAAATATAATACGGCATCCATCTTGTCTCAAAATCGTGATTTTTTAAGTTCTTTTTAATTCATATTGAGTGCTGTATTCGTCATAAAACCTCTTTAATTTCCCTTAAATTCTGTGCATCTACATACTGAAACAACGCAATTACAATATATTTGAGTTTAAATGAGCATCCAACTTTGATTATTTCTCTAACGAAGCCTATTTTTCACTTATGTGAAATGTAAACTTCAAAATATGTAGGATGGGTTGTATAGGAATTGCTGTATTTTCTAACGCAAAAGAATTTAGCTCATGGAGTCTGCATAGCTGATATGAAAGAAATATTCATTGACTTTACCGAGAGAAGGACGATTTTTTGCGATGAAGTTTTAGGCATAGAGTACAATTACTTATAGCTCCATGGTCTTAATTTTTAAATAAAATAAATTATTATAGTATTGTGATGAATGACATGAATGGGAAATTATTTATGAATGAAATGCTGCTTTTTTAGAGAGAGCCAGGCGTGTTATTTTTTCTATGACGTCATTTGAATGAATTTCAGTTGTTTTCGATGAAGTTTTTAAATTTCGATGAAGTTTATCGTGGTATTATGATAATTCTAAAATTGTTACCGAGTAATATATCACATTTTAGAGATGTTTAAACCAGGCAATTTATATTTCAATGCCGTCATTTGAATGAAGTTCATTTTTTTCAATGATTGTTTAAGTTTTCAAATATAATAAATCAATGTAGTATTGTGAGAAGTTTTAAAATATTACCGAGGAATGTATTGCATTTTAGATATGTTTAAATAAAATTGCATTGAAGTTGGAAAGTGTTTCATAATTAATGCTTTAAGCATGATTGATCTTTCTTGTTGATAATACATTGGAATATACGAGCACGATATATTTCAAACGATTTTATTTGTTTCGCTTTGGAGAGTTGAAGATTCGTATGATCTTAAATTTTTACATAAATATGAAATTATATATTCGTATTCTATTAATATAAAAATTTATGTTTATTTCCTTATTCCTTATTTTTTTTTACAATTTTCAAGTGGATCTATTTAAGTTAGCAGTACAAATTAAGATGGATAAAATATTATAAAAAAAAATCTTTCGTTACACTGTTTTGTAAAATGCACTAAAAAGTAAAAAAAATAATTTTAGCTATCACAACATTCTTTGCCGTATGCGACGGGAAATTAAATCGTGTCGCATTCATAAAATAATTGTATTTGGACATTGAAAGACCTTTAAGGAACAGTAAACATGATAACATAGAAATGACTTATATAAGAATGATTACATTCAATTCTTAAAAAAAATTTGATAATTTTGATTTAACATTCCGTCATTCTTATATATGCCATTTCTAAGTTATCACTCCTATTGGTCCCTAAAATTTTGTTAATGTCCCTATTTACTTCTGTTATGAGCGCTCAACACTTTTTTTTTGTTGCATGTGACCAAGATTGTTATGATAGCTAAAAGCATTTTTTTTTACTTTTTAGTACTTCACTAACTTAAATAGTTTTTATAATATTTTATTTTATACATTTTAGTCTTTTGTGATTTTGTAAGTATTTTTTCATTAAATATCCAATCAACCCTTTTTTACATATTATATTAAATGGCCGTCTGTCTGGATGTATATTCCAGGCCCTTCGAGGACATTTTTAATATACGTCCTAAAGATCTGAGATTTGGTACATAGCTTAGTGTCACATTTTAATCAATTAAAACTTGGCGCATTCTCAAAAAATAAAACAGTAATTTTTATACGAAATGTCTAACGAAAATTCACTTTGGCTTTGCCATAATACAATCGCTGGAAGATATTTAAAATGAATTCAGTATGCGGCCCCAGTTCTATATATATATATATATATATATATATATATATATATATATATATATATATTCCGATTCCAAGATACTGAAAAATGTTTAACATGCGGCTTCACTTCTATATATATACAGGGTGCATATAAAGTGTTTTGGCAAAATAAGAGGGATGATAGTACTCATCAAGACGAACAATATTTCCTATGGAACCTAGTGTTGCATTCCACTCTGTGTGTCAGAAAAGCGTAAAATTAAAGTTGAACTTTCAACAGTGAAAGTAAGGAGAATTAATGTAATCATAAATTACACAATATCATTTATTTACACCAGAGAAAGACTCAAAGTAGATGCTCAAAGTGACAGCCAAGGGTGCCGGTGCAATGAATACTATATATTTGGAATATTATATATATATATATATATATATATATATATATATATATATATATATATATATATATATATATATATATATATATATATATATATTGCAAATGATATTAGAATTGTATAAATATGAAAAACTAGAATTTCAAAATTTATAACTTATCCACATTCTACGAAAATTCATAACGAATCCACATTCCACATTCCTCTATTTGTCTGCATGAAATATGACTGATTTATCTTGATAAATGCATATATAATAGAGAAACTTCCATACAATATCCCTAGATGTCGAAAAATGAAATAAAATGTTAAGTCCCTTTCATCTTGATTTATTTTGGTAACAAACATAAAATCAATGTTCATAATCCGTGTTCATAACCTTGTTATTATACTCGGCAGAAATAAGTGCGGATATCATCAGGGCCAGTCATAATATGGGGCCCCTAATGACTCATTCCTTACTTGAATCTTACCATTCCTCACATTCCTTACCTGAAATAATCACTTTACCACTTTCTCAACGGCTTCTCTTTTACTACACTTAGTTGTCTACTGGGGGTCTAAAATTGATCTTACTACTTACTAATTGATCTTACTTATTGAACTTACTACAACCCCCTACCATATGAACATGTGTGGCAATACACTTATTCTGGCTGACTTATGGCACTAAGAGCATGATTCTGATCTTGAGAATGTTTATGTGCACTAGGATTGTTAATTTTGTGAATAACTAAAACAGAAGAATTTAATGAACATCATGAGTATTTCGTGATTCAATCAATCAGAGGACTGATACAATTAGTCTGTCATATTATAATGCAGAATATAATCAAGTTATTTGTATTTGGTGTAATAGTTTGGATGTAACAAATTAGTCAGTCACCCAATTTAGTTAACGAGTTCCTATAATAAACTACGGCTATAGTATACATTACTGTACTTGGGAAACATTTTAATATGGGGTTTCTTTTCATTCTGAGCACGAAGAAATTCAGAACCTACTTTGAATGATACAGTTTCTGTCTATCTACCTGTGTAGATGTATGGGAATCCATGCTGGATAAATAAGTACAGTAGAGCGCCGATTAACCGAACCTGTCGGGACCGGCCCTAGTTCAAAGAAGCAAAAGTTCGGATAATTGGACAGACAACTTAAGGGATGTTTTTGACTCTACTAAAACGGTTGAAATATATATTTTTTATGCGTAACGGTTTGCTTAATACAGCAAATGTATGTTTTTATCAAATTAGTAGTGGTAGGTAGATTAAAAAAAATATTGTGGGTGCACAATTTTCCTCCACGCTTTATCCAGACTTAGGACTGGCAGCTGTTAGTGCTGGCGTGTTTAAAAATTGTGTTTGTTTTTATCTTCTTCACATTTTTGTCTTTTTCATCTTTTCATTTTTTTTGTTATACTTTTGTGATTTTTAATTTTTTTTTCTCTTTTTATGATTTTCTGAACTGCAGGGATTAAAATTTAAGCAAGGAATCTTTCGATTGTTTTTTGCTTCAAAGAAGACACTTTTTCAATGCTGCCACATCACGAATTTCTCTTAAATACGTTAGTTGAATAGGATCATCGTTCTCCAGTCGTTCAAACCATTTCATTGCTTTTTCCAAACATTCAAAGTCTTCATTATGTGATGAACCTGGGTTATTTTCAGAGCATTCGTTTTAATTTTCCTCAATTTCTTTTTCATCTTGAATCTCATTCACAATCTCATCATCATTTAAAATCGGATATCCAGGATCATCTGCGTCACTATTTATCCATTCATTAATTTCATTTTCTTCGTAACTTAGGATTATTCCCATCTCCTTTATTGTTTTACATTCCTCATTTTCATTACCTGATTTTTCGGAATCATTATCAGTGTTTTTCTTTACTGTCTAAAATTTTAATCCAAGACTTGTTGAGTCCTTATTCTCCTGTTAGTGCTCCCAACAATACAATGATCGGAGGAATGTTTTCGATTCCACGTGCTAAATCTAAAAAAAAAGGAAAAAATATACAGAGAGATAAGATGTTCGGATAATTGGATAGTTCGGGTAATTGGAGTTCGGATAATCGCACTCTACTGTATTCTGCATATTTTCAATCAATTTACATGTTGGTTAAAGTATTTATGTGAATTAAACGCAGTTCTGAATATTTTAAAGGATATTCTAAATATTTCAAGTAGGCAGAAAAGCTGATATCGCAATATTCAAGATGCTAGGTTATGGAGAGATTAGAGTTTTATACTTTCTTAGCGATCGAATTTTCAGAGAGAAGGATTTCTATGCATCTTTGCAATACGGTTTTCAATGATCACTTTTCAAGAATTAAATCTCGAAAATTATATGCATGATACCATCTCCTTGATGAATAAGAACACCTATTATACGTGAAAATTATATTTGCGTGGAATTAAATTTATTAAACATCTTGCTTTACGAGTAAAATATACGTATCCTACTGGTTTCAGCTGTATTTCCTGTTTATCTAAGAGCAAAATATTCTAAGCTCTAAGCCTCTAACTTGCTAAGTGTTTTCGGAAATATTATTATTTTTAATTTTACGAAGCATACAAGCCGAAAGAGAATTGTGAAAAAGAACAGAATGAATCAGCGCGATATATATAATAATTGTCTACCATGTTTGGGTCTTTACAGACCCTCCAGAAGTCCTCAAGGACTTAGAAAATTAAATATTTTCACATTTACTGTATTTGCAATAGGACAGAACCTAACATAAACATTTTTCGATTTCCCCCCTGAAAGCCGAAACAAAAGAGGAAGTGAGAGGGTGTCGGAGAGTTTTTTAGACGCTTTAGAAGCATTCATGGTAACATTGAATGCTAAATATTCGCACATTTTTAACATGAACCACAGATAAAAAAACTGACGGAACCAGATATTTTTATTCCCTTTCATAGAAACAAGGGGAAAATGGGGATATTCGAAAAATTTTGCCAAATCTTTCAGAAGCCAAGCCAGTTACTTTGAAGGCTAAATTAATGAAAACTTATGGTATTGACCACTGAAAATCATCTAAAGGAGGCGAAATTTCGATTTCTCTTCCAGATGCGGACAAAATGGGGTGAAGGTCGAAAAAACTTTCCTAATTCATCATAATCCTCTTAATGATCTATAATGATTAAATTTTGAATATTTCTAATATCGACCACGAGAGAAACCCAAACTGTGACAATTTCTATTCAGACGAATAATTGCGACACTAAGTGTCATACTTATTTAAATAAAACAAACCTTATTAAAAATACTTGCTGCTTAATTTTTGATAGCAATGACTTCATTTTATATAAATAGTATAGAAAATGATTATTTTATCTAAATTTTTAAAAATGCAAACCACTTTTATACATGAAATAATCCACAAATATCGAAAACATAAGATGCATCAAAAATGACTATCATCTTTCTTCTTTTTTAACACTTTCCAACATAGTTGAAAAGTGTGGAAGACCCAGACCACACGACTGACCCGAAGGCTTACAGTAGCTTTTTGTGTGGCCAGTTATAGTTGAAAAGTGTCTATGACTTTGTTCATTATGTCTGTCTGTCTGTCCTTTCGCATGATAACTACCGTAAAATAGAATTTATCAAAATGAAATTTTAGTATGTTGTTGAGACGGTTTGTTGGACATATAGGGATGTGTAAATGAATAATATCAACCAATTAGTTTTGTATTGAACCGGGGTTGAAAAAGTAATACACAAAACAACCTTATTGGACCTACTTTTCCAAACATTTTTTTAAGCGAAATTAAAATTAAAAAATTGCTTCAAAAATTTTAGAAAATTTTCAAATTATCCCATAAAATATATAATTTTTTTTAGTAAAATGTGATCGGTATTTTTTAAATAAAAATTAAAACAATAATTGCACCCATATTATATGAAGAGATCACTTAACCCACTTCAAAATAAAATATGGTATTCATCTATTTTCCCAATGTTAAAATCGTGACATTTAAAGTTCATTTACATTTATATTTAGTGTTGTATCCGTCCTAAAACTACTTTATTTTTGCGTATTTTCTCTGCATCTATATTCTCCGCCAACGCAATTATAATATTTTAAAGTTTAAAAAATCATCAAACATTGTTTATTTCTACAACTAAGCCTAATTTTAAAATTTTAATGGATACAGAATGTAAACAACTTCTTGTAAGGTGAATTGCTAATTTTTTTTTTGTTCACGCAAAATTATTTAGCTCTGGAGTGTGGAATAAAAGTGATATGAACAAAATATTCATTGTTTTTACATAGAGAGTCAAACCATTTATATTTCAATGACGTCATTTGAATAAAGTCCATTTTTTCGGTGAAGTTTTAAGTTTTCAAATATAATAAATTATTAAAGAACTGCAATTATTTAAAATATATCAGCGGTGAATGTATAGCATTTTAGAGATGTTTAAATAAAATTGCATTTTAGTTGGAAAATATTCCATAATTAATGTTTATGCATGACTGACCTTTCCTTTCTTTCAAGTCTATTTGATTGTCGTTCTAATGTATAAGAGCTCCAAATTTTACTTTATTAAATAGAATCTTTAAGTCTATTTGAAAGCAATAAATAATTTCAAATAGACTTAAAGATTTGATTGTCGTTATTTGATTGTCGTTCTAATGTATAAGCGCTCCAAATTTTACTTTATTAAATAGAATCTTTAAGTCTATTTGAAAGCAATAAATAATTTATATACAAGACAAAAATGCTACATATTTTCACTTTCATCTGGTAAAATACATTTGCAAAGGAGTGTATATATATAAAACTGAGAAATTTCTCCCACTGTCGGTTTAAAGAGACGGTGGAAACAATTGAACTCAAATACTTTTCTCAAATGAAGGCTTTTAGTCATCAGGGGTGGGCAGTAGAGCGGTGAATGGTTCAAGAGCTTTTATCACGGATGGTCCAACAATGGGACGACATCCAGATATGCGTTTATAAGATATACTGTTTTCAGACATTTTTGAAGTAAACAAGTTGAATAAAATCTGGGATGTAAAACTCAACTCTACATTCCCATACAGTCATGTTCTATACTGTTTAACTCCACTTGTTTTGTATTCAGTGTCAGGGTAAGAAATATGCATATGTGAAATTGTGTTTGCAAGTTATTATTTAAAAAAAATATTTGGTAGTTTGTTTCTTGTATTCATTAACATGTAAGTGAGAAAGGGTAGAGAGCGAGGGGAATGATTGGGGTGACCCAGTGGCATATTTTCTGTAATTCTAAGGGGTAAATATACCACTGGGTATATTACCCAGTGGCATATTTACCCCCTTAAACCTAAGGTGTAGGTAAGGACAATGGTAACCCTTTAAACCTAAAAGAATAACTTTTTTATTCCTTCAAAGTATTGAATTAAATATTAAGTATATTCAGAAAATAAAGCGAATTATTAAAATATTCCCATTAGAACGAAATTTATAATAACATTGTTGATTATTACATGCACAATTCAAGGAAAACTTCCTGATTTTGAAATTGTTTATTACAAAACTGATCGTAATATTATGAGCATTGTAGCGTCAAAGCAAACTAACACATAATCTTAAATTTTTTCATGCTATTGTATTATGTGCATATATACATACATATTACATATAAATTTAAATAACTATCTGTCAGCAAATTTTATTAACAAATTATAGAAAAATTTTGATATTTTTAGTAATTAACCACAAAACAGCCTTAATATATATTTTTATTTTTGCAAATATTTGTCTAATTTTAGGTGAAGGTCAAGTATAACCTCTTAATAATTACATAAAAAATAGAGGATATATGTGTTCCGGTTTATCCAAGACGCTGCTCGCAGAACTTGTATTTTAAGACCTGCCTTCAAAATTTACCATTAATCCATCGTAAAACAAAATAGACAGGTCCATAATGTCTTGAATATTTCACACAATTATTTTTGAGCTGGTAAAAGCGTTCTTCCCTCTTAATTCTTTAGAAAATATGAATGATTATTGATATATTCCTCATAGGTCATAGATAAGTTGACTTATCTAAAGGAATGAGATGGGACTCATGACCAAACAGCATCACCATCTATACCGTTAAAACTCCTTAAGATAGACGTATTATTTTTACATTGTATATTCCCCTTGTGTCACATTTAAACACGATAAAGGGGTATTTGCGTATCTCACCTTCAAATTGGTAGAGAAGGGTATTATGATCGAAAAGCATGATCAATGTATTTTCCCAAACTCGTATTTTGAATCAAGGTTTATAGAAGACTACAGGTTGATCCATCCGCTAGTCTCACGGTATTGGCTGGAGGAAACGCGGAACGATGACGTCAAAATTGCTGGAAACCGTGCGCTTTTCTACGCGAATCAAAGGTACCTAGTTAGGTAAAGTTTTAAAATCTGAACTTACTTAGAGCTGTTTCCGAATTGTTCTATTGTTACGTATTACTGTAAGTTTTTCTTATTCTGAACATTAGGTACATTAGAGAACAACAATAAGCACAAATACCATTTAATTACTTTTATAATTAAATAAAGCAGTTTTAATAAAATAACCATTTTACTTACACATAAATACAAATAATGAAATTTTTACAAACACGTAAGATTATTCAAATATTTAACTTAGTGTATAATTATGCAAATATTTAGCTCAGTTTACAATTATATAAATATTTAGCCCAATTTACATTTTTACAAATATTTAGCTCAATTTATATTTATACAGATGTTTAGCTCAATTTACGTTTATACAAATATGTAGTTTAATTTACATTTATACGAATATTTAGCACATTTACATTTAAACAAATATGTATCTTAATTTATGTTTCTAAAAGCAATTTAGTCAGTTTATTTATTCAAATGTTAGATCAACGTTTAAAAATAAAAAAATCTGATGTGGGCAGCACATGACTTTCCTTATATAATGCAATGAATTTACTACTTTCACTGTAAAAAATATATTATTCTAATAGTAGATATTTATATTCTTTACAAGATATTGAATTTTATTCAATTAGTCGTCATTTCATTGATTTAGCTTCCTTTTATTATCCATTTGGTAGAGTTTTCGTTAATTTAGCAACATTTAAAAAAGTCACCAAGTTGACGACATTCCACCAAATTCGCCGCCAAAATCTCGCCAAGCTTTATGGACGGAGAAATAAGCTGTTTTTACAGCAGATAAATGACTATTGGCGTTCAAATACAAAAGTATTACTCAAAGTATCTTTTTTCATGAATGGAACGGGCTAGATCCACGAGAATGATGTCACCCAATTTATCGCTTTATCGCATGATATTACGTATGAAAATGAACATATTTCTCAATAGGACATTTCTTTCTATTTTATGTGATTTTTTGATAATTTTTTTGAAAATGTGCAATATCAAGAGATATGCTAGCATTCTAAACTTTATGTCAATCGTTTCCAAATGAAAAATTACATAAGAAATGTCTATTTGCGTAACTTTATTAGAGGTTTTGATTTTTTGATGATTTTTTCAAAATTTCACTCGAAAATTTAGGGAGGTTCTGAACATTCGATTGCGTATAAAAACAATGGGCTTCCAGTATTCACGGATTGTAATTTTTGTACCAAATTTGGTTCAAATCGGTCCATTCGTTCGTTAGTTATCGTCTCCACAGACTCACTGACACACACATACTTTCACATACACACACACACACTCAGACAGCACCTCAAAAATGTTCGATTCGTGATCGGGGATGCTTGAAATGTGCTCTCCCGTCGAAAACTCGAACTCGAATTTTCGACCCCATCACAATACTTTTCTTATGCATTATACTAAGTATATAAGGAAAGTAATAGATTACACATGAAAATTGATTTTATTAGAATTGTAAAATACTTTGAATTCTACAAAATTTTGAAAGATAAATTTACATATGTAAATAAATTTATTTATGAGATAGGCTTATTTTTTAACTCCAACAGAAAAAAAATAGTGCAAGGATATTGCATTCTATTCATCTGATCAGCATCACTCGACTTCTATTGTTGCTTCTCTATATTAATAAAAATGGTGAGAATATTTGCCACTGCATTATGAGAACAAATTCGAGTTCTGAAACTTTACATATTGACTAATATGAACCCGTAAATGTGCAAGGCAATATTAAAATTTTGATTTCTACCTTAGTTAATTAAATATTAATTAATGTCAAGCAGTATGGGTAAAGATTTAAGGGGTCGATCCGACATCCATATTCTTTGTAATTAGTTGCTGGCAGAAACGCCACAAAGAGGATCGAGGAGTGAATGATAGTAATGTGTTTATGTTGATTCTTATAAGCAAAGAATTTCTCAACTATTATTGTTTGGATTAATAATGATTAAAATGTAATTATTAATCCTATTAACAATTATATGGGTCATTTTCTGTAAACGGGAGTTTTACTCGTCCATGGTGTTTTAAAAAACTTTTGCATGACTTGGGACTATTTTTGGACATTGATCAGTTTTACTATACTGTCGTTCATATTTGTCACCCATTAGCTAAAAAAGCAATTTATATTTTCAATATTTAAAAATTTAGTTTATTTATTAAATTCCACTCCCTTATGTGCTCCAACAGCCAAGTAATGAAATCACAACTTCAGCATCAAATCACAACTACAAACCTTCATTTTCTAGTTTTCATTTAATTTGATGTTTTATATTAAATTAGGCAATTTAAAATGCAAACAGTAATAAAAAATCCAATATGCATTAGAACAATATTTTAAATTAATTTTTTACAACTGCCCCTTAGCTTTTTTGTCATTCATCTGTCTTTAAATTTTAACACCTATTTCTGTACTTAGATGACAACAAAATATAATTAAAATATTATTATTTTTTTACTAACGTCCATATTCACCATTTCAAGTGTTTGACTGTGTTCTAGCTATCATTCTGTGCAGGAAAATATCATAAAACGGAACAATTTTGGATTTTTTTATTCCTTGTCATTCAGCTGGCTTTAATTATTTTCAGAATAAAAAAGTAAATATTTTTTTAACATATGTATGCCTAGTCAGTGTAGCAAAGTGAATATCAAGTTAGGCTTAAATGCAAATAAAACTCATATACTCAGAAAATAAGATTACATGATTACATGATTTGAAGATTACATGATTACATGATTTGAAGATTACATGATTACATGATTTGAAGATTACATGATTTACCCTGTCGTCATTTACCTGTCGTCTTCGTAGACAAGGGAATGAAGTTATAACAGGTGAATTGCATATGAACTGGATTTATTTTTTCGAAGATCAACCACATAAGAAATTTGTTCTAAATATAAAACTGCAGATAAAGCAAAACAATTTCTTTATTTTTCTAATTATATATATATATATATATATATATATATATATATATATATATATATATATATATATATATATATATATATATATATATATATATATATATATATATATATATATATATATATATGTATATATATATATATATGTATATATATATATATATATATATATATATGTATATATATATATGTATGTATATATATACATACTGACAAGGCAGTAGCCTATATTAAGTGTCATTCCCCTGTCACCCTGTCATGCTGTATTTACTTATCCTGAAAATAAAAATTTGCATTTTCTATTTAATTTCAACGAAATGATCACTGCTAATGTTTTTCTTTTGTTTAAAAAACCCATGTTAAACTATAATGCAGAAAACAGGTTGAAAAATAGGAAAAAATATATATTGTAACAAGAAAGATGAAAAAGCCCGTTTAGAGAAAATGACCCATATGTGTAACTTTTTATTCTTTTAAAAATTAAACAAAGTAATTAGGAAAACTATGTTTCCATAATCACGATTGTTAGAACTTTTAGAATAATGTACAGTCAGTTAAATTTCGAATTACATATTTTCCTGGATATTACCACAGCTCCAGATTCGGTTGCTTACATTATCATAAAATGCCCACAAAGTGAATATAAAATGCCGTCAGAAAAAGCGTCAAAGTCTCCTCGGGGTTATAAGCGTTAAATCTCCTCGGGGTTAGCGTAGTGAGCTATAATGAGCGTAGTGAGCTGTAGTGAGCGTAGTGAGCTGTAGTGAGCTGTAGTGAGCGAAGTGAGCTGTAGTGAGCGTAGTAAGGGCTGAGCCCTAAGTATCTCATATTATCTACTTTTCTGATAATTTTTTTCGTTTTCAGGGAATATTTTAAAAGGAGGCTTTCTTTCGCCTTTTTAATATGTCTTTACCCTAAGTCAGAGACGGACGGAAAAAGATAAATATGTTTATATTTTCAATTTAAATGATATAGATATGTCGGGGGTATATTACTTGTTATTGTTATGTCTCATTGTTACACCCAACTCACTTAATAGGCTGACTTCACTCAATAAGTCTCCGGTCTGACACATATATGGCAACACTGTTGACAGATCCATACGATTCCTGGGTAGAATCAACCTTCAAACGATACTTGTCAAAATTTCATGACATTCTGACAATTAGATTACAGGTTACAGTGGCTTCAGTGACAACAGTTTTGTAATTTCCAAAACAATGGATAAAAAATAATTTCGTGTGTTGATTAAACATTGTTGTTTTATGGGGAAAACTACTGTTGAAGCCAAATAGTGGCTTGATAAGCGTTATGGAGACTCTACACCAGGGAAATCAACATGTTATTGAATGGTATGCTGAATTTAAACGCGGTCGTACAAACACCGATGATGCTGAACGCTCTGGTCGCCCAAAATTGGCAGCTGTTCCGGAAAATATAAAAAAAGTCCACAAAATAGTTTTGAAAGACCGTAAAGTGAAGTTGCGTGAGATAGCTGACACTTTAAAGATATCAGAAGGTAGTTTGTTTATAATTTTACTCGAAAATTTGAGCATGTGTAAGTTGCTTTCGAAGTGGGTGCCTCCTTTGCTCACACCGCACCAAAAACAAGACATGCCCGGGACGGTCGGGAAGTGGTCGGTCGGGAAGTGCCACCCAATTCAGACCGGAACCCAGTGGGGGAGAAGACATGCCCTGTGTCACAAGTCGATGAAACCGACTGTTAAATTATATGAATTATGCTTCGAAATGCTTCCTCACCCACCGTACTCTCCAGATCTGGCCCTCAGCGACTACTGGCTTTTGCAGACATCAAAAAGATGCTCCAGGGAAAGAAATGTGGCTCAAATGAAGAAGTAATTGCCGAAACTGAGACCTATTTTGAGAGCAAAGACAAATCGTTCTACAAAAAAGGCATCGAAAAGTTAGATCAGCGTTGGAATGAATGTATCATCTTTGAAGGAGAGTATGTTGATGAATAAAGTCGAATTTCTAAAAATAAAAGTGTTTTTCTTAGTTAGAACGGAGACTTATTGAGTGATGAAGTATATATGGTTATTCATGGTGGCAAATGTGTGGGGTAGAACTAGACAATACTTTGAAGCATTATAATTTGTTTAGAAAAGACATTTAAGTGATTTCGTATTTCTATCTTTAGTAACGAAATAGAAGGTATGTATACTAGAGTTGATAGTTTTCTGCCATATATATTTTCAATTACTGGTTAAAAATTTGCATTTTAGTGATTTACATATTTATGAAAAATATCGGTGCTGGCTCAAATCCGATGGATTCAGAATGGTTTTGAGTGAATAATATTTTGTAGAATTGCACCAATGAAATCCCATTTTTTATATCCTTGTACTACTTCAAAAGAGCTGGAAATTACTTGCGTATTGATCTGATCATTGCGTAAAAATTTCATGTGGGCAGCTCATGACTTTCCTTATATAATGCAATGAATTTACTACTTTTACAGTAAAAAAATTGGTTTTTCTTATAGTAGATATATCATTTTATTTATCTATTTCCTATAAGAAATAGAATATTTTTATAGTAGTTATTTATGTCCTTTCCAAGATATTGAATTTTCGTCAATGAGTCGTCATTTTCCATGTCGTCCTCATCAATGAGTCGTCATTGATTTAGCGTTATTTTTATCCATTTGGAGAGTTTTTCGTTAATTTAGCAACATTTAAAAACGTCGCCAAGTTGGCAACATTCCATTAAATTCGTCGCCAAAGTCTCGCCAAGCATTACGGGCGAAGAAATAAGTTATTCTTGCAGCAGATAAGTGACAATTGGGGTTCAAATACAAAAGTAGTACTGAAAGTATCTTTTCATGAATGGAACGAGCTAGATCCAGGAGAATGATGTCTCCAAATTTATCTCATGGTATTACATATGAAAAGTGAACACGTTTCTCAATAGGATTTTTTTTTTATTTTATATGACTTTGTGATAATATTTTTGAAAAATGTGCAATATCTCGAGAATGTTTCATGTTAGCGTTCCAAAATTTATGTCAATCTTTTTCTAATGAAAAATTACATAAGAAATGTCTATTTGCGTAACTTTATTGGCGGTTTTGATTTTTTGACATTTTTTTTCAAAATTTCACTCGAAAATTTAGGGGGTTCTGAACATTCAATTGCGTATAAAAACAACAGGCTTCCAGTGTTTATGGATTGTGATTTTTGTACCAAATTTCGTTTGAATCGGTCTATTCGTTCGTCAGTTATCGTGTCTACAGACTCACTGGCGCGCACAAACACACTCATAATTTCACACACACACACACACACACATACATCACCTCAAAAATCTTTGATTCATGATCAGCGATACTTGAAACGTGCTCTCCCGTCGAAAACTCGAATTCGAATTTTCGACCCCGTCACAATACTTTCCTTATACATTATGTATATAAGGAAAGTGATATTGAAATTAGAACCGTCTTTTTAAAATACCCCAAAACATTGAAATATAGAAATTGCAAACACCATATTTCAGAAACCCTTAATCCGATCCAAAATGAAATTATATGGAATATTATCTAGAAAATTTAACGAGCTTTAAATTAATTATTTAATTTTTAGTTTTCGGGATAAAAGCGCTACTAAGTTGAAAATCGAAAAAAATTCAATTCTACTTCTACTCGAGAAGATGATTACACGAATATTATCAACGCGTTAAACAAATTATTGATCAAGGAACTGAACTGTTTTTCATGGTTTAGAAGCAGCGTTGGTAAGTTTTTGTCACGTGATGGTTTACCCATGGTTTAAACTGTGACATCATACATATTTTTTTCAAAAATGACAACATTGTCAAAAACCTAACATTCAATGACTATAATGAAATACATTGCATAAGTTAAAGTTGGAAACTAAACGAAGATAGCATTAGAAAATAAGCTCAGAAATTAAAACTACGATTGTTTAATAATTACGCTCCTTATATACATAATGTATAAGGAAAGTATTGTGACGGGGTCGAAAATTCGAATTCGAGTTTTCGACGGGAGAGCACGTTTCAAGCATCCCTGATCACGCATTTTTGAAGCATTTTTGAAGTGATGTCTGTGTGTGTGTGAGTGTCAGTGAGGCTGTGGAGACGATATCTCACGAAACAATAGAGCGATTCGAATGAAATTTGGTACAAAAATCATAATCCGTGAATACTGGAAGCCTATTGTTTTTAAACGTAATCGATTGTTCAGAACTCCCATAAATTTTCGAGTGAAATTTTGAAAAAATCTATAAAAAATCAAAATCTTTGATAAAGTTACGTAAATAAACATTTCTTACGTAATTTTTCCTGAGAAAACAGTTGTCATAAACTTTAGAACGCTAGCAAGAACCGTTCTCGAGATATTGCACATGTTTAATTTATCAAAAAATCCCATAAATTGAAAACATATATTAACTGTTGAGAAACATGTTCATTTCTCATATGTAATATCATGCGATAAATTTCGTGGCATCATTCTCGTGGATCTAGCTCTTTCCATTCATAAGAAAAGATACTTTGAGTAATATTTTTGTATTTGAACGCCAATATTTTTTTATCTGCTATAAGAATAACTTATTTCTAAGTTCATAACGCTTAGCGAGATTTTGGCGACGAATTTGGCGGAATGTCGCCAACTTTGCGACTTTTATGAAATTTTGCCAAAACAACGAAAATCTCGCCAAATGGATAAAAATGACACTAAATCAATGAAAATGACGACTAATTGACAAAAATTCAATATCTTGGAAAGAATATAAATATTTACTATAAGGAAAATCTATTTTTTTATTGTAAAAGTAGAAAATTCATGGCATTATATAAGGAAAGTCATGTGTTGCCCACATCATATTTTTTTATGTTTAAATGATCATCAAACTTTGATTATTTCTACAACGAAGCCTTGGCGTATGCAGAATGTAAACACATCGATCAGTAGGATGAATTGTATAAGAATTGCTGAATTTTTAACGCAAAATTATTTAGCTTTGGAGTCTGTAATATAGCTGATATGAATGAAACAGTCAATGATTTTATACAGAGAAGCAGACGATTTGCCTCTTTCGATGAAGTTTTAATCATAAAGTTAGGAAGTACTTTTACCTACATGTTTTAGGTTTTTAAGTAATATAAATTATTGTAGTATTATGACAATTTTAAATATATCACCTCTGAATGAAAGGAACGGAAAAAGTTTATGAATGAAATATTCACCGCTTTTACATAGAGAGCCAGGCTATTTATGTTTGAATGACATCATCTGAATAAAGTTCATTTTTATCGATGAAATTAAGTTGCAAATATAATAAATTTTTGTAGTATTGTGATAACTTTAAAAATATCACCTCTGAATATATCGTACTTTAGAGAAGTTTAAATAAAACTGCATTGTAATTGGAAAGTGTTTCATAATCAATGCTTTATGTATGATTGATATTTCTTGTATTTTATCCAGTAGGTAGATAGGCATTATTTCCAGTTTGGTCACGAATTTTCTTTATTTGAAACCTTTAATTGCGTGATCGAGTGTTTGTACATGGTTATCAACAGGTATTTTTTCTGTTGACACTCCCCCTCCCCACACACACGCACACCTTAATTCGCTGGCGAAATGCCTCTACTTTTATTTTATCATACTATAGAGTAGAGAAAGTATTGTTTTCACGAATATCTTCCATTTCTAAATTTTTATGAAAATGCAAGTTTTATAGACCTACTGAACAGGTTTTCACTATTTTTGAGTAATGCCCATCTGTAGCCGTTTGCCAATGAACACGATGGTTGCCATAAATACTGGTGGATTTTCGCGAAATTTTATATCCGGCTTTGTTATCGAAAAATCTTGAACAAGATAGAATTTTTTGAAATTTGAGTAAAAACTTTTTCGAGTGAAATTGCATATTACTTTCCTTATATACATAATGTATAAGGAAAGTATTGTGACGGGGTCGAAAATTCGAATTCGAGTTTTCGACGGGAGAGCACGTTTCAGGCATCCCTGATAACGAATGAAATATTTTTGAAGTGATGTCTGTCTGTGTGTGTGTGTGTATGTGTGTGTGTGTGTCACTGAGACTGTGGAGACGATAACTGACGAAAGAATGGACCGATTCAAACCAAATTTGGAGCAAAAATCACAATCCGTAAACACTGGAAGCCCATTGTTTTATACGCAATCGAATGTACAGAACCCCCCCCCCTAAATTTTCGAATGAAATTTTGAAAAAACCGTCAAAAAATCAAAACCTTTAATAAAGTTACGCAGATAGACATTTCTTATATAATTTTTCATTAGAAAACGATTGACATAAATTTTAGAATGCTACGCCGTTCTCGAGATATCGTACATTTTAAAATAAAAATTATCAAAAAGTCATATAAAATAAAAACAAAAATATTTCCTATTCAGAAACATGTTCACTTTTCATATGTAATACCATGCGATAAATTGGGTGACATCATTCTCGTGGATCTAGCTCGTTCTATTCATGAAAAAAGATACTTTGAGTAATACTTTTGTATTTGAACGCCAATAGTCATTTATCTGCTGTAAGAATAACTTATTTCTTAGTGCATAACGCTTGGCGAGATTTTGGCGACGAATTTGGAGGAATGTCGCCAACTTGGCGACTTTTTGAAATGTTGCCAAATTAACGAAAATCTCGCCAAAAGGATAAAAATGACGCTAAATCAATGAAAATGACGACTAATTGTCGAAAATTCAATATCATGGAAAGAAAATTAGTATCTACTATAAGAAAAGCCTATTTTTTTACTGTAAAAGTAGTAAATTCATTACTTTATATAAGGGAAGTCATGTGTTGCCCACATCAGATTTTTTTCTACTGTAACACAAGGCAAAAGTTTGCATAAACACGCATAAAAGTGGATATTTATGACTCTATGATCCCAAAACTTTACTCAATCATTAAAGTGATGCCACTCAACTGATATATTTTAGTAGTAAAGAAAGAAAATATCAGTCGTTTTGAGACGTTTTTAGTAGTAAGATTAAGAAATCGAATACATATGTTCACATAATACAAAAATGCATATTATATAAAATTATTTAAGCATATATAAAATTATACATCAATATATATATTTATATTATAAGTTTTCATCCTGTTAAAGATATTTTATATTGAAAACAAACATTTCCGTTTGGTAAAATACAAGTTTTCACCAATGATAATAAAAAATATTAATCTTTAAAAATAAAATATAGCAATGTATTACTTTCCTTATATACATAACGTATAAGGAAAGTATTGCGAGGGGTCGAAAATTCGAATTCGAGTTTTTGACGGGAGAGCACGTTTCAAGCATTCCTGATCACGAATCGAACATTTTGAGGTGAAGTCTGTGTGTGTGTGTGTGTCAGTGAGACTGTGGAGACGATATCTCACGAACGAATGGATCGATTTGAATGAAATTTGGTACAAAAATCACAATCCATGAATACTGGAAGCATATTGTTTTAAAATACAATCGAATGACCAGAACCCCCTAAATTTTCGAGTAGAATTTTGAAAAAATCATCAAAAAATCAAAACCTTTAATAAAGTTACCCAAATAGACATTTCTGATGTATTTTTTCCTTAGAAAACGATTGACATAAACTTCAAAACGCTAGCATTAACCGTTCTCGAGATATTGTACATTTTTCAAATAAATTCATCAAAAAAATCCCATAAATTAAAAAATATTAACTGTTGAGAAACATGTTTACTTTTCATATGTAATACCATGCGATAAATTTGGTGACATCAATCTCAAGGATCCAACTCGTTCCAATCACGAGAAAAGATACTTTGAGTAATACTTTTGTATTTGAACGCCTGTAGTCATTTATCTGCTATAAGAATACCTTATTTCTTTGTCCATAATGCTTGCATATTTTGGAGACGAAATTTAGCGTAATGTCGCCAAGTCGGCGACATTTTTAAATGCTACCAAATTAGCAAAAATCTCGCCAAATGGATAAAAATGACACTGAATCAATGAAAACGACGACTAATTGAAGAAAAGTCAATATCTTGGAAAGAATATAAGTATCTACTATAAGAATAACATTTTTTTTAACTGTAAAAGTAGTAAATCCATTGCATTATATAAAGGAAGTCATGTGTTGCCCACATCAGATTTTTTTTTAGATGTGAATATGTCAATTTTAATATATCCTTGCTAATATGGTTGCTTTTTTATTTGCCTGAATCATTATTTTAATACCACTTTTTGGAAAATATCCCTTCAAAAGGTTTATACCAACTTTTCAAAATAGAAATATATATATATATATATATATATATATATATATATATATATATTATGCAAAAACAATTAAAAATTTACCTTATTGTGTAACCAGAATATAAAAATAAGATAGTGTAGTCAATCTAATATGCGAAGTTTAGAAGATGCATGGGAAAATATACTAACGGACTCTCGGCGATTTAGGTGAACATATGTGAAAATAATCAAAAAATTAACCTATAATATCCAAAATATGAAAAAGATCTAGTTTAGTCAATCTAGTAAACAATATTTAGAAGATGCGGATGAATGGAAACTGTACTAATGTATTCTCTGCAATTCACAGGCACCTGAATTGAATTGCGTAATCGCACTGTTTATGAAAATGATTAAAAATACAACCTTAATAATTAATCAGAATATAAAAATAAGCAAGTTTAGTCAATCTAATATGCAATATTTAGAGGATGCAGATAGATGGGAAAATATACTAATCGACTCTTAGCAATTCAAGAGAACATAAACTGAAATGCGCAATTGCACTGTTTATGTGCACATTATAAAATTAACGGTTTAGCAATTTATGCGAAATTTAACAGCTTTTGAGAAATACATTTATCACATGAAAAAAAATCCTACATTCATTCCACACAGCAGCAAATCATCATTGCCACGGTGATTTGATTGACATTATCGTCTATGTGGCCGTAACTGATCGTTATTATGTTGTTTTGGTTGAAATTACTGTGAACGCGGCCGTAAATTTACATTGGCCTTCACAAAAGATAATTTTCCATAGGAAACTATGCAAATTGTATACACAAAATTCGTTTCCCGCTGAAAATACAAAGAATCCGTAGTTATCGGCATCTTTGTGAGCAGGTCGACAAATTGAAAATTCCCCGATTTTTCCAGAATTTTAAACAAAAAATCGCTCGTAAAAATCCCCTTAATTTCCCCGGCATTTTAGTCATCTTTAAAATTCCTGTAAATTCTAGGTTTTCACGATTTCAGAGTGCGAATGAATTTTGTATTACTTGATTTTTAACGACAACACGAATAATATGAACCTCATTGGTATAGGATTATGAATCTTTGAGAAACTGGCGACTTTGAAAAATTCATTAAATTGTGAAATGGAAGAGACCTATTTAAACTGCAAGAGGGATATAATGTCAAACAATGCATCCGCATTATCTGGGGCAATTAAGTTCAATTTAATGATCATGATAGAGTAAATATATTTGCGTCTGTAGGAAAAGACACGTGCAGCAAGATCAGATTTTTTAACTCTTTACAACATAGTTGAAAAGTGTTTATGACTTTGTTCATTCTGTCTGCCTGTCTGTATGTTTGTCCGTTCGCACGATTACTGCCGTAAAAATGACTTTCTCAAAATGAAATTTTAGTATGCTGTTCAGAGTGTCAGTGGGACCTATGGGAATATAAATGAATAATATCACCCAATTAGTTTTGGATTGAACCCGGCTTGAAAAAATAAAATGCATTGAGCCGTATGGGACCTAATTCTTCAAAGATTTTTAAGCGATGTTAGCGTTCACAAATTGCTCCGAAAGTTTTAGGAAATATTCAAATTATCCCATAAAAATAAAAAATAAAAATCAGCAAAATATGTTCGGTAGTTTAAATAAAAATTAAAATAATAATTATACCCATATCATATGAAGAGACCACGTGATCACTTCAAAATAAAACCCGACATCCATCTTGTGTCAAAATCGTGAATTTTAAAGTTATTTTTAATTTATATTTAGTGTTGCATCCATCCTAAAATCGCTTAATTTTTTATTTTTTTCTGTGCATCTATATACCGCGCAAACGCAATTATAATATTTTGGAATTTAAAGGATCATCAACCTTTGATCATTTCTACAACGGAACCGTACGTATGGAGAATGTAAACGCATCAAGCTATAAGTTGAATTGTATAAGAAATGCTGAATTTCTTTAAAGCAAAATTATTTAGTTCGGGAGCCTGCAATATAGCTGATATGAATGAACGTTGGAATGCTTGGTTTTACATAGAGAAGCAATTACTTACAGTTTTACATAGAGAAGCAATTATTGCTTTTTTGATGAAGTTTTAAGCATGGAGTTTGAAAGTAATCTTACTTTCATGGTTTTACGTTTTTAAGTAAAATAAATTATTGTAGTATTGTGATAATTTTAAAAAATTCGCCGCTGAATGAAAGGAATAGAAAAAAGTATATGAACGATATATTCATTGCTTTTATATAGAGAGCCAAGGGATTTATATTTCGATGACGTTATTTGAGTAAATTTCATTTATTTTCGATGAAGTTTTTGAAATATAATAAATTATAGTATTGTGAAAAATTTAAAAATATCACCGCTGAATGTATCACATTTTATAGAATTTTAAATAAAATTGCATACTATACCACCTATATAAAGAACCACAGACGTTTTAAATGCATAAAGATACAAAAAATGAAATGAAATGGAAAAGTCGTTTGTATGGATGGCAAAATGGAAACTAAATAAATGTTTCTGGCTGGGCCAATTTGAGTTAGGCCTAGAGCAAGGCTGAAATTCAGATGGATTAACTGTGTAGACAAATAGTTTTGCATTTGTAAGACTAAGAATTGGGGAAATGGAGAACTGTCTCTGATAAAAAGTCAAGATGACAGAAAATGTCCGAGAACGTCAGGGATTAATATTCACAGGGCTGTTGAGTCAAGAAGGGGAAGAATCATATCCAGTTATGTTTGATCTTAATAGAAGATATTCTACTGAACTAATTAAAACTGAACTATAGCTAATAAAGCAAAAATTAGTCAATATAATTACTCAAAAATAATAGCTGTAACGGAGATACTTTGGATCTCTTTCGTCACTGCTAACAAACAAGCAAACTCGGAAGTAAAAAAAACAAAAATCAAAATATTCTATTTAAAGACATTTAGTGTATCCTTGCATCAGTTGTATGCTGCGTTGTACTTAATTTTGAGCGAAATTATTCATTTTTCTTTATACTGGAAGAAAGTGATTAATATCAATTTGTCAATTAATCTAATTAATTCATTCATAATAGAAGCATTATACTGTCCCATTGTGCTATAACTAGTTAAAATAAAGTGAAAAAAAATGTGTATTTATTTTCATTTAAAGTTTTAACTTATCAGTAATAATATCGATAAGTTATAATCTTAATATCGATACCCCGTCGGGCACACTGCTTACGCTTGCTCATTACTAAGGCAAAGCATTTTCAAGATATTCCACTATTGTATTTTTTTCTTCCCGCTATTATATGTTGTTTCACATTATTTGTTGTTTCGCCCTATTCTATTGCTACAGCACTATTGCATTTATAGCTGGATTGGTTAGAAGAAGTTTTCGAGCCGTACTTGCCGTACTTGGGAAATCATGTTATTGGAGTTTTCCCTTGTAGCATGTGATTTCTGCACTATTAATTTATTTTTATTAATTGTGAATTTGAGTAAGATATATTTACCTATTTTTATGTCATTGAGTCTGACTTATTGTCTAAGGTAATTAGGTTTTATTGCCTCGAACTGACTTAGAAAATACCATCTGAGTGGTCCCTAGTTTCTTACACCGATATTCATGTTCAAAAATATTTAAATAGCGCTTTATTATTCATAATTCTTCTGGTTTACATTATCTCAATCAACAATGGTCTCAAGCTACAGAGCACCGTACACAGATTTATATGCTATATTACATGATCTATTAATAGGCGGTCAATCGTTACAATTTTTCACATTATATGTTTGCACTATATTAACAAGTCAAAGATCGCGAAACACAGAGGCAATTAGCCTTCATCCAAGGCGATAGAAACAACAGTCACTACGTGTATCACTGGTGCGTTGAAATTGCATCATAGCTGCTCCGAACATCGAAGAGACAGTCTAATCCGCTGGAAGTCTTCGCATCAGTCACACACGCAGCAACATTATCTCATTCAACAATGGATTCTAGCTATGGAACCCCGTATACAGATTTATATACTATATTATGTGATCTATCATTAATTTGAGGTAAAATGTCATGATAACACGTTAACACTACGCATGTCAATTAAATTAGCATTTGAAGGGACGTAATACGGAGTCTTATTATAATCAGACAATTGTTTTGTAATACATACCTAAGTAGCGTAATACATACATACAGACATAATTTATATGTTATTCCTTCTCTTAAATACCTTTTATACATATTTCAGAAAAAATTCTGGTAGTAAAATTTTGCTGCATATATTTTAATACGTCTAATATTTTGCATCTGGTAACTGATTATAAAAGTCTAATGTGGGTAGCACGTGACTTTCCTTATATAATGCAATGAATTTACTACTTTTACAGTAAAAGAAAATAGGTTATTCTTATAGCAGATAGTTATATTTTTTCCAAGATATTGAACTTTTGTCAGTGAGTCGCCATTTTCATTGATTTAGCGTCATTTTGATCCATTTGGCGAAATTTTCGTTAATTTAGCAACATTTGAAAAAGTCGCCAGGTTGGCGACATTCCACCAAATTCATTGCCAAAATCTCACCAAGCGTTATGGACGGAAAAATAAGTTATTCTTACAGCAGATAAATAACTACTAGCGTTCAAATACAAAATTATTACTCAAACTACCTTTTTCCATGAATGGAACGAGCTAGATCCACGAAAATGATGTCCTCAAATTTATCGCATGATATTACATATGAAAAGTGAACATGTTTCTCAATAGGTAATGTTTTTTTTTTATTTTATATGACTTTTTGATAATTTTTTTGAAAAATGTGCAATATCTAGAGAACGGTTCATGTTAGCGTTCCTTAATTTATATCACTCGTTTTCTAATGAAAATTTACATAAGAAATGTATATTTACGTAACTTTATTAAAGGTTTTGATTTTTTGACGATTTTTTCAAAATTTCATTCGAAAATTTAGGGGGGCTCTGAGCATTCGATTGCTTATAAAAACAATAGACGTCCAGTGTTTACGGATTGTAATTTTTGTACCAAATTTTGTTCGAATCGGTCCAATCGTTCGTCAGTTATCGTCTCCATAGATTCACTGACACACACACAAACACACACACACACACACACACACAGACGTCACGCTAAAATTCGTTTTTTCGTATTCTAGATGTCCCAAAGCATGTAGATCCATCGGGAATTCCAGTTGCGATTTTCGACGTAATTCCAATACTCTCCCTATACATTACCATGCATTGCAGGGAAAGTAATAATTTGTTTATCATGATTGAATAATTTATTTAAAACATGCATATACACACATGTAAAACGATTAATATGTGAATGTCTTTTTCTCTCTTTTGACGGTTAGTCTTATCAAATAATCCCTGTACCTCATATATTCTATTAAGAGGTGCTCACTATATTTGAAATTATGTAAGTATGTAAATGCTTCTGTCATCACGTTTGCTTTTTAGCAAATTCTTTAAAATCATGTCATAGAACCATTACTTTTACGATTTTATTAAAAATATAAAATGTGATGAAATTATGTACATATACTTATGAGTACATGCATATATCTATGCATATATCTATGCATATGAGTAAAGGCATGTACTTATGAGTACATGTATATACTAATGCTTTGTTTAAGTCCCCCAAGGGTCCAAAATGGGCCAAAGAGGAAATTGGAACTTGAGGGCCTTGCTTTATTAATGCGTTAAGATAAAATAATTTATGAATTCATGATTTAAGATCAAATGAATTAGGAATTCATGCTTTTAAAATAAAATTATATTAATGCTTTAAGATAAAATGATAGTAATGCTTTAAGATAAAATTATATTAATGCTTTAATATAAAATGGTATTAATGCTTTAAGATCAAATTCATTAAGAATTCAGGCTGATAAATCCTTTAACCGATTAACATCCTGTCACTAATTCGAACTATCATTAAATACAATATTCTAAATGAAAGGACAGATCCTACATAACTCCATTAAATTATATATTAATAAACCAGTCCATTTCTATGACCATAATTAACTCAGTTAATATTCTGATGAAGCTAATTATCCTGCATTTTTTAAACCACGGTGTATAAAGGATATATGTTGAGAAGAATAACTTATCATAATAAGTACATTCTCTGTTAAAAGCTTTAGTAAAAGCAACTTACTCCCTAACTTCATATATCAAATTGTAGCTTGAGTAAATGGGATTTTATGTAACACCTAATCAAACTCTTCTCATTATATAACTAGGTATTTCCTTATACTTTCAAACCGTTTTTAATACTTTACAACATAGTTGAAAAGTGTTTATGACTTTGTTCATTCTGTCTGTCTATCTGTCTGTCCGTTCGCACGATAACTGCCGTAAAATAACTTTATCAGAAAATTTCTTTAGTATGTTATTGAGACGGTATGTAGGACATATGAGAATGTAAATGAATAATATCACCCAATTAGTTTTGAATTGAATCCGGATTGAAAACAAATGAAATACATTGAACCCTATAGAACCTAATTTTTCAGACATTTTTTAAGCGAAATTAAATTCACAAATTGCTTCGAAAATTTTAGGACATATTCAAATTATCAAATAAAATATATAGAAAAAATCGCCAAAATGTGTTCGGCAGTTCTTGAAATAAAAGTTAAAATAATAATTACACCCATGGATTATATAAAGAGGTCACGTGGTCCACTTCAAAATAAAATATGGCATTCACCTTTTTTTTTCCAGTCCAAAAGTCGCGATTTTAAAAGTTCTTTTAAATTTACATTTAGTGTTGCATCCGTCGAAAAACCGTTTTATTTTTGCGTATTTTCTATGCATCTATATTCTGTGCCAACGCAATAAGTTTTTAATTTAAATGATCATCAAACTGGTTATTTCTAAAACGAAGCCTAATTTTAATGGATGCAGAATAAAAACAAGTGATTGTAAGATGTGTTGCATAAGAATTGCTGACTTCTTTTCACGCAAAATTATGTAACTCTGGAATCTGGAATTAACTTACCTGTATTTACCTGTTTACTTTAATTTCCTGCAAAATTTTATGAAATTCGCTCGATGAGTTTTTGAGTTAAAGTGAATACATACATTGCACAGACAGACACACACACAGACACATACATAGGTACACATACATACATACATACAGGTACACAGACAGACACACACACAGACACACACACATACATACAGGTACACAGACACATACAAAAACACACACACAGGTACACATACACTCACATGTACACTGACACACACACACACACACACGCGGGTACACATACATACATACAGGTACACACACATTCACACACACACACATTCACACACAGGCATTATCTAAAAAATGTTGGATTCGTGATCAGGGATGCTTGAAACTTGCTCTCCTGTCGAACACTCGAATTCGAATTTACGACCCCGTCACAATACTTTCCTTATTCTACATTATTATATATAAGGAAAATAAAAACCAGTTGGTTACGAAGGTTATATAAGCTAACACTATTACATAAATATGCAGAAAAATAATTGAAATCTGAAAATGATGGCAAATAATTGAAAAAATAACTGAACTAAACACACCGGAATGGAAATTTAAAGCAGATATTTCCAAGCGGAAAGGAAGGACAGATAATGCTCGATAGTAAAGTAGTTTTTTGGAGGGAAAAAAATGAAACTGTTACCAAAATGCAATTCAAAATTTTAATTATCGTGTAAAAATGATCCTGACTTGTGTAAAAATAAGCATGATTAGAGTTGATATATGTAAAAAATTTGGATATTTCATGAATTTTAACTCGATAGAGAAGTGGAATAGAGTTCTTATCACTATTTTATTTAATGAGTATAAACTATTGTCGTGTCGACATATTGCGCGGCATGAAAAGCTTCTTCGAAGCCATTTTAATGTTTGAATTATTATCCTGGTAGACTTACACGGGATTCGCATTTTCTGTTCTGAGAGAGAACATTTGTTAATTGTGTTGTTCTTGGAGAGGCGAAAACATCGAAATTTGCGCCTTGAATTGGCTAATCGGAGAAGTTTTCGAAAGGGTATATTGTCGTTGGACGGTTTAGCGGTGGCTCTCTCGCTTGGCTGAAATCGCACGATGAGGATGCCGGAGGTCGGCATGAAGAATCGAATGGAACAAAGAAAAGGATATTTGGGCGTTAGCCTAGCCTGTCTGTATTCCCTTGATCTCCTGACATGATTATCTTGGGGATAATCCTAAGATCATCTCCTGATGGAATATTTCCTTGAATCAATTTCTAAATTTATTCTTTGTTTTTCAGGAAATGAAATCCCTTACTACCGGTTTAAGTCTTCGACTGAATGTCCCTCTGAGGTGGGAAAATAGAACTGTTTGTCCAACGGACCGTGTGTATGGCGTCAACTAAATTAAAGGTCAACTGATTTGAACCCATTCCTATTCAGCTCCCGGGAAATTTAATTTCATGACTCAAGGACAGGGTTAGTGGAGTACCCAGGAGAGGAAGATTCCTCCCTTTAAACTCCAGACGAAGAGAAAAGAGACAGAAAGAGAGAGTAATAAAAGACTTTTAAACAACTGATAGGAATTTACATCAAATATATGCTTGGGGGGGGGGGGGGGTCGCGACCTAGATCGCGCCCTTCCCCAAGTCTTCAGAAAACTGAAAAAGTTGGGGCCCAAGCGGGTTCCCAACAGAGAGATAAAAGAGGGGGATAGACTGGGGCGCCCCGAAGGACGCAGGGCCTTGAGCTTGAGCAGTGCCTAGTAGCGACAACATAAAAGGTAGCTTGCCAACGAAAAACGCGAATTCCCAAATGCTAGGGAGGGGTACAGCATACTAGAGTCTGCATCAAAAGTGAGAGCACAAGGCTATGATGGACGCAACCGCTTTTTAGGGCGGAAGAAAGCATCTCTCACCGATCTGCCCTATTCGATAGTGGGGAATGCTGTCCAACGTAGGATTGTTTACGCTTCTCAGACCTCCGTGGAATTTGAGAGAAAGCTTTTTGACATGTTCCAAAAATGGCCTAATTTTGAGGTCTCTGTGCAGGACTTCTAGCTGGACGAAGTTCGGCAGATTAGCAAACATACGCAGTGCGTTATTCTGGATGACTTGAAGCTTCCTAATTTTAGTCTCGGCTGCGGTGCCCCAAACAGGGACTCCGTACGTCATAATGGGACGTATACAGGACTTGTATAGCAATAACTTAGTGCGAACGGACAGGCGGCTATTCCTAGCCAAAAGGGGTCGAAGCTGGGCAAGTGCAGCCTTCACTTTCTTACTAGTTTCGGAAATGTGAAGGCTCCACGATAATTTAGAATCAAGGTACACACCAAGGTACTTGTAACTATCTTGCCAGGGAATTTAAGATTAGTGGGATAATTTAAGATAAGATTAGTGGGATGGGTATGCCGGGGGGGGGGAAGGTGACAGCAGCACACTTACCTACATTTACTTTGATCCGCCATTTGGTTAGCCATTGTGTCATGTCGTTCAGATGACTTTGCAGAGTGCCGTGCACGACTTGTGTCTGTTTGTGATGTGCGAACAGGGCAGTGTCATCGGCATAGAGGCCAAGGGTGACACCAGGGGAACGAGGAAGATCCTTAATGTAGAGGTTGAACAGTTTGGGCCCAACAAGAGAACCTTGCGTGACCCCGCTGAGAACAGTCCTGGGAGAGGATAGCTTGTCGGAAACACGGACGACAAAACTTCGACCAGTCAGATATGAATACAAAATATGGATGAGATTTGGAGGGAAGGATTGGTTGATAAGTTTAAATATGAGTCCCTGAACCCACACCTTATCGAACGCCTTCTAGAGGTCAAGAAAGACCAAAGTGGAGCTCTCGCGTTTGCTACGCGCCTCATAGACGAGCTCTACGACCCGCAGCAACTGATGCTGAGTGGAATGCTTCTTCCTGAACCCATATTGTTCAGGAATAACTATTTTCCTCAGGTCGCAGAACTCGTCCAGGCGACGCAGTATGACAAACTCGAAGAGCTTCGACAAACTAGAAAGGAGAGAGATTGGACGGTAGTTGACCGGAAGCGAATGGTCAAGACCTGGCTTGGGGAGGGGACCAACAGTGGCTACCTTCCAAGACCCGGGAAAATAACTGCGACGGAGGAGGAGATTGAAGAGCTTGACAATGTAGCTATAGAGCAAAGAAGGCAAGTTCTTCAACATGGTAGAGGTGATGCCATCCTTCCCAGGAGCTTTGTTATTCCTGAGTTTTTGAATACGGGGCTGCAGTTCGTAAAAGGTGACATCTGTCAGTGAATAAGGTATTGCTGTTGTGATGAACTGTTCAACCTTGGCATCCACGATCGCAACCGTCCTAGGATCGATTACGTCGTGGTGTGGTTCAAACTAAGACTGTCTGCAAGCAGTTCAGCCTTTTGTGTGTTTGAGGTAGCCCTGAAGTTAGGACCTTCAAGGGTCGGAATGTGTGTTTTGTGCTTACGATAACGTGAGGTTGCCCTCCAAATGGTGTTGTCATCAGTCGTTAGGGACTCAACATAAGTGTTCCATGACGATCAAGCTTTATGTAAAATAAGGTATTTCGTCATATGTAAGAACTGTGAGCCACTTAATGGCTGTGCCTTGGTAGAAATCTTTTGTGCAATGATATAGTCACTCATATCTTATGTTAGAATATTTGAAGAACTCGTGAAGTATTTTTAAGAAGAAATATAAAACTGCCTTAATAGCCTACCATATTAATATGAAGTTATTTGATTTGTTTATAATTATATATTTCTAACTTAATAAATTGAAGTTAAATGATAATATTCTGGTCATGTTTTACACATAGTTTCCACACTGGTTTGTATTTATTATTATATTTTCTTGCTGTCCTCTAAAGAATGAATCTCTTTGGACAGAAATGTCTTGGGTTATTGCAGATGCATTGAAACGTATATTCTTAATTTCACAACGCATTATAAAGTTGGTAAGTGTCTGTATGAATGAATTTGTTGCGCACGGCTGTGGTGCAGTTCACTACAGGCGTGACAGTGGTGTCGTAAAGTTTTCTGAGCGACAACAGTAGATTGTGCACTTGATTTAATTTCAGAGTAACTTGTTTAATTCGGTTGTGTGGAATTTGTGTGGAAATTAAAAAATTAAATTGATAAGACAGCTACATATTATGAAATAGTGTTTGAATATTTTATCTCTAAGATTGTGTCTTTTCTGCATATATTAAATTAGAAGTAAGTGAATTTATATTTACAAATTATAATGTTACAAATAATTAATTTGACAAAAATGAACACTCCTATAACTGTTTATGATCTTTGCACACTATAGGATGAATATTCCCATAACAAAATATTTATGCTAATGATGGTAGATGATGGTAGATTGGTTAGAAGACTTTTCAGAAATCAAAATTTTAATAATCGAAATTTGTATCAATTAGATAACAGCAGGTCAAAATTTGAAACAAATTTGATGGCGGATTTGTTTCAAAGGATGGTGGATTTGTTAGAAGACTTTTCAGAAATCAAAATTTTAATAATCGAAATTTGTATCCATTAGATAACAGCAGGTCATAATTTGAAACAAATTTGATGGTGGATTTGTTTCAAAGGATGGTGGATTTGTTAGAAGATTTTTCAGTAATCAAAATTTTAATAATTGAAATTTGTATCAATTAGATAACAGCAGGTCATCATTTGAAACAAATTTGATGGTGGATTTGTTTCAAAGTATGGTGGATTTGTTAGAAGACTTTTCAGAAATCAAAATTTTAATAATCGAAATTTGTATCAATTAGATAACAGCAGGTCATAATTTGAAACAAATTTGATGGTGGATTTCTTTCAAATGATGGTGGATTTGTTAGAAGACTTTTCAGAAATCAAAAGTTTAATAATCGAAATTTGTATCAATTAGATAACAGCAGGTCATCATTTGAAACAAATTTGATGGTGGATTTGTTTCAAATGATGATGGATTTGTTAGAAGACTTTTCAGAAATCAAAATTTTAATAATCGAAATTTGTATCAATTAGATAACAGCAGGTCATCATTTGAAACAAATTTGATGGTGGATTTCTTTCAAAGGATGGTGGATTTGTTAGAAGACTTTACAGAAATCAAAATTTTAATAATCGAAATTTGTATCAATTAGATAACAGCAGGACATCATTTGAAACAAATTTGATAGTGGATTTGTTTCAAAGGATGGTGGATTTGTTAGAAGACTTTTCAGAAATCAAAATTTTAATAATCGAAACTTGTATCAATTAGATAACAGCAGGTCATCATTTGAAACAAATTTGATGGTGGATTTGTTTCAAATTATGGTGGATTTGTTAGAAGACTTTTCAGAAATCAAAATTTTAATAATCGAAATTTGTATCAATAAGATAACAGCAGGTCATAATTTGAAACAAATTTGATGGTGGATTTGTTTCAAAGGATGGTGGATTTGTTAGAAGATTTTTCAATAATCAAAATTTTAATAATCGAAATTTGTATCAATTAGATAACAGCAGGTCATTATTTGAAACAAATTTGATGGTGGATTTCTTTCAAAGGATGGTGGATGTGTTAGAAGACTTTACAGAAATCAAAATTTTAATAATCGAAATTTGTATCAATTAGATAAGAGCAGGACATCATTTGAAACAAATTTGATAGTGGATTTGTTTCATAGGATGGTGGATTTGTTAGAAGACTTTTCAGAAATCAAAATTTTAATAATCGAAACTTGTATCAATTAGATAACAGCAGGTCATCATTTGAAACAAATTTGATGGTGGATTTGTTTCAAATTATGGTGGATTTGTTAGAAGACTTTTCAGAAATCAAAATTTTAATAATCGAAATTTGTATCAATTAGATAACAGCAGGTCATAATTTGAAACAAATTTGATGGTGGATTTGTTTCAAAGGATGGTGGATTTGTTAGAAGATTTTTCAGTAATCAAAATTTTAATAATCGAAATTTGTATCAATTAGATAACAGCAGGTCATCATTTGAAACAAATTTGATGGTGGATTTGTTTCAAAGGATGGTGGATTTGTTAGAAGACTTTTCAGAAATCAAAATTTTAATAATCGAAATTTGTATCAATTAGATAACAGCAGGTCATCATTTGAAACAAATTTGATAGTGGATTTGTTTCAAAGTATGGTGGATTTGTTAGAAGACTTTTCAGAAATCAAAATTCTAATAATCGAAATTTGTATCAAATAGATAACAGCAGGTCATAATTTGAAACAAATTTGATGGTGGATTTGTTTCAAATGCTGGTGGATTTGTTAGAAGACTTTTCAGAAATCAAAATTTTAATAATCGAAATTTGTATCAATTAGATAACAGCAGGTCATCATTTGAAACAAATTTGATAGTGGATTTGTTTCAAAGGATGATGGATTTGTTAGAAGATTTTTCAGAAATCAAAATTTTAGTAATCGAAATTTGTATCAATTAGATAACAGCAGGTCATCATTTGAAACAAATTTGATGGTGGATTTGTTTCAAAGTATAGTGGATTTGTTAGAAGACTTTTCAGAAATCAAAATTTTAATAATCGAAATTTGTATCAATTAAATAACAGCAGGTCATCATTTGAAGCAAATTTGATGGTGGATTTGTTAGAAGACTTTTCAGAAAACAAAATTTTAATAATCGAAATTTGTATCAATTAGATAACAGCAGGTCATCATTTGAAACAAATTTGATGGTGGATTTGTTTCAAAGGATGATGGATTTGTTAGAAGACTTTTCAGAAATCAAAATTTTAATAATCGAAATTTGTATTAATTAGATAACAGCAGGTCATCATTTGAAACAAATTTGATGGTGGATTTGCTTCAAAGGATAGTGGATTTGTTAGAAGACTTTTCAGAAATCAAAATTTTAATAATCGAAATTTGTATCAATTAGATAACAGCAGGTCATCATTTGAAACAAATTTGATGGTGGATTTGTTTCAAAGGATGGTGGATTTGTTAGAAGACTTTACAGAAATCAAAATTTTAATAATCGAAATTTGTATCAATTAGATAACAGCAGGTCATCATTTGAAACAAATTTGAAAGTGGATTTGTTTCAAAGGATGGTGGATTTGTTAGAAGACTTTTCAGAAATCAAAATTTTAATAATCGAAATTTGTATTAATTAGATAACAGCAGGTCATCATTTGAAACAAATTTGATGGTGGATTTGCTTCAAAGGATAGTGGATTTGTTAGAAGACATTTCAGAAATCAAAATTTTAATAATCGAAATTTGTATCAATTAGATAACAGCAGGTCATCATTTGAAACAAATTTGATGGTGGATTTGTTTCAAAGGATGGTGGATTTGTTAGAAGACTTTACAGAAATCAAAATTTTAATAATCGAAATTTGTATCAATTAGATAACAGCAGGTCATCATTTGAAACAAATTTGAAAGTGGATTTGTTTCAAAGGATGGTGGATTTGTTAGAAGACTTTTCAGAAATCAAAATTTTAATAATCGAAATTTGTATCAATTAGATAACAGCAGGTCATCCTTTGAAACAAATTTGATGGTGGATTTGTTTCAAAGTATAATGGATTTGTTAAAAGACTTTTCAGAAATCAAAATTTTAATAATCGAAATTTGTATGAATTAGATAACAGCAGGTCATAATTTGAAACAAATTTGATGGTGGATTTGTTTCAAATAATGGTGGATTTGTTAGAAGACTTTTCAGAAATCAAAATTTTAATAATCGAAATTTGTATCAATTAGATAACAGCAGGTCATTATTTGAAACAAATTTGATGGTGGATTTGTTAGAAGACTTTTCAGAAATCAAAATTTTAATAATCGAAATTTGTATCAATTAGATAACAGCAGGTCATCATTTGAAACACATTTGATGGTGGATTTGTTTCAAAGGATGGTGGATTTGTCGGAAGACTTTACAGAAATCAAAATTTTAATAATCGAAATTTGTATCTGTTGTGACAAGTCACAACACTTTTTATTTATTATTCCAAATTAACCTTTTTTTTATAAATCATTAATTATTTTATTTTACTTAATTTATTATTCCAAATTATTCTATTCAAAATTGCTTTTATTTTATATTTTCATTAATAGACCAATTGTCTCTTTTATTAATTTTAATTATAGTGTGCTGCAGTATTCATATTCTCATGTATGGTAAAATGACATCCTTTTTCTTACTGCGGTAAAAATGACATCCTCTTTCGACAGTTGGTAAATCCGGTTTCAGGCGAGACATGGAACTTTTAAATCTCCCTGGTTGCACAGAAGTATTTATTTTTCTTGGCATGGCAACTGTGTGTGTGGCTTCAGCCAATCACAGCGTGCCAAGTTATGCGGGAGATTTTCCTTTTTGTGAAAAAGTTCTGACTCGTTCTTCTCTCGATTTTTTTTTGGACAGTGAAGGTTGGATTTTTCGTTGGCAAAGGGGCCTCGGCCCCTTGCCTTGCCATTTTTTTTATATATATATATATGTATGTGTGAATTTAAGTACTGTAAAAATGCAATATACTGTAAAATGAAATCTATCTGATTAAGTACTGTAAAAAAAATCAACATATATATATGGTGATTCTGTTTGTGAATCAAGTATGAAATTCTTGGATTTATTTCCAGTGTAATGGATGTCTTACAAGGTAAAAAAAATGCAGGAGTGTAAAATCGTCAAGTGGATTTCTTGTAATTGATTACTACATCAAATACTTCATTGATTATCATTTAATAAATTATTTGAGCCAAGTTGGAGAATATTATTTATTTTACAATTGACAGCAGCATTTGCTTCTATGGATATAATCTGTGGATTTGACTTTTGTCAATTTACTATGCAATTCTGGTCTTATACAAGGATTGTTATGTCGGACATTAATGCGACATAATTATTATAACCTTCTTTCACCTGCCTTTAGTGAATTATTATAAAAGATTGGTCCTCAGAAAAAAATGGAAACGAGTTAACAAGTCATCATGATGATTGAAAATATTAGTCATATATTTATGTGTAAAAAAAGAATATTACAACAGCAAAGTTCATATTGGTATTCCTGTGTGCAGTTTCATTTTATATCTTGGAACAGAGCTCTGCTATTATATCGTTTTCTTCTTCAAAATGAGTTTGAACTTTAAGTGCAGTAGAAAAGGAACTCTTGATATGGCCACAATCATTATAAAATTCGTGACTTTGCACATATACTTGGTCAAGATTTTTATCATTGATTATAAGATATAATATTGATTATGAGAAGTTTCATACTTTGCAGGTAAGGTAATTTTAAGGCGCTCACATACAAGTATGGTTTAATATTTAATTACACAACGCATTGTTCTTCTTATTCAAAATTCTATTCCCCACTATACGGTCCCATTACATTAAATATTAATAATTAATTTCCCTTTTAATTGTATGTGAGTGTCCGACTCAATCAGGTGTTGAGATATTAATCAATTAGATAACAGCAGGTTATCAATTAGATAACAGCAGGTCATCATTTGAAACAAATTTGATGGTGGATTTGTTTCAAAGGATGGTGGATTTGTTAGAAGACTTTTCAGAAATCAAAATTTTAATAATCGAAATTTGTATCAATTAGATAACAGCAGGTCATCATTTGAAACAAATTTGAAAGTGGATTTGTTTCAAAGGATGGTGGATTTGTTAGAAGACTTTTCAGAAATCAAAATTTTAATAATCGAAATTTGTATTAATTAGATAACAGCAGGTCATCATTTGAAACAAATTTGATGGTGGATTTGCTTCAAAGGATAGTGGATTTGTTAGAAGACATTTCAGAAATCAAAATTTTAATAATCGAAATTTGTATCAATTAGATAACAGCAGGTCATCATTTGAAACAAATTTGATGGTGGATTTGTTTCAAAGGATGGTGGATTTGTTAGAAGACTTTACAGAAATCAAAATTTTAATAATCGAAATTTGTATCAATTAGATAACAGCAGGTCATCATTTGAAACAAATTTGAAAGTGGATTTGTTTCAAAGGATGGTGGATTTGTTAGAAGACTTTTCAGAAATCAAAATTTTAATAATCGAAATTTGTATCAATTAGATAACAGCAGGTCATCCTTTGAAACAAATTTGATGGTGGATTTGTTTCAAAGTATAATGGATTTGTTAAAAGACTTTTCAGAAATCAAAATTTTAATAATCGAAATTTGTATGAATTAGATAACAGCAGGTCATAATTTGAAACAAATTTGATGGTGGATTTGTTTCAAATAATGGTGGATTTGTTAGAAGACTTTTCAGAAATCAAAATTTTAATAATCGAAATTTGTATCAATTAGATAACAGCAGGTCATTATTTGAAACAAATTTGATGGTGGATTTGTTAGAAGACTTTTCAGAAATCAAAATTTTAATAATCGAAATTTGTATCAATTAGATAACAGCAGGTCATCATTTGAAACACATTTGATGGTGGATTTGTTTCAAAGGATGGTGGATTTGTCGGAAGACTTTACAGAAATCAAAATTTTAATAATCGAAATTTGTATCTGTTGTGACAAGTCACAACACTTTTTATTTATTATTCCAAATTAACCTTTTTTTTATAAATCATTAATTATTTTATTTTACTTAATTTATTATTCCAAATTATTCTATTCAAAATTGCTTTTATTTTATATTTTCATTAATAGACCAATTGTCTCTTTTATTAATTTTAATTATAGTGTGCTGCAGTATTCATATTCTCATGTATGGTAAAATGACATCCTTTTTCTTACTGCGGTAAAAATGACATCCTCTTTCGACAGTTGGTAAATCCGGTTTCAGGCGAGACATGGAACTTTTAAATCTCCCTGGTTGCACAGAAGTATTTATTTTTCTTGGCATGGCAACTGTGTGTGTGGCTTCAGCCAATCACAGCGTGCCAAGTTAGGCGGGAGATTTTCCTTTTTGTGAAAAAGTGCTGACTCGTTCTTCTCTCGATTTTTTTTGGACAGTGAAGGTTGGATTTTTCGTTGGCAAAGGGGCCTCGGCCCCTTGCTTTGCCATTTTTTTATATATATATATATATGTATGTGTGAATTTAAGTACTGTAAAAATGCAATATACTGTAAAATGAAATCTATCTGATTAAGTACTGTAAAAAAAATCAACATATATATATGGTGATTCTGTTTGTGAATCAAGTATGAAATTCTTGGATTTATTTCCAGTGTAATGGATGTCTTACAAGGTAAAAAAAATGCAGGAGTGTAAAATCGTCAAGTGGATTTCTTGTAATTGATTACTACATCAAATACTTCATTGATTATCATTTAATAAATTATTTGAGCCAAGTTGGAGAATATTATTTATTTTACAATTGACAGCAGCATTTGCTTCTATGGATATAATCTGTGGATTTGACTTTTGTCAATTTACTATGCAATTCTGGTCTTATACAAGGATTGTTATGTCGGACATTAATGCGACATAATTATTATAACCTTCTTTCACCTGCCTTTAGTGAATTATTATAAAAGATTGGTCCTCAGAAAAAAATGGAAACGAGTTAACAAGTCATCATGATGATTGAAAATATTAGTCATATATTTATGTGTAAAAAAAGAATATTACAACAGCAAAGTTCATATTGGTATTCCTGTGTGCAGTTTCATTTTATATCTTGGAACAGAGCTCTGCTATTATATCGTTTTCTTCTTCAAAATGAGTTTGAACTTTAAGTGCAGTAGAAAAGGAACTCTTGATATGGCCACAATCATTATAAAATTCGTGACTTTGCACATATACTTGGTCAAGATTTTTATCATTGATTATAAGATATAATATTGATTATGAGAAGTTTCATACTTTGCAGGTAAGGTAATTTTAAGGCGCTCACATACAAGTATGGTTTAATATTTAATTACACAACGCATTGTTCTTCTTATTCAAAATTCTATTCCCCACTATACGGTCCCATTACATTAAATATTAATAATTAATTTCCCTTTTAATTGTATGTGAGTGTCCGACTCAATCAGGTGTTGAGATATTAATCAATTAGATAACAGCAGGTTATCAATTAGATAACAGCAGGTCATCATTTGAAACAAATTTGATGGTGGATTTGTTTCAAAGGATGGTGGATTTGTTAGAAGACTTTTCAGAAATCAAAATTTTAATAATCGAAATTTGTATCAATTAGATAACAGCAGGTCATCATTTGAAACAAATTTGATGGTGGATTTGTTTCAAAGGATGGTGGATTTGTTAGAAGACTTTACAGAAATCAAAATTTTAATAATCGAAATTTGTATCAATTAGATAACAGCAGGTCATCATTTGAAACAAATTCGATGGTGGATTTTGACTCCCCTGACCTCTGTATTTTTCCAATCGTGACTGTTTTTGTCGGTAATGTTAAAATGATTGCGTGACCAGGATTTGTACATGGGCAGAGCTTGCAACGTTTAGCCTTACATCTCCTACATTTAAAATTTTCTACTCCCTGTGAATGACGTCGGTATCGTTTATCACAAAACCCACTTGCGTAGTCATTGGTTTCATTATAGTCTTGACATATTAAGTTTTTTATTTGTTAATTCTGATTCAAAGTGCCTGGTTTAAAATAATGTCTAACAGAATACATAATACAGGTTACAGAATGACGATCTATTGGCACCCTGTATACCAATATACTAAGCAATTTGCAAATTAATTGCAAAAGTTGCCAGTCACTATAATATTAAAGTTGTATCCATAAGTAGTAAGATAACCTATGTTCACCAGCAATGCGGATCTGAGGATCCGGGTCACCTCAGCTGCTCACCTCAGCTGGTCACCTCAGTTGAGATATGATTGTTCAGGGGATTTTATTATTCTTTAATTAAGTCTCTTGAATGGTTGTATCACAACATCTGGTTATTCTATTTTTGGTGCCGTGTTTTTTTTTAAATTTATATGCATAGGCAGTCATGTATTTTAATGAACCTTAAAAGTAAAAAAAAAAAAAAAATTGATATAATTTCTATTTAATTTAATGAAAATTTTGTTTTAATCTAATTGAGATTTAACTAAACTTCTTAATGATACATGATATTTGATTTGTGATATTAATAATTGATTTTTTATTCATTATTTTAAGCACCAATAAAATTTTTGTGATTAATTTTATTTATGTGATGTGTTTAGTATTGTTCATTTGTGTATTAAAAAATGTTTAAATTGTAATATTTTTATACCTTTAACAAATCAAATTTTTTTTAAATGTCATTGTGATTACTTTAAGTGTAAAATTATACTGTTTTTATCTTGGGTATGAGCTATTGACTAAGAAATTTTATTTTGATAAACTTTATATCTTTAGATATTCGAAATTCAAACAGTATATATATTTTTAATTTATCTTTTTGAAGCTGGACTTCAATTGTATAAATTGTTTCAAAATTTACTTTGCTCAATTTTGAAGAAAATTGCTCTCTTTTTTTTTGTTTTTTAGTGGAGATTTGAGATCTCTCCACATTTTGGTCTATTTGTTGAATCTATTGAGCAAGATAAACTAAAATAATAAATTTGCTAAAAAATTTTTTTTCAGCAATAACAATAGAATTTAAAAAAAAAAAAATACTAAACTATTAACCATTAAATATAATTTTAAAAAATAGGTATAAATAATTATGAAGTGTTTAAATTATATTTATATGTTTTAATTATAATAGTAGTAAATATTTATATTTGCTACAAGACATGTGATTTTTTTTGTATTGGCAATAGTAGTGAATTCATTCATTTTTGCTACAAAATTGCATTGTTTGTGATTTTTAACTTCAAATATAATGAGCGGCAAATTTTTTTTTTGGAAATTCTTATTCATGTAATTTCTATAACAAAAAATTAATGCTAGTGCTTTTTTTTGCTCTTTTTGTCTTCACTCCCAATCAGAGAATGAGGCAATAAACAAATGCTTATTTGAGAGTATTCATAATCACAACTATTGTTTTATATATGTATTATCAGTTTAAAAATCATAACTGATATTTTTTTTTTTATTATTACTCTAGATATGGTATTGTATTGTATATTTAATTGTATTGTGTTCTTTATTTAAATTGAAAAAAGTAATCTAAAATTAATTTTAATTGGTCAAATTTAAAGTATGGCAATCAATGTTAATGCTTAAAACAAACAGTATTAAAAGTTATTCTAAAATAATTAATCTGAGTTAATTTAAAATATTAATATAAGTGTTGTTTACAAATTTTGGCAAGATGTTTATGAAATGTTTTGGTATTTTATTTGTACTTTATAAAATAAGTAAAATAATGAAATTTTAATTCATATTTAACATTCACTTTGAAAAAAAAAACTTTGTTGATTTATTTGCAAAATTTAAAATTCTGAGTGATGTTTTGGATGGGTACATTTGGAGTTGTTGCAGGTATTTTTTTTTTATTTATTATTTTAAGATGTTAGTAAGTTAGTTAAAAGTAAATCTTTTGGCAAGGAAAAGTTCTGTTAGTTTGAGATGTTATATATATATATGAGTGATGTTTATTAAATAATGTGAGGCCTGTATGTCAAAGAGTGACATTTAAAAAAAAAATGATTTTTAGAAAAAATATATATGTATGAATTAATGGCCTAATAATCCCAAGGAGCATAGACTCCTAATATTATGTTATTGTGTTGTTTTAGTATTGAAGTTCATAAAACTTCAAAATATTTAGTTAAATGGGATAAAATTGAAAATTTTATTGTTTATATTATGTTTTGTTGAATATGGCAGAACTCGAATTAGATTATTATATGAGAAAAGGTTTTGATTATGTTTATTTTTATATTTTCCTTGCATTAATTTTAAAACTTACCACTGAAACAAATTATTTTGATAAATTAAACTTTTAGTATTGCTGAAAGCAATTGTTTTTTTTTTTATATATTGAAGAATTGAGTTAGGATTTGTGTAAAATAGAAAATAAGTATTTTTTTTTTGATGAAGAAATTTAGAATTTTGATAATTAAATATAATTAAATTTATGAATTTTTTTACAGATTATTCAAACTTCTGATTGAAATTTTTCTTTTATAAGCATTTTTTCAGAAAATTTAGCATTAAGCTCTGAACTTCTTATATTTATTTTGGTTATTTATTGCATTTTGAAAGAAAATTTTTAAATTTCAAGTTGGTAATTTTATTCAATTGTAATGTCTGGTTTTCATTGAACATATGTGGGTATCTTCCGACTCTATTTTTTTTTATTGCATTGATGATTCATCCATATCATCAAATTTTTGCTAGGGCTCATTTATAGCTCCGACCCGTTCTCAATATTTCAGTATTTATATTTCTGATTGAAAATCTTGATAGCATCTCCGTTAAGTTTTTTTTAGAAATATTAGAATACATCTCAGCTATTTATTTCATTCTTTCTTCAGTCTTTAATTGCACATTTTGAATTATTGTCTTTATTCCTCATAAGACATAATCTCTTTGTAATTAATCACAATCTTTATTCTCTACCTGCAGTTTTATTCGAATATATGAATGTGTAACTTTTGATTTAAAAATTTTTAAAAATTCATTTTGTTTTAAATTCATTTTACATTGTTGAATATTTTCATTTTATAATTCGAATTTGTTAATGGTTTGTTTATTTTTCTAATGGCTTATTTTCAGGTTTCTGAGGTTAAAATTTGATTTGTACTAATTTTGTTTTTAAATTTATTATAGTTTCAGCAACATATTGCTCGAGGATTCAAGTGTTGGAATCTTGACAGAGAATTGGTTATCAGTCTTAGTTTCTTGATGGATAAATTGAGGCAAATTGTGCTCTACAGCTGGGGGTACAGTTTCTTTGGTCTTTTCTGCCCTGATCAAGCAGAACAGTCTTGGAAGTGTCTCGGTTTTTCATTGATTTCTGTTGAGAAAGTCTGAATTTTGGTAACATTTTCTTAAAATTTCATTTTATTTGAGATATTTCATTTATTAATATAATTCATCGATTCATGGAATTTCATTTTATTGATAGGATTTTATTTCATTTATAATTAATTCATTGATGAATAAGATTCTTTGCATTGATATTTTTCATTTCTTTGAATTCAATTGAAATTTTATTATTTTGTTTTGGTAAAACAGTTCAGTTTTGAAATTTTTTTTATGAATCGAGTATTTGGAAATTTTAGTTAATTGATAGTAATTGTTTATTTTTCTTTTAATTCATTTATTATTACTTGAACTTCATTGGAAGATTTTGGTTTATTTTAACTTTGTATTGAATTTTGAATTTCATTTCTATATTATTAAGGATATATTTTGATTTTGCATTCATTGTTTTGGTTGACTTATGGTCCGATTTTTGTGATTCAAATTTGTTGTTTTACTTCTCAGAGACTTAGAATTTCAAATATTTTTTTTTATATTCATTGGATTTACTAAATTCATTTATGAACCTTGTTTTGCGAATTGTCCAAATTTTGGATTATAGTTCATTTAAGTCAAATTTATTGTAGTTCATTGAAGTTAAAATTTTTTATGGAATTCATTCTTCATTCTTATTCGAATTTTTATTCTTTTTGATTGAAATTCAGAAATTTTTTTTTGTGGTAGTTAATATTATTTTGATGAAACTAAAAAAAAAAAAAAAAAAAAAAAAAAAAAAAAAAAAAAAAAAAAAAAAATTATTGTGATGGCAAAACTTTTACTTTAATGGTGTTAATTAATTCTTTTATGTGGCAAAATTCAATGGAAATTTTTTTTGTTTTATATACTTGCAACTGCAACTCATTCAAATTTTTTTTATATGCACTCATATCAAAAACAAAAAAAGTCTTTACATACTTATTCATACTTATCTATATACATTATTGATTGTACTCATTTAATTACATTTTTAATATCATACTTGTCTCAGGATAATTTTGATTATATTGTGTGGTCATTTACATGCACTTGGTAGTAATAGATTCTTGGAAATTAGGTTTTATCTACTGTATTCATCACAGATTGTTTACATGTAATTCACACGCATTTAAGCCTTTTATTGTTACTCTAATCATTCAAATTTATGCAACATTGTGTTTGATATTGAAAAAGAATTTTTTTTTTGTATGTTGTATCAGGCATTTGTCAGATTTTGACATCTTTTATGAAATTTTTCAAAATTGCTTTTATTTTATATTTTCATTAATAGACCAATTGTCTCTTTTATTAATTTTAATTATAGTGTGCTGCAGTATTCATATTCTCATGTATGGTAAAATGACATCCTTTTTCTTACTGCGGTAAAAATGACATCCTCTTTCGACATTTGGTAAATCCGGTTTCAGGCGAGACATGGAACTTTTAAATCTCCCTGGTTGCACAGAAGTATTTATTTTTCTTGGCATGGCAACTGTGTGTGTGGCTTCAGCCAATCACAGCGTGCCAAGTTAGGCGGGAGATTTTCCTTTTTGTGAAAAAGTGCTGACTCGTTCTTCTCTCGATTTTTTTTGGACAGTGAAGGTTGGATTTTTCGTTGGCAAAGGGGCCTCGGCCCCTTGCTTTGCCATTTTTTTTATATATATATATGTATGTGTGAATTTAAGTACTGTAAAAATGCAATATACTGTAAAATGAAATCTATCTGATTAAGTACTGTAAAAAAATCAACATATATATATGGTGATTCTGTTTGTGAATCAAGTATGAAATTCTTGGATTTATTTCCAGTGTAATGGATGTCTTACAAGGTAAAAAAAATGCAGGAGTGTAAAATCGTCAAGTGGATTTCTTGTAATTGATTACTACATCAAATACTTCATTGATTATCATTTAATAAATTATTTGAGCCAAGTTGGAGAATATTATTTATTTTACAATTGACAGCAGCATTTGCTTCTATGGATATAATCTGTGGATTTGACTTTTGTCAATTTACTATGCAATTCTGGTCTTATACAAGGATTGTTATGTCGGACATTAATTCGACATAATTATTATAACCTTCTTTCACCTGCCTTTAGTGAATTATTATAAAAGATTGGTCCTCAGAAAAAAATGGAAACGAGTTAACAAGTCATCATGATGATTGAAAATATTAGTCATATATTTATGTGTAAAAAAAGAATATTACAACAGCAAAGTTCATATTGGTATTCCTGTGTGCAGTTTCATTTTATATCTTGGAACAGAGCTCTGCTATTATATCGTTTTCTTCTTCAAAATGAGTTTGAACTTTAAGTGCAGTAGAAAAGGAACTCTTGATATGGCCACAATCATTATAAAATTCGTGACTTTGCACATATACTTGGTCAAGATTTTTATCATTGATTATAAGATATAATATTGATTATGAGAAGTTTCATACTTTGCAGGTAAGGTAATTTTAAGGCGCTCACATACAAGTATGGTTTAATATTTAATTACACAACGCATTGTTCTTCTTATTCAAAATTCTATTCCCCACTATACGGTCCCATTACATTAAATATTAATAATTAATTTCCCTTTTAATTGTATGTGAGTGTCCGACTCAATCAGGTGTTGAGATATTAATCAATTAGATAACAGCAGGTTATCAATTAGATAACAGCAGGTCATCATTTGAAACAAATTTGATGGTGGATTTGTTTCAAAGGATGGTGGATTTGTTAGAAGACTTTTCAGAAATCAAAATTTTAATAATCGAAATTTGTATCAATTAGATAACAGCAGGTCATCATTTGAAACAAATTTGATGGTGGATTTGTTTCAAAGGATGGTGGATTTGTTAGAAGACTTTACAGAAATCAAAATTTTAATAATCGAAATTTGTATCAATTAGATAACAGCAGGTCATCATTTGAAACAAATTCGATGGTGGATTTTGACTCCCCTGACCTCTGTATTTTTCCAATCGTGACTGTTTTTGTCGGTAATGTTAAAATGATTGCGTGACCAGGATTTGTACATGGGCAGAGCTTGCAACGTTTAGCCTTACATCTCCTACATTTAAAATTTTCTACTCCCTGTGAATGACGTCGGTATCGTTTATCACAAAACCCACTTGCGTAGTCATTGGTTTCATTATAGTCTTGACATATTAAGTTTTTTATTTGTTAATTCTGATTCAAAGTGCCTGGTTTAAAATAATGTCTAACAGAATACATAATACAGGTTACAGAATGACGATCTATTGGCACCCTGTATACCAATATACTAAGCAATTTGCAAATTAATTGCAAAAGTTGCCAGTCACTATAATATTAAAGTTGTATCCATAAGTAGTAAGATAACCTATGTTCACCAGCAATACGGATCTGAGGATCCGGGTCACCTCAGCTGCAGTAGTGGGGAGATTTTCGGAATGAGATAACATACTTTGAAAATTTTCTTGAGGATGAGTGAATGAGTGATGTTTTGGGGGGGGGGATAAGGTACTTTTGGGTAGTGGTGGTGGTGTGTGTGTGTGTGTGTGTGGGGGGGGGGGGGTTATTGATAAATGACGGAGGAGGTTACAGTGTTTTTTGAGAGATTACGCAACAACGCTGAGTTCCGAGGATTCTGTAAAAGACTGAGGAGGGAGTGTGTTAAACATTTTCGATGAAGATTTTTTCTGAAGGAATCGTGATTAACACACATCATTGAAAAAAACTTACATTTTACACTTACCATGACGCGAAACAGCTGAAAACAAAAAAAAACATACATTATTATAATATCAGAAACTTGTATAATAATATACACAGATAGAAAAAACAAATTTTTTTTTTTTTAGGTTCAAGCCCACCATCCACCCGGTGTCACCACACCGCCTCAAATCATGCACCGCCAAATGCGCCCAAAGCACCGTCTCAAACCATGTAAATTTTACACCTTCTTCAAAACACACAGTTTTTTTAAATTAGAAATGTTCATAAATTTTTGACATAAAGTTCTTTTCACGAAGGACTTTTTTTTTATATTCGCGATTTTTGCAATATTCACAATTTTTTCATAATCCTTTTTATTCTAAATCTTCTTTTTAAAATTCTTGTTTTTTTTTAATTCAAAGCAGTTTTTCGTGAAATAAATTTTTATTTTTATACAGATATGAGAAAAATATTTTTTTAGGTTTTTGCCCGCCAGCCACACAGTGCAATTCACCGCCACATACCAGTTTCTATTTTCTTTGCATAAAGTTCTTCCTAGCAAAATAAATTTCAAAAAATATTTATTTTTTTAGGTTTGACCCCACCATCCACCCGGTGTCACCACACCGCCTCAAACCTTGCAAATTTTTTTCAATTCTTCTTTTCCATAATTTCAAAGCTTGTTCTTTCTTCAATTTCAAATATGCAAAATGATAGCAACATTTTTTTTTTAAATGCATAATACTCCAAGTTCGTAAATATTTTTAAACTTGAAGTGTTCGTAAACATTTTTTCCATGTACAAAACATTTCCATGTTTTTTGTACAATCCATGTACAAAATCTTCTTTTCCATAATTTCAAGACTTGTTTTTTAAAGTTTCAAGTATGTAAAAATTTAAATGTTCGATTACCTTTTTTTTTCCCGAATCTTCTTTTCCAGTACTTCATGACTTGGTCTTTTTCTCAGTTTCATGTATGTAAAAATTTAAAAAGTTCATAAATTTTCCTTCCCATAATTTTAAGCCTTGTTCTTTTTCAGTTTCAAGTATGTGAAAATATGAAAGTTCGAAAATCTATTTTTCAAATCTTCTTTTCCAGTACTTGTTATTGTTTCAGTTTCAAGCATGCAAAAATTTAAATGTTCAAAAATTATTTTTTCTTTTTTTTTTCAAATCTTCTTTTTCCTTAATTCTAAGATTTGTTCTTTTTTTCAGTTTCAAGTATGTGAAAATTCAAATGTTTGAAAATCTGTTTCTTTTTTTATCGAAATTTTCTTTTTCCATAATTTCAGGACTTGTTCTTTTAAGACACACAAAACGATTATCACATCTTTTGTTTCTTCTTCTTCAATTTATACAATTTTTTTTTCATTGTTCAAAATCATCTTTTTATTTTATTTTATTTTTTCTCCAAATTTTAATCTTCACCAATTTCACAGTGGACATAGGCGTAAGTGTGCACGCCATCGTCCATTATGTATGGTTTATCATCATAGGGAGAGAGTGACACTTTGCTCTGCTTGAGCGTGACAACTGATGACACTCACTCCCAATGCGATACTGAGCGTGACGTGCAGTTTTAACCTCTTTCAGACAGCTTCGGTAGATATCTTGTTTCAGTTATTTGCCAATGACCGTTCTCGATACCCTCTTGGCTGTCCTTTTTGTACACTCTGTCACCTATAGGGAATGAATTTTGGACCTGAGTCCCACAAACTCAAGTCCAGGCTGCGCATTCAATTCACCTTTGAGGCAGACAATCCTCTTTTTGTTGACACCACTGTAGGCTGGATGTTCCGGTGGGTAATCAGAAGTATCAAAGAGTACTACTTCGCTGTATGCCTTGATAGAAATCAGAACACTCGACTTCGTAAGTGAGAGAGTCAGTGTCCGTGAAAAGTAGCACAGCCTTTGCTCCGAACTGCTTTTTCATGTAGCGATAATGAAAAAAAGTACATATGGAGTTTGCTCAGCTCCAGAAAGGCGAAATCGACGTAGATGGGTCGATTAGATCGACGTAGATGGGTGAATATTATGCTACTCAAGACCCTCTCTACCCCCCACCAAATGTTCATTCAAAATTTTAAAGGTCGGTGCCGCTACCAACTTCTCACCCCGCCGAGCATTTCTCCATGGACTTACCATATACTGTATGGTAACTTACCATATACTGTATGGTAACTTACCATATACTGTATGGTAACTTACCATATACTGTATGGTAACTTACCATATACTGTATGGTAACTTACCATATACTGTATGGTAACTTACCATATACTGTATGGTAACTTACCATATACTGTATGGTAAGTAAATAAAAATGTGCGTTCTTCAGAACGCTTGCCTAACGGCAAAGGAGAGCTTAACAGCTTACATCTTTAAGTTCTAATACAAAAAGAGAAAAGAATGAAAAAGAGCGCGAATCTATTTATATACTGTCAAAAATCGTTGTCACACATCGTAAACGAAACTATCCATGAACGATAAAATTGACGATGATGATAGACGATTTTAATATGACGATTTTAATATTACGGCCAACCAATCTGAAACTCAAAATTTTAAAGAAGCGAATAGAAATTTTAAAGCACACGACAATTAAGGAGAAATGAAGTGAAACGATTTGGAATATACGAGTTCGGCAATAATTTAAAAATGGACGATTCTGAAAAATTTAAAAAGCAGAGAACAGAATAAAAAATCTGATATGGGCCGAACCTGACTTTCCCTGCAGACTCAAATTCATATTTCCTTTATTTCTTTAATAATTCATTAGATTAAGTTCAATTGAAGCAAATAACACTCAATTTACATTTGCAATTCAATTTTTGTTTTTATTTAGTAATTGGACATTTTTCCGAAATCGGAGTAACAGAAATGCATGAAATATCAAATATCTTTAGAATGGTTAGTCCTAAAGTATAATGGAATGTGTTATATTATTTTCCTCTTCTAAAATTGCGTATAAAACAAGAATTTAATCGATACATTTGAGCATACACTACTTACCTTTTTTTTTAGATTTTGGGATTATGCCGGGCTATTTCCTGCAAAAAGGCGAGTTGTTCTTTTCCGAATCGTACCAAATTCTAATCAACACCAGAGTATCCCACATGTGATTTATTTTAAAAATTTTGTGAAATTTGGTCAATTTTTATTTCAGCTAGAGTGAATGCATGATATTTTATGAATGCATGATATTAGTTTTTGAGTTAGAGTGGATACATACATTGCACAGACACACAGACAGACACACACACAGACAGACACACACCTAGACAGACACACAGACAGACGTCACGCTAAAAATAGTTTTTTCGTATTCTAGAGGTCTTGAAAGTGTAGATCAGTTGAAAACTCGAGTTACGATTTTCGACATGATTCCAATTCTTTCCCTATACATTATCATGTATTGCAGGGAAAGTAAAAATCTGATGTGGGCAGCCCATGACATTCTCTGCAGACTCAAATTCATGTGTTCTTTATTTCTTTAATAATTCATGACAATGGGTTTAATTAAACCAAATAACACTAAATTTGCATTTTTAATTCAATTATTGTTATTATTCGGCAATTGGACATTTTTCCAAAGGCGGCATAACAAAAATGCGAAAAATCTCAAATATCTTGAGAACGGTTAGTCCCACAGTAATAGAGTTGTTCTTATTCTTTCCTCATCAAAAATTACGTATAAAACAAGCATTTAATTGATATATTTGAGCATACGTAGCTTTTTTTTTAGATGATTTTGACGATTTTTAAGAGCTATTTCGTAAAAAAAAAGTCAGGTTGTTCTTTTCTGATTAATACCAAAATCTAATCAGCACCAGAGTATCGGACAAGTAACTGATCTACGTCTACAACAGATCAAAGTTTCCTTATTATTTTTAAATCTAAAAATGTATAACATATACTTTCATAGAAGTCACGCTTATTATGCGTTCGTGAATATGGCATATTTGATCCTGCAATTTCAAGAAATGTTGATATATGCCACAAATTTGAGAAACTCCATGGAGACTATCAACTTTTGTCTCATCATTTTTCTTGTCTGAAATTACTTACAGGGTGAGCTCAGGATGTACTAAGCTGCAACGGCTAGTGTCGTATTCAATGACACCCCTTATATGAGGAGTTCTGCCGGTCCCCTTGACATTTTCAGGTTTATACAAAAGGGCGCCATACTGGGCACACATTTTCTTGCATTCACGAATATTCCATGTTATGGAAAGCATAATAAACGCGAAACTAGTTCATGAATACTGTTATTTATAATTGGAAGGCAATGCTGATCACAAACTTATATTTGGATAAGTTGAACATGCATTTCTAAGTTATTAATCACGGTATCTTTCTATAGTCACATTCTTAAAATTAGCATCGTTACATTGGAAACGATATAGTCGTCGAGTTCCAGGGATACTTATCAAATTTATAGATTTCAGCTGGAAAATTAATTTCAGAAGGACACAGAAACGTCAAATACATGGCTGTCTATATCACTGTAAAATTTACAAGTTTCTAAAAAAAATTATGAAATATTAAAGGATTGTTGGCCAGACAAAATGATTGGGCAGACTATATTTATCCGCAGTCCAGCGGTTGCCCATGTAGGCACTAAACCTTCTGCTTATTATGAAATGTCAAGTATAGACAATAATTAATTGGCATAAACTTAATACAGCTATAGTAAAAAGTAGTGCCAAAAGTATGTTCTCCACGATATGTGCTTTTCTCAAGGAGCCATGTGAAAGAGAGTACATGACTATGAATACATCTGCTCCATCCATTTCTAGTTGAAAAAATTTTCATGCAGCACTAAAATACAGTTTATCAGCAATAAATATGAAAGAAGGGGAATTTTTAAGCAATTCGTCTTGTTCAAAAATCAGTGTTTCTGTAAACGATAAAATAACTGAAGTAAATACAAATTAAAGTAACTTTTCAGTGCAGATTACATAATGGGACTAATTTTGTTACGATGGCTATAATCTATTTTTATTAACACTTTACAAAACAAAGTTGAAAAGTGTTTATGACTTTGTTCATTGTATCTATTTGTCGGTTCGCACGATAACTGCCGTAAAAATGACTTTATTAAAATGAAATTTTAGTATGTTGTTCAGACGGTCTGTGGAACTTATGGGAATATAAATGAATAATATCACCCAATTAGTTTTGGATTGAACCAGGGTTGAAAAAATGAAGTACATTGAATCCCATGGGACCAAATTTTTAAACATTTTTTAAGCAGATTTAAAATTCACAAATTGCTTCGAAAGTTTTAGGAAATATTCAAATTATTCCATAAAATATATAAAAAAAAGTGTCAGCAAAATATATTCAGTAGTTTTTTAAATAAAAATTAAAATAATAATTACACCTTTTGCATGAACCGATCACGTCACAATTATATGAAGAGATCACGTGACCCACTTCAAAATAAAATACGACATCCATATTGTGGCAAAATCGTGATTTTTAAAGTTCTTTTTAATCCATATTTAGTGTTGTATCCGTCCTAAAACCGCTTTATTTTTGCTTAAATTCTGTGAATCTACGAACTGAAATAACGCAATTACAATATATTTGAGTTTAAATGATTATCCAAATTTGATTACTTCTACAACGAAGCATAGTTTTCACTTATGGAAAATGTAAACAGCAAAATATGTAGAATAAGTTGTATAAGAATTGCTGCATTTCTTTAATGCGAAATTATTTAGCTCATGGAGTCTGCAATATAGCTGATATGAATGAAATATTCATTGATTTTACAGAGAGAAGGACGATTTTTCGATGAAGTTTTAAGCATAGAGTTTAATTACTTATACCCCCATGGTCTTAAGTTTTTAAATAAATAAATTATTATAATATTGTGATGAATGGAATGAATGGAAAAGTGTTTATGAATGAAATGCTGCTTTTATAGAGCCAGGCGTGTTACATTTCGATGACGTCATTTGAATAAATTTCAATTGTTTTCGATGAAGTTTTCATATATAATAAATTAATGTAGTATTGTGATAATTTTAAAACTATAACCGAGGAATGTATCGCATTTCAGAGATGTTTAAATAAAATTGCATTGAAGTTGGAAAGTGTTTCATAATCAATACTTTATGCATGATTTATGTTTCTTGTTTTATTTATAATCCGACAGAACATAGGTATAATTTTTGGGGAAGGCAACAATTTGGGTAGTAGCTCTAGGATAAGCCAAATTATTCAATCTCCCAACAGATTATCTGATTCGAAATATGATTTTTTTTTATTAGGATGACGACAATAAGTATCGATAATATTTTATAATAATATTATTTATATGAAAATAAATTCGTAGCTTTTCATACTTCGATGATAAATATCTCGGTATATCTGCTGTGCATATAAAGCTGATTCCCAGTGATTTTTGTTACAGGGACAGCTATTGCACATTTAGCAGAATGTAATTCAAATAAGTTAAAGGACTAAATCCCAGAGACCGGTACGGTCGTTTATTTTTTTTTTTAACGCGCCAAATCGGCGATAATCTGAGTGCTTTGTTGCGACCTTGGTAACTCTTTCACTCTTCATAATCATGGTAACCTTGCGAGTTGGTTGGATACTATGGCAACTTTCTCAACATCTGGCGCCAGAAAAGTCGCCAAATGGAAGACCGTACCGGTCTTTGGGATAATGCCAGAGAAAGATATAAGATATAACGGGGAAATGTACTGACCAGACAGTATTGGCTGTCTGAAAAGGAAATGCGTGACGTGCGGTAAAGTAGCAAGTCTCAGTGCAAGAGGTTCATATTGGTATCTAGAAGGTTGCGGTACATAAACCAGCAGATAGTTGAAATAAGCTAAAGAAATAACATATAACCTCGAACTGTATAATGACCAGACAATATCGATAACACTTTGCAAAATGATAACTTTATAAATAATGCCTAATTCTATTTAAATTCAGTTAATATATCATTTATTCTATTTTTCACATTATCATTTATTCTAATTTTTAATTGGAATAGTGCTATTTTTAAAATATTATGGTCTTCCTGTATTCTGCACTTATTAAGACTATTGAATATAAGTGCCATTATATACTCAAATATTTCTATTTTAACTAATTTTTTTAAGTTGTTTAGCTTATATATTTCTTAAATATAATAATATTGAATATTTTTATCTCTACATAATGTTCAGTAAATTCCCCCCATATTTTACTAATATCAATGGCGTAATTATATTTAAAATGTTATTTCCCATTTCTCTCTTGTTAATCAATTCTGGCTATAGTTTTATTCCAGGTGGCATGGCTAAATTTTTTATTTTCAAGTTTATTTAATTTATAATCCTTATAAGAATTTCACCATATCAACCAATCTTTATAATGTTACATGGTACTAATTTATTTTATTAAATGTCATCCATATCTAATGCTGAGTTCTTCATGATTTATAATATGTCACGTTCTCAATTTATTTAAATTTCACAACGTGCTGAGTATTGGCAATATTAACCTTATATTATTATGTGGCAACTTCTACTGTTTATTTACTTATTATAAATAATTTTCATTATTATGAATCTGCAAGCTCTCACGCAATATTCTACTCTACCAAAAATAGTATCACCCACCCAACCCCCATTCCTCAACAGCAATTGGCATTTTCCCAGAAACCGGTACAGTCCAGAATTTGGCGACATTTTTAGCGCAAATTCTCTTACTGCGCACGATGTTTTTAAAATGCATCTCTAGCTTATAAAAATGCATTTCATGTAATTTTTTTTGCAAATTTAACAATATTCTAAAAATTTAAAACACACAAATTGTTACTTTCCTTATATACATAATATATAAGGAGAGTAATGTGATGGGATCGAAAATAAGAATTCGAGTTTTCGACGGGAGAGCACGTTTCAAGCATCCCTGATTACGAATCGAACATTTTTAAAGTGATGTCGGTTTGTGTCAGTGATACTGTGGAGACGATATCTCACGAACGAATGGGGAGATTCGAATGAAATTTAGTACAAAACTTACAATCCGTGAATATTGGTAGCCTATTGCTTTAAAACACAATCGAATGTTCAGAATCCCTTAAATTTTCGAGTGAAATTTTTAAAAAATCATAAAAAAATGAACACATTTAATAAAGTTAAGCAAATAGACATTTCTTATGTAATTTTTCCTTAGAAAACGATTGACATAAACTTTAGAACGCTAGCATAAACCGTTTTCGAAATATTGCACATTTTTAAAATAGATTTATCAAAAAATCCCATAAATTAAATAAAAATATTAACTGTTGAGAAACATGCTCATTTTACACATGTAATATTATGCTATGAATTTGGTGACATCATTGTCGAGGATCTAGCTCGTTCCATTCATGAGAAAAGATATTTTGGGTAATACTTTTGTATTTGAGCGCAAATAGTCATTTATCTGCTATAACAATAATTATTTCTCCGTACATAACGTCTTGCGAGACTTTGGCGACTTATTTGGTGGTATGTCGTCAACTTCGCGACTTTTTAAATGTCGCCAAATTAACGAAAACCTCGCCAAATGGATAAAAATAACGCTAAATCAATGAAAATGACGACTAATTGAAAATTCAAAATCTTGGAAAGAATATAAGTACTAGTATAAGAAAAACTTCTGTTTAAATTCCTTATATACATAATATATAAAGAAAGTATTGTGACAGGGTCGAAAATTTGAATTCGAGTTTTCGACGGAAGAGCACGTTTCAAGCATCCCTGATTACGAATCAAACATTTTTCAGGTGATGTCTGTGTGTTTGTGTGTGTGTGTGTGTGTGTGTGTGTGTGTGTGTGTGTGTGTGCGAAAATGTGTGTGTGTGTGTGTGTGTGTGTTCACGGGACTTAATTACTTATGTTTCATACACTATTTTATATGTGTGTGTAAAATATGTGTGTATAAATTAGAAATTTATATACTTATAACGTATTAATCCTATTAATATACTATTACTATAACTTACGTATATATTAATAATAAAATAATAATAATAATAATATTTTTTATTTTTATTATTATTAATAATAAAAATAATATTATAATAAATAATAATAAATATAATAAAAAATAATAATAATAAATATATATATATATATATATATATATATATATATATATATATATATATATATATATATATATATATATATATATATATATATATAAATATATATATATATATATATTTATATATATATATTATATATTTATATATATATATATATATATATATATAAAAATGTATAAATTATTATATATTATTATAAATTAAATTATATGTAATTATTATATATAATTATATAATTATATTAATTATATAATTTATTAATTGTATATAATTATATAAAATAATTGTATTATATTATTAATATATAATTATTATATATATTATAATATGTATTATATATTAATAATATATATAATATAATATATATTAATTAATATTATATAATAATATATAATATAATATTATATAATATTATGTATATATTATATATATATATTATTATAATATAATATATAATTATATTAATAATTATATAATATATAATAATAATATATATTTATAATATTATATATATTATATTTATAATATATATTTATATATTATTATAATATATATTTATATATTATTATAATAACATTATATATATTATTATATATATTTATTATTATTATTACAAATTATATATATTTATATAAATTATGTGTGTTTGTGTGTTTGTGTGTGTTCGAACCAAATTTGGTACAAAAATCACAATCCGTGAATATTGGAAGCCTATTGTTTTTAAACGTAATCGAATGTTCAAAACCTCCCTAAATTTTCGAGTGAAATTTTGAAAAAATCATCAAAAAATCAAAACCTTTAAAGTTACGCAATCAGACATTTCATTTGGCATTTTCCTTAGAAAATCCGATTGCAATAATCTTTAGAACGCTTGCATGAACCGTTCTCGAGATGATGCACATTTTTAATATAAATTTATCAAAAAATCCCATAAATTAAAAAAAATATACTAACTGTTGAGAAACATGCTTACTTTTCACATGTAATATCATACGATAAATTTGGTGACATCATTCTCGTGGATCTAGCTCGTTCCATTCATGAGAAAAGATACTTTGAGTAATACGTTTGTATTTGAACGCCAATAGTTATTTATCTGCTATAAGAATAACTTATCTCTCCGTCCATAACGCTTGGCGAGATTTTGGCGCCGAATTTGGCGGAATGCCGCCAATTCGGAGTCTTTTTAAAATGTTGCCAAATTAATGAAAATCTCGCCAAATGGATAAAAATGACACTAAATCAATGAGAATGACGACAAATTGACGAAAATTCAATATCTTGGAAAGAATAGAAGTATCTACTGCAAGAAAAACCTATTTTTTATTGTAAAATTTATAAATGCATTGCATTATATAAGAAACTCATGTGTTGCCCACATCAGATTTTGTTTAAGTTGTTACTTAGAAGAAATTTAATAAAAAACGATATTTAGAAAAAATTTGATAAAAACAAACCTTAGAAGAAATTTTAAAAGATTGATAATTTAGGTACTTTTCGGCCAGTCGTTCTCTGTCGAAGATCGTTATGTAAAAACAACCGTTTGTGCAATAGTTTATCCGTTGTAATTCGAACATGGTTCTACGACCGCTTTGCGGGCTTACTTCACCCACTAAAAAACATCACAGAATCCGGCCGCGCTGGCTGTCGGAGGTCGCACGTAGCAACAACTGTTTGTGCAACAGGTGTTTCGTGGCCCATAGAGTGATGTAGTAATTCGAACATGGATCTACGCCCGCTGAAATACATCACAGAATCCAGCCCCGCTGGCTTTTAGAAGTCCCACGTTGCAACAGCTGTTTGTGCAACAGGTGTTCCGTGGCTCATAGAGTGATGTAGTAATTCGAACATGGATCTACAACCGCTTCGCGGGCTTACATTGCTACGTTCGTTTGCTATAAAATCACAGAATCCGGCCTCGCTGGCTGTCGGAGGTCGCACGTAGCAACATCTAATTGTGCAACAGATATTCAGTGGTTCATAGAGGGATTTTCATGTTACGGCCGCTGCGCGGACGTAAGCCTGTGCTCTATGAGCCATAGAACAACTGTTGCACAAACAGCTTTTGCTATGTGCGAGCTCCAACAGCCAGCGAACTGGACCGCGGATAAGATCGCAAAGAGTTAGTAAGTTCTTGTTCGAATTGCTACTGACCAACTGTTGCCACATTGTAACTAAATCCGACTATCGCCCCGTTAACCGAAAAGAACCGAAATTTGATAAATAATGATACTTAAAAGAAATTTGATAAAATAGATACTTAGAAATGCGGTAAAAAAAATGGAACTTAGAATATTCGGACCCACTTGCAATCAACCACTGGTCCATACACCGTTCAATAACATTCATTTTACCACTGTCAATCAAACCACAAAAAACTAATTCTAAATCTTTCACTCTTCCCAGCCATTTAGCACACACAACACAAATTAAGGAAACTAGAGAAACGGTGAAAAAAGATCTCCAAACTTAGCTCAAATCTATCAAATTCTAAAATCAACACGTGGTTGTATCCGAATATCCAAAATCAACGTGACTCGTTAATCAAAAAACGTCCAAAACGACCGAGAATCACAGCAGAAGCAAGAAATGCGCTGCTGTTCTTTCTGTACAAGTTTCACAAAAGAGAATTGCCAGAATTACGAAAGAGTCGCAAAGGTGCAATGTTGCACTCCGCTTATCGCCGATTTGGCGCGACAAAAAAAAAAAAAAAAAGAAAAAAAAAAAAAAAAAACCTGAATCCAGAGAAATTAATAAACCTAAAGTCTCTCCAACTGTCATTACGTTCCCTTTCAATTAATACAAATCTTTTACTTAATTCCGTTTCTCAACCCTTAATTAAATTAAATTTGAACATCTCCCATAACAAAGTAATTCAATAATTTTCAACAAAAATAGATCCAAAATTGGAAATAAACCTGTATTCAAAATTCAAAATAATAAAATCAGAATTAATAGACAACTTAATATTTAGGCTTAATTATTGATGACAACATTAAATAGAGCTCTCATATTTGTTTATCTGAAAGATAAATGCTTTGATTGCTTCTACTTTTGGTAAAGTATCTGGTAGTAATTGGATTTAAATAAAACTTTCTTTAAAATTTGGCACCTTTCGGAATTTGGGGTAATTATTTAACTGGAACTCAGATTAAAAATATTTTATCTGTACAAATAATTTTTCTACTAAAATTATCTTCCAGGTTTAGAACATCTCAAACATCTCCCTTTACTCTACTACAGGCATTCCCCCCATACACTGTAATTAATGCCCAATATACAAAATATATATTTTGGAAACATCGTATTAATTCCTTTTCTAATTTTAGCATTCCTTTCCCCACTTTATTTGACGTTAATAGTCCTTTCTCCAATACCATGTTGTTTAAAGAAAACGTGTCGTTTTCTTTAAACAACATGATCCAAATTACTTTTCCAACATTGATATACTGACGGTTCTGCTAATAACAATAATACTGATTTCGCAATATGTATTTTTAAACATGTTCTGGACAAGGTTTAGTCCTTCAAGCTTGACAGCGAGAACACAGTTTTCAGGTTGAAATGACAGCCATTGATTTCGCCATTAATGGGGCTGCTTTAAATAATACTAAAATTAATATTTATTCTAATTTTTTTTATTCTATTTTGGCTTTTAAATCTGTTAATAACAAATCACATTTTTAAAATAATATCAAAATTAAAGCTAATGCTTCAAAAATTTATTAAATTTATCGTGAGTTAAAGCCCATGCAAACGTTTTGGGTAACGAAGTTGGAGATAAACAAGACAAATTAGCCTTATGTCTGGTACCCCTTTCAAAATTCCTATTCCATATTATCTTCTTAAATTCTGCATGAATATTTTAATTAACAAATGCCAAAAATATTTAAATACCTATATTTCTCCTAGAACCCATGACCCTGCTAGAATTTTACACTGCCTTCCTATCGTTAATACTAATTTACAAATCACCAACAAATATCTTATCTATTTTTTAACTGGCTATAGCCCTTTCCTATACTATGTTCACTATTTTAAACTAAAATCCACTTCTAATTGTACTTGTACTTGCTTTGGAGACGTTGATCATTAATTATACCTTTTCCTGCCCCCATACAAAAACATTTCCATTTATCCAAACCTTCCCCCAATAAACAGGTAACTTGGTTCTCTAACGTCTGCAAAAATAAAAATTTCATTCTTAAAGTTAAGAACTGTGTTCTCATTGCGAGAGAAATTTCCAATGACGTATCTTAATGAGCTTATGAGTCTTTCTGCTTTTAACTGCTTTCTTGGTCAGTGAAAAAAGCAGTGTTCAATCTCTTTTCTGTAATTTTTTCTCTTTGCTTACTAATTTGTCTATTATTATTAATTGTATATATCTTTTATTTTGTATTGTGTATATATCGTATATTTTGTCTTGTTTATATCTTATTTATTTGTTTATATTTATACCTTTTATTTTGTTTTCGGACTAGTGTTCTCTATTATTTAATTTTATTTACAACTTCATTTTTTTTTGTATATAGTCTTAATTTCTTTACCCGTTTTGTTTACGGTCTTTTTTCTAAATTTATCATGTTGGTGTTGGTTTTTATTCACTCTTTTGTAATAATTCATTTACCTCTTTTTTTTCAATTAATCTACAGAAACTTTTATCTTCATTTTCAATATAATTACCATTTTTTAAATAATTCAGATGTTATTATCATTTTATTCAATGTAAAACTGTCTATCTTACGCAATATAGCTCTTCAAATTACTCATTTATCTTTCAATAAACGCTGAAAGCCGGTCTCAGCTGAGTTCCCTTCCCAGCCGCCCTACCAAACTACGACCTACCTACTTCTACCTACTTCCCGGTCGCCCTACCTACGCCGCCCTACCTACTTCGACAAACTTTAGAACACCAGCATGAACCGTTCTCGAGACATTGCACATTTTTCACATAAATTGATCAAAAAATCACATAACATGAAAAATAAGTATCAACTATTAAGAAATATGTTAATTTCTCATATGTTATATTGTGCAATAAATGTGCTAACATTATTCCTGTGGATATAGATTGTTGCACTCAAGAGGAAGATAACTTAGGTAATAGTTTTGTATATTAAATACCAAAGAAAAAAGAAAAAAAAACGCCAACTTGGAATTATTTCGCCCAGATTGACAAAGGTATTGCCAAATTTGCAAAAGTGACACTAAGATAACAAAAATGATACCAAATAATACCAAACTAATCTCCAGATATTGCACATTTTTCTTATAAATCAAAAAATCACATAAAATTAAAAATAAATATTGATCATTGAGAAAAAAGGTAATTTTTCATATGTAATATTATGCAATAAATTTGTTAATATCATTTTTGCGAATGTAGTAGGTTCAACTCAAGAGGAAGATAATTTAGGTAACAGTTTTGTATATTAATGTCTAACAATATGCCAATAGTTATTTATTTACTATGAGCATAACCGTCCTAAACTTTTGGCAAAATTTTTGACTGATTGTTCGGAATATCGTCGAATTAGAGACTTACTTTAATGTTGTCAAAATGATAAAATTAAAGTTAAAACATTAAAAGTTGCGACTAATTGATGAAAATTTAATATTTTGGAAAGAATAGAAGAAACAATTATAAGAATAACCTATTTTTGTGTCCATAATTCTTTGCGAACTTTTGGCGGATATTCTGGTGGTATATGCCAATTTGGAGATTTTATTTAATGTTGACGAATAGATGAAAATTTTCGAGCTCTGTCGTCCTCATCCGCGTTGTGACCATAATTGCACGCCTGGGCCCCCTGCTCGCATATTTACAACAATAAGACATATTTAAATTAAAATAATAACGGTATACAGCGGTAATGAAAATATCAAAGATAGCATCAGCATTGCGGTTCAGAATATTAAATATATTTTTTATTCTTTAAATTAACTGTGGGAGACGGTTTCTGATTGGGAACAATTTATAATATAAACATCTTCATTTATCTGTCTATCTATCTACCTCTGGGTAACGCTGCTACAAAATGTTGAAAAACGTGTTTCAATCACGAATAAATATTTCAATTTAGATACTAACTCAGATCATAAGTATATACGAGGTAATGGTTTGCAAATTTTGAATTCCGTATGACGGACATCTACTTTTAAATAAATAATTTACACAAAATGTTTGTCAAATATTTGGCCTTGAGCCTTGTTTATCGTCAGGGCATAAGCTAATTACACGGGAAACTGGCGAAAATACAACATAAATGGTAACGTCATCACAGACTTTCTTTTCATTCTTAATGAATATTTATTTTACATATAAGATACAATTTGAAATGTAATTAATCACTTACCAAAAATCAAACTTCCAAAATCAAAGTATGGGAAAATATATAGTTACATTTCTTTAAATGTATAGCATTGTAGTAAACGCTGAATTCATAATTGTTGATTTTTACAAACAAACACAAAATTTCGCAAGCATTGTTGTTATGAACAAACAGAGCGTTTCTCAATCATTATTGTCATGAACAATTACGATTCATTGTTGAAAAAGCTATTGCCATTTCAATAAAGCAATCATTAAAATAAAGCTCTGAGCTACTTATGTGTTTTGAATAGTTAAAAATCAAAATATTAATTTGTCGACGACCAGGGCCACACGGTGAGGAAGCGCGTTATAATCCATGAATATGAAATCAGAACTAATAGCACCTCATAACAATCGAATGGTAGGCTTAAGGACTTCGTATCGGTATCCTTGAACGGTTACCAACCCCGTGTCAAAGATGTGGAGGTCTGTGCGGCCGTCCATCGTGATGCCTGTCCAGACCATGACTGACTCAAAAGGAAAACGATGTCTTTTCGTGATGTTCCAGGGTGAAAACGCGTGTTTTCTCCATATCGTAGTACGACGAGATTTAGTTTGCAGGCTTAATCTGGGCTCGTCATTGAACATGACATTGCCCCACTTTTGTCCACCCCACTGCTTATGTTCCAAACTCCACTGTAAACGCGCGCGTTTCTGTGCAGACGACAGTGGGATGCAAACTGCTGGTCGTCTGGCATAGAGACCAACGTATCAAAGTCTCCTGTAAACAGTTTGTCTCGAAACAGTGACTCCTGTGGCAGCTGTCAGGGCTGAATCCAGTTGTCTGGCAGAACGGTTCTTTCATTTATCACCAAATATCGGTCTTGCCGAGCGGTTGTTACCCGTAGCCGACCTGGTACTGATCGTCGGGTAGCATCTACAATGGTTTGGAACCTCTGTCACTGTCTGGAGCTCACACACTGAGGCACATTCAGAATTCGAGACGCTTCGGTTTGGGATCGACCGGATTCCAGCATGTCATTAATTTGCCCCCTAAAAACATGTCCAGTTGGAATCTTTGTGACATCTTCCATCCTTTCTTATTGTTAACAACGCTCCGTACCACAGCAATTGAGAAATTCTGCATCAACTGGCGGCCCTTCCGCTTAAGGTCGTTTTACACTTATTCCGATGTGCGCCAGTTCTTAGCGCATGTCGACGTCGACTGAGTCGTTTTGCATATATACAGAATGATTTACCTTCATTCCACGATTCTTCACAACTGATTGTGAACCATTGTATCCATATTAACTCAATTTTTGGTGTTTTACGAATTATTCTTAACTTTAGGTCGTGAGTGTATATTGTGCATTTCAAGCATATGTGTTATTATTCAACTCTTGATTAACATAATGAAAAAATTCAACATAACTTTAATGATTATTATTTCTATAACTACTGTTATGTTGATTGATTTAATGTTTTCTATTTACTGAAACAAAAGTTTCGATTTTTTGCAGAAATGCGGTTTTACGAATCGGAAGAGGACATTCGCGTTTGACAAATCCGTGTTTTTTCATCTGGTTTCGCCTGGGATAGATGAAAGACTTGTAAATTTGCATCTCTATAATATATATATATATATATATATATATATATATATATATATATATATATATATATATATATATATATAATATATATATATATATATTATATATATATATATATATATATATATATATATATATATATATATATATATAATATATATATATATATATATATATGTTATATAATATATAATATATATATATATATATATATATATATATATGTTATAAAAAGCTAGAAAATGGTATGCGTTTCATTTTTGCAGTCGATGGGTCAGTAAGATAAATTGGGACCAAAAATACAAAATTAATTCAATGAAAAGTATATTTTGTGCATCTCAATCGATTTGTTATATTAAATGAACTCAGAAAAAGTTTTTTTTTTTTTGTATATTCCTGGATATTCTTCTAACAGTTTGTAACAGAAATTTGATATTTTCAGTATTAATTTGTTCCAACAGATTTTCAGCTATATCTCACTAAAATATGTATTTATTGGTATGGCTTTTGCGTTAAGTATATGATAGGATAACTTAACAGAAATGTCTTAACTAACATTTTTGTGTTTTGATATGTTTTATCTAAAAAAAAATTAAATTGTGTTTGGTAAGAAAGATAATTATGACATACTGTTTATTTATATAACTAGGGACGTCGCCCTCTGCTCGCCACCACTCGATAATCTCCGTAACTCGCTTTGTGAGCTCTCTCTTGACGTATGCATAATACATCCGTTGGAGTCCCTTGTTCGCAAACGTAAAACACAAGTTGGAGTTTCGCCCTTTGTTAGATAAGATGCTCGCCCTTTGTTAGATGAGAAGATGGCGAGCACGTCAAAGTTAAAAATATTTTTAAAACATTTGAAAAGTAAAAGGCCGAAACGCATAGACTGCAAATTGAAAAGGAATCTCTACAACAATTTCAAATCTATCGCCAAATTGCTGAAAATCGCGCCAAATACGAGGTAATGGTTTGCAAATTTTGAATTCCGTGTGACGGACATACCTTCTACTTTTAAATAAGTAATTTACACAACATGTTTGTCAAATATTTGGCCTTGATCCTTATTTATCGTCAGGGCATAAGCGAATTGCACGGGAAACTGGCTACAATACAGGATAAATTGTAACGTCACAGACTTCCTTTTCATTCTTAATATTTATTATATATATACGATACAATATGAAATGTAATTAATCACTTACCAAATATCAAACTTCTGCAAAGATGGGAAAATATATAGTTACATTTATTTAAATGTTTAGCATTGTAGTAAATGTTGAATTCATAATTGTTGATTTTTACAAAGTTTCGCAAGCATTGTTGTTATGAACAAACAGAGCGTTTCTCAATCATTATTGTCATAAACAATTACGATTCATTGTTGAAAACGCTGCTGCCATTTCAATAAAGCAATCATTTAAATAAAGCTCTGAACTATTTATGTGTTTTGAATAGTTAAAAATCTAAATATTAAATTTTTGAGATGCCAACATAATTTTTAACAGTGAAAGATTGAAATTTGAAGATACAACAAAGAAATGAAAATAGGTAGCGACACATGGCAATGTATTATAAATCCTCAAGCCAAATCATTTGATGCTATATGTCCAGGGCTAGCCCTGACACAAAATTTCTATATTTAAAAAGGATTTGGAGAGCGGCTAACCGAGTTATTTACTTTCCTTATATACATAGTATATTGTATAAAGAAAGTATTGTGACGGGGTCGAAAATTCGAATTCGAGTTTTCGACGGGAGAGCACGTTTCAAGCAACCCTGATCACGAATCAGACGTTTTAAGGTGATGTGTGTGTGTGTGTGTGTGTGTAGTGTGCGTGTGTGTGTCTGTTGGCGTATGGTGGAAAGTGGGGAGCGTGTGTGTGAGTGTGTGTGTGTGTTGGCGTATGGTGGGAGTGGTAAGTCCATATGTTTATACACTTTCCAAGTGGGAACGCACCGTCAAGTGGGGATGTCCTCAGTATGGATTTTTGCAGAAATGTAGTATTTAATGACAGATAATACTCTGAAAACAAATTTGGTTGAATTTTGGCATAGGTTCCCAGTTAGGCAGTATATGTATATAGTATGTGTATAACTGTGTACAGCTCGCCAATATGTGTGTGTGCCTTGCAAAAAGGCACGTCCGCGGCTTATCAGAATTGCAGCATATTGTGTGTATGCGGAACTGGTTATCAGAGGTAAGGCGTTAACTGTCCTCTAGCTATATCTAAGAAACACCCATGTTGGTCTTTGGGGGAACCCGTGGACGGCTTATAGAACCACCAAATTGAGGAATTAGCTTTTGGGGGTCTACTACAACCACTGCCTCCCCCTAAAGGTTAATCCTTTTAGAAGGCAAAATCTTTTCCTCAAATTGTAATTTTGTTTTTGAAATATATTTCTAACTCGCCAAAAGAGAAAAAATATTGCGCATCCAAAATTAATGTAATTTTTCCGAGATCCCATTTTTAGTTTGGAAGCCAATGTTATGAGAAACAGATTCTAGCCAGCTTATCTTTTATTATTTCCCATATGTCAAGAAATATTCCAGTCCAGGACGCTAAAAATGCTTAAAAATTAAGTATACAACCATCTTCACAGCATAGCTTTGCATAATATTTATTGAAATACAGTGTGATTCAGTTTTTGAAGCGTAGTCTGTAATTGTCAAAGACTGTCTTTCTATGTGTATATATACTCTGTTTCTGTGTAAGCACTTGCTTGGTAATAAGTGGCGCACTACCCAAGTAACACACGTACCGTATTACAACCGTTGTTAAACCTTTTATACGTTATATTTTCGTATGTGTTATACGATAAACGGTAATACATCGGTTATAATACCGTTATGAGTAAACGGTATATAAAAACACCGTATATCATACGTATGAATTACCGTGTATGAACATACCGTATGCAGAATTACCGTTTTAAATACGTATGTATTATTGCTTATTATACGTTAAAATAACCGTTTTTATTACGTTAATAATACCAATTTATCATACGTAAAAATAACCATTATCGCTCCATTCTTTTAACTCCCCTGATCAAATCCTCTTTCAGCTTTGTTCTCGAACCCTTTTCCCGAAGGCATTTTCATGGATAACCGTTTATCATGCATTATAAATACCGTTTATCATACGGTATAAATACCGTTTATATTATGCTAAAATTACAATTTTTCATACATAAATAAAACCATTCCTCCTCCCTCCCCTTGGAGCTTCTTGCTAATTCCCCATCAGCTTTGTCCTCGAACACAGGTGGTCAGGTATCTTCCTTCATGTTTAACTTTTCCCTCCCGAGTACTAACCACGTCCGATGCTACATGATTTCGGTGATCGGACGTGACGTCACACAGTTCTGGAAGTTTCCAGCAAGAATCAATTTCCTCAACTTATTTCTACCGCGGCGGACGAAGCATGATTTACGTATCTGGCAACACTGAGTGCAGTTATTCGTTCTTTCCGATCCCGCCCGGTCCGGTTTGTATCTTCGTGTGTTTCACACGTTGCTTAATTTAAATGTTTTAACTTATTTAATTATATTTAGCAGTAACCTTTATTTTATTTTATATATCTTCTTAGCGTTATTGTATGCATATATAACTTTAAACATTAAATACTGCTTTAAAAGCAAACGGGCAAAGCGCATATTTTCAGCATCGTGGTATGCACAGAATACAATATTAATCTGTGGTGGTATGTGCATACATGCTCGGAAAAAATACTATGAAAAGATGTAGAACCAGTAAGTGAACACAATCGTATAAGCAGAAACGATATTCTCCCAATAACATAAAATTAATTATATAAAATGCATTCTTTAAATGATTAAAATAATTGTAATATTTAATTCTATCTAAGCGGAGATTGAACGAAAACGCGGCCCGAGATTGCATTTGTTGCCATGCATGCATGTTTATTTTAAATCTTGTAAAATCATAAATTATTCTTTTTACATGTTTTTATATATTTAAACTTAGGTATAATTACACTAAATGAAAGTTGTTTCAATTATAACCCACCTGCAAGTAAAAATATTTATTTATTAGTGTTGGTTAGTGTTTATATTAAAATAATTTTATTCTATATAATAGTAAATGAAGCAACTTTCATTTAGTGTAATTTTATACGTGTATCTAAAACTAGAAAAATCTGATGTGGGCAGCACATGACTTTCCTTATATAATGCAATGAATTTACTACTTTTACAGTTAAAAAAATATTATTGTTATAGTAGTTATTTATATTATTTCCAAGATATTTAAATTTCGTCAATGAGTCGTCATTTTCCATGTTGTCATCATCAATGACTCGTCATTGATTTAGCGTCATTTTTATCCATTTGGCGAGTTTTTCGTTAATTTAGCAACATTTAAAAATGTCCCCAAGTTGGCGACATTCCACCAAATTCGTCGCCAAAATCTCGCCTAGCGTTATGGGCGAAGAAATAAATTATTCTTACAGCAGATAAATGACTATTGGCGTCCAAATACAAAATTATTACTCACAGTATCTTTTTTCATGAATGGAACGAGCTAGATCCACGAGAATGATGTCACCAAATTTATGGCATGGTATTACATATGAAAAATGAACATGCTTCTCAATAGGAAATATTTTTTTTAATACTTTCCTTATATACATAATCTATAAGGAAAGTATTGTGACGGGGTCGAAAGTTCGAATTCGAGTTTTCGACGGGAGAGCACGTTTCAAGCATCTCTGATCACGAACCAAACAGTTTTGAAGTGATGTATGTGAGGGTGTGTGGGTGTGGGAGGGTGTATATGTGTGTGTGGGTGTGAAAGTATGTGTGTGCGCGCGTGTGTGTGTGTGTCAGTGAGCCTTTGGAGACGATAACTGACGAATGAATGGACCGATTCAAACGATATTTGTAACAAAAATTACAATCCGTAAACACTGGAAGCCTAATGTTTACGAATACGCAATCGAATGTTCATAACCCCCCTAAATTTTCGAGTGAAATTTTGAAAAAATTGTCAAAAAATCAAAACCGCTAATAAAGTTACGCAAGTAGACATTTCTTATGTAATTTTTCATTAGAAAACGATTGACGTAAATTTTAGAAAGCTAACATGATCCGTTCTCGAGATATTGCACATGTTTCAAAAATATTATCAAAAAGTTATATAAAATTAAACAAAAATCCTATTGAAAAACATGTTCACGTTTCATATGTAGTAGCATACAATAAATTTTAGTGACATCATTCTCGTGGATCTAGCTCGTTCCATTCATGAAAAAAGATAATTTGAGTAATACTTTTGTATTTGAACGTCAATAGTCATTTATCAGCTGTAAGAATAAATTATTTCTCCGTCCATAACGCTTGGTGAGATTTTGGCGACAACTTTGACGGTATGTCGCCAACTTGACGACATTTTTAATTGTTGCCTAATTAACAAAAATCTCGCCAAATTGACAAAAATTATGTTAAATCAATTAAAATGACGACTAAATGAAGAAAACTCAATATCTTGGAAAGAATATAAGTATCTACTATAAGATTAACATTTTTTTAACTGTAAAAGTAGTAGTGTGGACAGTCATGTGTTGTCCACATCATATATTTTTATTTTGTGAATATATATTCTCTAAATCAACTAAAATAAACTAATAATTTGATACGGCACAATTTTGTTTCCTCGTGAACAATACCTGATTTAAATCAATAAATTTTTTTTTAAATCAATTTAAATCAATCACGAATCAAGCATTTTTGAAGTGATGTCTGTGTGTGTATGTGTGTGTCAGTGAGTCTATGGAGACGATAACTGACGATCGAATGGACCGATTCGAACGAAATTTAGTTCAAAAATCACAATCCGTAAACACTGGAAGCCTATTGTTTCTATATGCATTCGAATGTTGAGACCCTCCCCCCTCCCTAAATTTTCGAGTGAAATTTTAAAAAAAACGTCAAAAAATCAAAGTTACGCAAATATACATTTCTTATGTAATGTTTCATTAGAAAACGATTAACATAAATTTTAGAACGCTACCATGAACCGTTCTCGAGATACTGTACATTTTTCAAAAAAATTAGCAAAAAATTATATAAAAAAAAATTCCTATTGAGAAATAATGTTCACTTTTCATATGTATTATCATGCGATAAATTTGGGGATATCATTCTCGTGGATCCTAGCTCGTTCCATTCATGAAAAAAGATATTTTGAGAAATACTTTTGTATTTGAACGCCAATATACATTCATCTGCTGTAAGAATAACTTATTTCTCTGTCCATTTCGCTTGACGAGATTTTGCCGACGAATTTGGCGGAAAGTCGCTAACTTGGCGACTTCTTAAATGTTACCAAATCAAAGAAAATCTCACCAAATGGATAAAAATGACGCTAAATCAACGAAAATAACGACTATTTGAAGAACATTCAATATCTTGGAAAAATATAAGTATCTACTATAAGAATAACCTATTTTGTTTTAACTGTTAAAGTAGTACGTACATTGCATTATATAAGGAATGTCATGTGCTGCCTACATCAGATTTTTGTATATGACTTTTTGATAATTTCTTTTAAAAATGCGCAATATCTCGAGAACGGTTCATTTTAGCGTTCTAAAATCTATGTCAATGGTTTTCTAATGAAAAATTACATAAGAAATGTCTTTTTGCTTAACTTTATTAGCGGTTTTGATTTTTTGACGATTTTTTCAAAGTTTCACTCAAAAATTTAGGGAGTTCTGAACATTCGATTGCGTATAAAAACAATAGGCTTCCAGTGATTACGGATGGTGATTTTTGTGCCAAATTTCGTCCGAATCGGTCCATACGTTCATCAGTTATCGTCTCCACAGGCTCACACACACACACACACACGCACACACACACACACACACACACACACACGCTCGCGCACAGACATCACTTTAAAATTGTTCGATTCGTGATCAGGGATGCTTGAAACGTGCTCTCCCGTCGAAAACTCGAATTCGAATTTTTGACCCCATCAACTTTCCTTATACATTATGTATATAAGGAAAGTAAAAATTATAATAATTTTTAAATCTATTAAATAATACTTGATTCGAAGATATAGTTCTCTATTTGAGAACATTTAAAATATGTTTATGGAAATAATTATTTTTCCGTAAAATATTAATCGATTAAAAATATTAAGTACTCAATACAATTGCATACTATAGATTAAAAAGGTAAAGTGGGAATTAGTTATAATAAATTTAATAATTTGATTGCCAGAGACTTTTTTTTATTTCATTTATTTATTTATTTTTTAATAAAAATTAAAGCAAAAATGTTTTTATACTGCTTTTTTAAAAATTGAGCGTTTTTTTGCTGGAATTTTTTAACATTACCATGTTTTAATAACTTTTTATTGAGATACGCAATGCGAATAAATATTCTCAATCGTGAATATAAAAAAATCTGATGTGGGCAACACATGACTTTCCTTATACAATGCAATGAATTTACCACGTTTACAGTTTAAAAAAATGTTATTCTTATAGTAGATACTTATATTCTTTCCAATATATTGAATTTTCTTCAATTAGTCGTCATTTTCATTGATTTAGCGTCATTTTTATGCATTTGGCGAGATTTCTGTTAATTTGGCAACAATTAAAAATGCCGCCAAGTTGGCGACATTCCACCAAATTCGTCGCAAAAATCTCGTCAAGCGTTTTGGACGGAGAAATAAGTTATCCTTACAGCAGATAAATTACTATTCGCGTTCAAATACAAAAGTATTACTCAAAGTATCTTTTTTCCTGAATGGAACGAGTTAGTTCCACGAGAATGATGTCACCCAATTTATCGCATGGTATTACATATGAGAAGTGAACATGTTTCTGAATAGGAAATATTTTTTTTTATTTTATATATCCTTTTTGTAATTTTTTTGAAAAATGTGCAATATCTCGAGAACGGTTCGTGTTAGCGTTCTAAAATTTATGTCAATCGTTTTCTAATAAAAAATTACATAAGAAATGTTTATTTGCGTAACTTTATTAGCGGTTTTGATTTTTTGACGATTTTTTCAAAATTGCACTCGAAAATTTAGGGGGGTTCGATCGCGTATAAAAACAATAGGCTTCCAGTGTTACGGATTGTGATTTTTGTACCAAATTTCGTTCGAATGGGTTCGTTCGTTCGTCAGTTATCGTCTCCATAGACTCACTGACACACACACGCAGACATCACTTCAAAAATGTTTGATTCATGATCAGGGATGCTTGAAACGTGCTCTCCCGTCGAAAACTCGTATTCAAATTTTTGATCTCGTCACAATACTTTCCTTATACATTATGTATATAAGGAAAATAATAACGTTTTCTATAAATTCAGGTGCCAAGAACAGGCATAAGGGACCATCTGTACATCTAAATGAGCATAACCTTAGAAATTTTCAATGGCAACACCTGATTTTGACGTCATAAACATATTTTGGACTACTAAATATGTTCACATATAAATTTTCTTGCAGTTCCTATCTTTATATCCGGAGATATTTAGTAATCCGAGATGTGCAATTTTCAGGGGTTAGTTCTGTACAGGAAACCGAATTTTTAAGGGCGAGATTTCGTTGACTGACCAAAACTATTCTAATAAAGTGGGTCATTTGCTATTTAACCGAACGATGTTACTGGTTTTTACTTTCCTTATTTACATAATGTATAAGGAAAGTATTGTGACGATGTCGAAAATTTGAATTCGAGTTTTCGACCTGAGAGCACGTTTCAAGCATCCCTGATCACGAATCAAACATTTTTCAGTTGATGTTTGTGTGTGTGTGAGTGTGTGTGAAAGTATGTGTGTGTGTCAGTGAGTCTGTGGAGACGATAACTGACGAATGAATGGACCGATTCGAACGAAATTTGGTAAAAAAATCACAATCTGTAAATACTGCAAGCCTATTGTTTTTATACGCAATCGAATGTTTAGAACCCATCTAAATTTTCGAGTGAAATTTTGAAAAAGTCATTAGAAAATCAAAATCTTTAATAAAATTGCGCAAAAAGACTTTTCTTATGAAATTTTTCATTAGAAAACGATGGACGCAAATTTTAGAACGCTAGCATGAACCGTTCTCAAGATATTGCACATTTAAAAAAAATATCAAAAAATCAGCTAAAATAAAAAAATAAGGTATTACCTATTGAGAAATATGTTCACTTTTCATAAGTAATATCAAGCGATAAATTTGGTGATATCATTCTCGTGGATCTAGCTCATTCCATTCTTGAAAAAAGATACTTTGAGTAATACTTTTGTATTTAACGCCTCTAGTCCTTTATCTGCTCTAAGAATAACTTATTTCTCCATCCATAACACTTGGCGAGATTTTGGCGACGAATTTGGTGGAACGTCGCCAACTTGGCGACTTGTTTAAATGTTGCCAAATTAACGAAAAACTCGCCAAATGGATAAAAATGAAGCTACATCAATGAAAATGACGACTGATTGAAGAAAATTCACTGTCTTGGAAAGAAAATAAGTACCTATTATAAGAAAAATCTGATGTGGGCAACACATGACTTTCCTTGTATAATATAATGAATTTGCCACTTTTACAGTAAAAAAATTGGTTTTTCTTATAGTAGATACAAATATTCGTTCCAAGATATTGAATTTCCAAGATATTGAAAATCCAAGATATTGAATTTTTAGTCATCATTTTCATTGATTTAGCTTCATTTTTATCCATTTGGCGAGATTTTCGATAATTTGGCAACATTTAAAAAAAGTCGCCAAGTTGGCAACATTCCGCCAAATTCGTCGCCAAAATCTCGCCAAGCGTCATGCACGAAGATATAAGTTATTCTTACAGCAGATAAATGACTATTGGCGTTCAAATACAAAAGTATTATTCAAAGTATCTTTTTTCAAGAATGGAACGAGCTAGATCCACGAGAATGATGTCACTCAATTTATCGCATGGTATTACATATGGAAAGTGAACATTTTTCTCAATAGGAAATATTTTTATTTTATTTTATATGACTTTTTGATAATTTTTTTGATAAATGTACAATATCGCGAGAACGGTTCATGTTAGCGTTCTAAAATTTATGGCAATCGTTTTCTTATGAAAAATTACATAGGAAATGTCTATTTGTGTAACTTTATTAGTGGTTTTGATTTTTGACGATTTTTTCAAAATTTTATTCGAAAATTTGGGGGGGGGGGAGTGCTGAACATTCGATTGCATATAAAAACAATAGGCTTCCAGTGTTTACGGATTGTGATTTTTGTACCAAATTTTGTTCGAATCGGTCCATTCGTTTGTCGGTTATCGTCTCCACAGTCCCACTGACACTCTCACACACACACACACACACACACACACACACACACACACAGAGACATCACTTCAAAAATGTTTGATTCGTGATCAGGGATGCTTGAAACGTGCTCTCCCGTCGAAAACTCGAATTCGAATTTTCGACCCCGTCACAATACTTTCGTTATACATTATGTATATAAGGAAAGTAATAAGAGTTTTATCTCTTACTTCTGGGAAGTTCATTTTCACACTGCAGAATAATTTATAAATTATTTTAGGTTGCCTATTTAGCTCATTTCCATGAATATTGTAAAACACTATTTCAAATTTTTTTGGCTGTGTCTAGCCAAGTAGTCAAGGACACTGTAAGTAATCCTCTATTGGTGCATGTAATCCTAGATTTTTCCCGAACTTCATTGTCTTTATTTTTGGATAAGGGTTCTTTTATTTTAAAAGACAAATACCCACCAATATACTCTCCTCAATACACTACATACATTCTCGTCAATATTTTTCTCTGAAGAACATTGTTCATGAACAAATGAATAATTTGGATTGAGGTCGTTGCATTCTCCAATAACTAATATTTCAATTAAATTATTTCCTGAATTTATTGCAACTGACACTTCTGTTGTGGTCCTTTTTTTTCTTGAAAGAATAATCCTTTTAAACAAGGAGTAGTGAGTATATGTGTTTTTTCACACTCTCTTACGTTACTGAGTTTAGAAGGCAAGCACAAGTTGACCACTTAGGAGCCGAAGACGTAATTGGAATTTGAAATGACTGGATCCCGGATGATCATAATAGTGGCCCATACCTCATATGACAGAAAAAACTCTCTAAACAATCTTGATTTAAACTGGAATCCAAACATCGCAAGTTTTCTCATCATTATGGCAATTAGCAATTGCACAACTTGGCATCACACTTCACAAATGCAACACATTTGTCAAAAATACACGAAAAACAAACTTGAAAATGTTTTACAATTATTAACGCTCACTAAAGATCTACGTGAAAGAAAGCTGGAAAACAGACTTTAGCCACTTTGACGTCACAACATTATTCCCCTTTCAGTGAACTGATTCCGTCTCCCAAGATGGATCAACCTGTAGTATTCTATGAACCTGTGTTTTGAATGGTCTTAAGTAGCTAGTAGGAAAAACTTTATAGTCAAAATCAGATCTAAATATGTGATAATGGTTGAAATAACTATCCGACATAATCACAATTTTTCTCCTAAACCTTCAAGTAATAAACCTATATTTTATGGTGATGTTTCCTGTAAGAGTCGTTGGTAACTATTGAGAAGGAATATTTACGTAACACACATCTATGGAGTTAAGAAGTCGGAAATTCATGAAGCATAATCATCTGCAACAAAAACCTGCAGCTAAAATAAATGCCGCAAAATCGATCTCATTTTGGAGAAACTTTATGAAAATAGCCAGTTTAAGGAGAGCTAAAGTCAGTTAGCGTGTTTATGCTAAAAATAGACTTGAAATGTGCTAAAATTAGTTGCTAGAAACATAGCTTTTTGTCACGCGTTTTGCTGGATTCAGATAAAAATACGTGACTCCGAAAAGTTGAATTTCAAGAGAGCGCCAAGAGAAAGTTTTAAATGATTCACCTGAGGAGGATATTTAAGCAGATGTTTTTAAAGAGAGCGCGCTCTTATCTTTAGCTTTCTTTGGAGGACAGATACTTTCACCAAAGTTTGGTTGAAAGGATTAATTGATCTCTATCTCCCGAGAGTATATTTATATAATATTTGGAAATTGTTACATATTGGTGAAAATACAATTATAGGAAGTATAACATTAAAACATTTTAAATAAAATGTAACATAGTTTTCAATTCTAGTAACATGAATAGGAATTTTAAAACACTAAATATATTAATAGTTCTCTATTATTATGAATTTGAGTAAAATCATTAACACAAGTTAGCAACTTTTCAAAATACTTGTGCTCTGACATCTGGTATGCACTCCGGAGAAAAGGCCCGAAGAGGAGCATCCATGTTCTGACAAGAAGACAAGAATCCCACACGACACGTAGCTTGACTTATGCCGATATTAAGGCTGGTCTCGTGCCCTTACCTTTCATTCGTTACGGTCCTAATCTCTGCGAAGTTTTCGATAAGAATATTCACCGGTCAGGGTCCTACAACCACCCGCTAAACAACATATTACCTGTAAGTTTGTTAAAATTAAATGCTAAATTCTTTCATATAGTTTTTTTTCTCGGCGGGGGGATATTTCCAGGAAAAAGAGTGTCTAAATTTTTGTAATGTCCCTTGTAACACAATATTTGTATTACATGTTGCCACCCCAATTACAAATGCCAACCAAAATAATGAACTATCTAAATGCTGCAGAGGGAGCCAATCACAATAAATGCATATATAAACAGTGGTCATCCCCGTCTGCAGCAACAGCGAATGGTAGATGTGGTAGGGAATGAATGGGGGAAAGAAAAAGCGCCCCAATGCCGTATTAAAAAAAAACTCCAGTGGATTTAAAACTTTCGAACGAGTCAGCATCATGTTTTCTTGGGTTTGTGAAAAGTGTCTGTAAGACCAGAAATGTAAAGTAATAAATATTTGGAAGGATTAAAAAATAATGGAACCAGGAATGCGGGCGGATTATCCCCACGCTAAGCAGATGGGCGATAATATACAGGTGGCCCCATATCTTACATACCACGCCCATGTTTACATACCACGCTAAGCCGTTTGGCGGCAACCGAGACGGCGACGCCATGTCTACGGATTAGCCCTCAGCTCTACATTTCAGCACGTAGACCGCCGACCGAAAAAGGGATATAAGTGAGAGTTGCTCGAAGTGGGAGTCAGAATTGGTCAAGGCAGGCTGTTGGAGTTAGACTAGTCAAGAAGAAGCGACGGTAGCAGAGTTAAGAGTTGTGTGTGCGTCTCTGATATAGGAATTCGAAGGAGAGCTCATGTTCATCTGGTATTGCAAGTGTAAAGTGTGACAAAGCATCGGTGTTACCCAAGTTATATGAAAGAAGATCAGGTACCGTACAATTAAACTATATGAGGATAACCTCTTTGTCTAAATTTGTGTTTTTAAGGAAAAGCTAATTAATGCATCCCACCACGTGCTCCAACCAAATATCAATTCATCTGGCATTACACCCCCCGAACTACCATTGAGATGTATTCCACGATTGTGATATTTATTTAATTTGTAAAACTAAAGAGTGTAAATTGAGTATGTGATAAATAAATGTTTGTTCCTTTACTATTAACCTTAATTTTTAGTTTGTTAACTTAGTATCCCGTTAAGCACAGAAATAGGTGGGTTTTGCGGCCACCAACGCAATGTACACAGCAGTAAGTTTTAGAACAGATTACATGTATAATTAATATACTAATAAATAATTAATTTAATGTAAAATGCATTTTTGACAATATTAATTTTAATCAACAAAAATACCAATCGGCACATTTGGTGCTCGTGACTTTAGCAGTAACGGGAATAAAATAAGGATTTATGAAATTAATAAAAATAAAAGGAATAATAATAATAAAAAATAAATATTGATAAGGTTGGACAACTGGTGGCGACATAGATGATTGTGAAAATATTGTGCACAATTCTCATTTCTCCTTATGTTATATGTATGATTATGTAAAGTTTTATCAATGAAATGGAAAAAATGGTTCTTCTAAATGAGATCGAAGGTATAATTAGAAAAATGGGATATAGGAATGGGACCAGTTAAAAAAGTGGTGAAAAGTTCAATTATAACAAGGAGTTCAAGTTTGAAAGAAGATTCAAAAATATCAAATAAAAATTATAGTAAATTGGATAGAAATAATAAAAATATGGATATTCCAGTAATGCAGATCCTGCCATTATTTAGTGGGAGTAAGGAGGTAGATATAAATTTCTTTATAAAACAATTTGATGAATTAGCGGAGTTAGCAAGTTGGAAGGAAGAGCATAAAGTGGCTATCATTAAAACCAGATTAAAAGATAAGGCTATGCAGTTTTTAATTCAAAACCCTGAATTACAAAACGAAAAGGAGTTTGATAAAATAAAAATATTACTAAAGGCCAGAAATGTAAAGTAATAAATATTTGGAAGGATTAAAAAATAATGGAACCAGGAATGCGGGCGGATTATCCCCACGCTAAGCAGATGGGCGATAATATACAGGTGGCCCCATATCTTACATACCACGCCCATGTTTACATACCACGCTAAGCCGTTTGGCGGCAACCGAGACGGCGACGCCATGTCTACGGATTAGCCCTCAGCTCTACATTTCAGCACGTGGACCGCCGACCGAAAAAGGGATATAAGTGAGAGTTGCTCGAAGTGGGAGTCAGAATTGGTCAAGGCAGGCTGTTGGAGTTAGACTAGTCAAGAAGAAGCGACGGTAGCAGAGTTAAGAGTTGTGTGTGCGTCTCTGATATAGGAATTCGAAGGAGGGCTCATGTTCATCTGGTATTGCAAGTGTAAAGTGTGACAAAGCATCGGTGTTACCCAAGTTATATGAAAGATGATCAGGTACCGTACAATTAAACTATATGAGGATAACCTCTTTGTCTAAATTTGTGTTTTTAAGGAAAAGCTAATTAATGCATCCCACCACGTGCTCCAACCAAATATCAATTCATCTGGCATTACACCCCCCGAACTACCATTGAGATGTATTCCACGATTGTGATATTTATTTAATTTGTAAAACTAAAGAGTGTAAATTGAGTATGTGATAAATAAATGTTTGTTCCTTTACTATTAACCTTAATTTTTAGTTTGTTAACTTAGTATCCCGTTAAGCACAGAAATATGTGGGTTTTGCGGCCACCAACGCAATGTACACAGCAGTAAGTTTTAGAACAGATTACATGTATAATTAATATACTAATAAATAATTAATTTAATGTAAAATGCATTTTTGACAATATTAATTTTAATCAACAAAAATACCAATCGGCACAGTGTCTATAGAATGTGAGCAATAAAATGGTAGCGAGTGCAGTTAGATGTGTAACGGTTTTCCTACATCATTGAAATAGCACGAATATGCACGTAACACAAAGAGAAAAGATAACCAACTTTCAATTGTCACTATTAGGACGGAAGGCACACCTTTAACGATTATTAAATTAGTGACCGCCGGTTATAAGATTCAGTGGTTATAAGAAACAGCCGTTTATAAGACCCAAAACGACAGAAACAAATACAAACTTCATTTTAACATTAAAATTGTGTCGCTTATAAGAAACACGATTCCGCTTATAAGAAACAGTTTTCTACAGAAAATTTGTTGATTTCCTTGCGACGCGGGTGTAAAAAAGAAAAAAATCCATTTGTTTAAGGTTAACTGAAGGACGAGTTGTTATCTCTTGTCTCTGGGTGTACGGAGAGGGGGTGGGAGTTTGCTATGTAACAAAGGATGACAGAGAATTTCTCCGTAGAAAGGCTTAGGGGGAACAACCCCAAACCAGTAAGAAACGAGTTTTAAACTTTTGGCAGTTAAGGAAACATACTGATAAGGAAAGGCATCTCTGCTTATGCACTCAAATAAGATTCGTACAGCTTTAGTTAGTCATTTTATGTTTTGCTAGTGGAAGCATGTCGCAAAAGAGAAAAACCCTTACTTTGCTTGAAAAGCAAAGTTTACTTAAAAAGTATGATTCTCTACCTCTGTGTAGTCAAAGAGAAGCTGCTTCTGCATTAGAAATTCCGCACTCAACATTATGTAAAATCCTGAAAGGCAGAAATGAAATTTTGACGCCAAATTGTAATCTTCAAAGAAAACGGAAACGAGAAGGAAAGGCAGCTGCTATAGAGGAAGCACTCTTACAATGGTTTTCTAACGCCAGATTAAAGAACGCTCCTATCAGTAGGGCAATTTTACTGAAAAAAGCAGAAAATTTTGCGGAAAAATTAGGAGAAAAATAGTTCCGTGCGACTGATGGTTGGTTAAGCCGCTGGAAAGAACGAAATAACATTGTGTACAAAAAAAATTATGGAGAGAAGCAGGACGCGGACTCCGAGTCGGCATCTTCATGGATTACGCAAAGCTTACCACCTCTATTAGAAAAATACGCTCCTCATCAAATTTTTAACACTGACGAGACTGGGCTCTATTTTAGAGCGATGCCCGAGTATACAATGATGTTCAAAAATGATCTATCCTCCGTTGGAAAAAAACAAAAAGATCGAGTTACAGTTCTGTTAACAACAAATATGACGGGAACTGTAAAAAAGAGCCCTTTAGTTATTGGCAAAAGCAAACGTCCGCGCTGTTTAAGTGGAATAAAAAAATTGCCAGTGATCTACGAAAATTCAAAGAATGCCTGGATGACAAGTAGAATTTTTGAAGACTTTTTGTTAAAGTGGGACAGGGAACTGATGGGAAGAGAAAAAATTCTTTTAATCCTTGACAACTGTTCGGCTCATCCTGTAGTACAGCTGACAAACATTGAACTTTGTTTTTTGCCACCCAATACAACTTCCATCATACAGCCTCTTGACCAAGGAATTATTAAAGCATTTAAAACCCTGTATCGGTCAAATTTGCGACAGAAAATAGTAGATGCAATTGATGAAGAGAAAGGATCGGCTTGCGAAATAAGCAAGAAAATAACCTTGCTTGATGCTATCCATATGATCGCAGGCGCATGGAAAAATATTTCTGACATATGCATTTTTAATTGCTTCCGTAAAGCAGGATTTTTTGAAAAATAATGTTGACATACCAGCAGAAGATGTAGAAGAATTAGAAGCACATTTCGAAGAATGGATTCACATCGATGAAAATTTACAAACATCTGAAGAAAAAAGTGATGATGACATAGTGGCGGAAATTCAGAATGTTTGCAATGAAGAAGAAAATGAAGACGACGTTCCACAAGAAGAAAATTTTCCTACAGCCAAACAGTCGCGAGAAGCCCTAACTATAATTAGAAAAACTCTTGAACATAGAGGGGCATCAGAAAAAGTTTATGGACTATTTTATGATTTAGAAATGGATGTACGTAAACTAATCACAGACTCATTAGCACAAACAACACTGGATAAATTTTTTGCTGTTCCTCAGTAATAGATTACGGTATGTATGAAAATGTACTATGCTCTTATACATAAATGAACGACCTATGAGTTTTACTTTTTATTCTTATTTAATTACATACTAGTATATGCATACATATAGATAATATTTTAAGTTGTAAGGCTTAATTCGTAAAATAAGAAATATTTTTGAATGCAAAACTCAATTTACAAATGTATTATGTATGTACTAATATTTTACTTATATACATTTATCTTTTAAATTCTGTAAAATTGTGTTCAATAGTTAGTATTTACAATGGAAGAACGATATTTAAAATATTTCCGGATTTAAGAAACAACTGCTTATAAGAAACAAAACGAGCGAAACGAACGTGTTTCTTATAAGCGGCGGTCACTGTAATTGACTACCAGTTCGTATGAGTAGACCATATGAACGAGTTCGTAAATATTGAACTATAAGAACTATTCTTTATCGATTGTTTAAAGGAAACTGTTTTTAAGAAATTTAAGTCAAAGTTATTATGTGTGTAAATATATATCTATATTAATGTAATATTGTCAGTATTATGTGTCTTTTAATAATTGATTTAATTACAGTATAATTACTCAAGATTACAGTAGATATCTATTAAGTAAAATATTAAAATAAATTGAGCAATTAAGCATGTGTATTTCTTTATGTTTTGTGTGTTCGTATTCCGAGCTTGAGAACCGGGAGCTTACATGCTCCACCCTTAGTGGCGGCATCATAGGTAAGTCCTATACTGGTAATTTTTGATAAGGACAATTTTACCTTATGACATCCCTTAAGCAAAAATAAAAATTCAATTAGAAGTAGTTGAGCTATACAGTTGTAAAGGTGTCGGAATGAACACGCAGGCATTTTTTTTTATAAAAACAACAAGTTTATTCTTAAAACTGTGTAAAATCATAAAATAAACACCCATTACCGTAATTTACGAGTACTAAATCAATACATGATTCATCCTTTCTACCGTCTTTTCTACTATCGGCTGGAGCGACATATTTTCACTCATGCTTCGCACTACGCATTTTAAGAACCTGGTTGCCAGCTCCCCCTTCCATCCACAATCTGAGAGGCTACTATTTAAATTTGGAATGTTCATTCCCCGGGGAAGACACTGCTTGAAAAATAAGAAGTTGAGAATAGAAATTGTTAATCCTTACATAGAGACTAGTTTTAAAAAAGATTTCGGCACAATTATACGCAATATTTGATAAGTTAATGTTTATTAGAAAATCGAGACTATTTTATTCCCTTCACATACAGGGTATCATCTGCAAATAAAATCGCGCAGGTACGTTGTTTTAGGAAGTCTGTTTGCAATTTGAAGTCCGCCTCTGTGGCATGAGATATGATTGAAGGAAAATCGTCGATTATTTGAATCGAAGGAAAACCATATACCAATTTACCCCATTTCGGTAGTATTTTACGTTACTTCTATTGTAAATATCGTTATACACATTGCTGATAATTACACTAGGTTATTTCTTCAGACTAGATTCCACATAGCGCAAATTTTTATAATAGAACTTTTTACTTTCCTTGCAATAAATGGTAATGTATAGGGAAAGTATTGGAATCATGCCGAAAATCGCAACTGGAGTTTTCGACGGATCTACACGTTTCGAGACCTCTAGAATACGAAAAACATTATAAGCGTGACGTCTGTGTGTGTGTCTGTCTGTGTGTCTGTCTGTATGTCTGTGCAAATTCTGTATCCACTCTAACTAAAAAACTAATTGACCGAATTTCATAAAATTTGGTAGTTAAATCACTTGTGGGCGAATATGGTGCTGATTAGTTTTGGGTATGATTCGGGAAAAATCGACCCGCCTTTATCTTCGAAATAACCCACAAAACTTACCTGTATCCACTCTAGCTGAAAAACAAATAGATCAAATTTCACAAAATTTGGTATATAAGTCACGCGTGGATCATCATGGTGCTGATTGGATTTTGGTACGATTCGGAAAAAAAGAACCTGCCTTATTTGCAAAATGGCCCACAAAAATCGCAAATATCTAAAATAAAAAACTACATATGCTCAAATCAAATATATCCATTAAATGCTTGTTTAATACCCAATTTTAAACGAAGAAAAGAATAAGACCAACCCCACTATACTAGGACTAGCCATTCTCGTGACATTTTAGTTTTTTCGTATCTTCTCTACACCACCTTTGAAAATAAGTCCAGTTATCAAATGAGAATGAAAATTGAATTAAAAGTGAATTAAATTTAATTAAAATAAAGAGAACGTAAATATAAGTCTACAGGGAAAGTCATGTGTTGCCCACATGAGATTTTTTTGTTCTTATGGAACCGTATGAAAAGTTATACCATCGTATTTGGTTGAAAATACTTCCCACCGATAAAAACTACTGAGTATTGTAATCGTGCCGAAACTTGCAACTTGACGGATCTACATGCTTTGATCACCTTAAAACCCGAAATATGATATTTTACTTGGCGTTTATATGTGTGTCTGTTTCTGTCTATGTGTCTAAGTGTCTATCTATGCAATGTATATGACCATTCTCGCTGAGCAATTGATGAACCAGATTTCAGGAAATTTTATTGAACAGTCACATTTGAGTAACCCTGATGCTTATTAGATATTGGTACTCAGAAAATGATACCTTGCTCTTTTTACAAAATGGTCAGTAAAATCATCAAAATCTAAAATGAACAAGAAAGATCAATCATGCATAAAACACTGAATATGAAGAACTTTCCAACTGAAATGCAATTTTATTTAAGCATATCTAAAATGTGACACATTCAGCTGTTACAATTTTTAAATTATAACAGTACTGCAGTAATTTATTATACTCGAAATCTTAAAACTTCATCGAAAAAAAATGTATTCAAATTGCGTAATTGAAATATAAGTTGCCTGGCTCGCTATGCAAAAGCTGTAAATATTTCAGTCATACACTTTTATTCCATTTCTTTTATTCATCCCAATACTACAAAAATTTATTTATTTAAAAACTAAAAACCATGGAGGTAAAAGTAATTTAACTTTTTTGCTTAAACTTCATCGAAAATGTCTGCTATAAAATCGTCTATTTCTCAATGTAAAATCAATGATAGTTTCATACATATCAGCTATATTGCACACTCCAGAAATAAATAATTTTGCGTTAAAGAAATTCAGCAATTCTTATGCAACTCATCCTACTTATTTATGTGTTTACATTCTCCATAAGCAAAAATTAGGCTTCAGTGTAGGAATAATGAAAGTTTCATGATGATTTGAATTAAAATATATTGTAATTGCATTGTTTCAGAATGTAGATGCACAGAAATTAAGCAAAAATAAAGCGGTTTTAGGACGGATGTAACACTAAATATGAATTAAAAAGAACATTAAAAATCACGCTTCTGACACAAGATGGATGCCATATTTTATTTTGAAGTGGGTCACGTGATCCATTCATATAGTATGGTAGTAATTATTATTTTAATTTTTATTTAAAAAAAACTAGCGAATATATTTTGCTGAAATTTTTTTCATATTTTTTATGGGATGATTTGAATATTTCCTAAAACTTTCGTTGCAGTTTTGCGAATTTTAAATTACCTTAAAAAATGTTTGAAAAATGAGGTTCCATGGGGTTCAATATATTTCATTTTTTCAACCCGGGTTCAGTCCAAAACTAACAGGATGATATTATTCATTTATATTCCTATAGGTCCCACAGACCGCCGGAACAACATACCAAAATTGCATTTTGATAAAGTCATTTTTACGGCAGTTATCGTGCCAACGGACAGACAGACAGACAGAATGAACAAAGTCATAGACACTTTTCAACTATGTTGTAAAGAGTTAAAAATAACGTGTGCCCAGTGTATCAATTAAATGCTTGTTTTAAACGTAACTTTAACGATGAAAAAAATAAGACCTACCCATTACTCCAAAACTTTCTGCTGCTCTTCACATATTTTAGTTTCTTTTTTTTTCATATTTGAGAACTTAACTTTAAAAAAAAAATCTGAAGTAGGCAGCACATGACTTTCCTTATATAATGCAATAAATTTACTACTTTTACAGTAAAAAAAATAGATTATTTTTATAGTAGTTATTTATATTCTTTCAAATATATTGAATTTTCGTCAATGAGTCGTCATTTTCCATGTCGTCATCATCAATGAGTCGTCATTGATTTAGCGTCATTTTTATCCATTTGTTGAGTTTTTCGTTGCGTCAAATGTTACTAAATTTAGCAACATTTGAAAAAGTCGCCAAGTGGGCGACATTCCACCAAATACGGCGCCAAAATCTCGCCAAACGTTATGGACGAAGAGATAAGTTATTCTTACAGCAGATGAATGACTATTGGCGTTCAAATAAAAAAAGTTTTACTCAAAGTATCTTCTTTCATGAATGGAACGAGCTAGATCCACGAGAATGATGTCACCCAATTTAGCGCATGATATTACATATGCAAAGTGAGCAAGTTTCTGAATAGGAAATATTTTTTTTTGTTTTATGACTTTTTGATAATTTTATTTTTTTTAAATGTGCAATATCTAGACAACTGTTCATGTTAGCATTCTGAAATTTATGCCAATCGTTTTCTAATGAAAAATTACATAAGAAATATCTATTTTCGTAACTTTATTAAAGGTTTAGATTTTTTGATGATTTTTTTTCAAAATTTCACTCGAAAATTTAGGGAGTTCTGAACATTCGATTGCATATAAAAACAATAGGCTTCCAGTGTTTACAGATTGTAATTTTTGTACCAAATTTATTTCTACTCGGTCCATTCGTTCGTCAGTTATATCGTCTTCACAGACTCACTGACGCACACACACACAAACATGCACATACTTTCACACACACACACACACACACACAGAGAGAGAGACATCACTTCAAAGATGTTTGATTCTTGATCAGGGATGCTTGAAATGTGCTCTCCTGTAGAAAACTCGAATTCGAATTTTTGACCCCGTCACAATACTTTCCTGATACACATTATGTATATAAGGAAAGTAATAAGATCTACCCATTACTCCAAGAATTACTTCTCTTCAGATATGGTAGTTTTTTGCGTTTTTTTCATATTTGAGACGTAACTTTTAAAAATAAGTCCAATCGTCAAATGTAAACAAAAATTAAATTAAAACTGCAAATCTAGTGTAATTTTAAATAATTAACTGTGTTATTTTGTGCAATTAATCTCCATTTAATGAATGGTGAAAGTTAGATATAGGAAATACGTGTGAATTTTATGAGAAAAATGTATACTATTCATATCATTTTTTTTATTTTACGATTATTTAAAATGTATATTCCCCATTAACTTCTCAAAAATCGTATTTGTTTTATATATCACAGTGCATCTTTTTAAAAATTATATAATAAGCACAATGTAAAAAAATCTGATCTGGGCAACAAATGATTTTTCTTAAAAAATGCAATGAATTTAGTATTTTTACAATAAAAAATATGTTTTTCTTATAGTAGCAATTTATATTATTTCCAAGAAATTGAATTTTCGTCAATTAGTCGTCCTTTTCACTGATGTAGTGTCATTTTTATCCACTTGGCGAGATTTCCATTCATTTGGCAACATTTAAAAAAGTCACCAAGTTGGCAGCATTCCGTCAAATTCGGCGCCAAAATCTCGCCAAGCGTTATGGATGGATAAATAAGTTATTCTTATAGCAGATAAATAACTATTGGCGTTCAAATACAAAAGTATTACTCAGAGTATCTTTTCTCATGAATAGAACGAGCTAGATCCACGAGAATGATGTCATACAATTTATCGCATGATATTACATATGAAAAGTGAACATGTTTCTCAACAGTTAATATATTTTTTTATTTTTTGGGAATTTTCTGAACATTCGATTACGTTTAAAACTAAAGGCTTTCAGTATTCATGGATTGTGAATTTAGCACCAAATTTCGTTCGAATCGGTCTATTTGTTCGTCAGTTATCGTCTCCATAGTCTCACTGACACACACACACATACTTTCACACACACACACAGTGACATCACCTCAATAATGTTTGATTCGTGATCAGGGATCCTTGAAACGTCCTCTTTCATCGAAATCTCGAATTCGAATTTTCGACCCCGTCACAATACTTTCTTATACATTATGTGTATAAGGAAAGTAAATATAAACATCGATCTAATTCGAAACAAAATGTCCTAAAATTTTTCAAGCGGATTTCAGAAGTATCATATAACTCACATTTGTATCATATAAGTCATATTTGTATTTGTATAAGTCACTTAAAAGCGACTTATATGATACAAATAAATAAACAAATCAACTATCAAGCAGCAATTGACCACAGCATATAAAATATTAACAAATATTCTGTACTAGTAAAATTCCGAATTATATCTCTGTAAAGTGTGTGTTAAAACTCATACATCCAACTAAATGTATTGCTGTGTTACGAAATGTATTTAAAATATTTTATACAGAACATTTCTATGCTCCGCTGTTAAACACGGTTAAAATCAAAACTGCTAGAAATTTATATGTTTCTTGACATGCGAAGCTGAACAAATATGTGACGTATCTGTTTTCGTTTCTGATTTGATATATTTTCTTCAAGATCTGAATTTCATATATTTCGAACATTCCACGTTTTTAAAAAAATATTGATACAAGTAAAGCTGGTAACATGACTTGATAAATGAAAGAAATACTTCTGAAATGGAAAATACTTGGTGAAATGGAAAACACAAGCAGAGTGAACCTCGGTTATGAAGCCCTCTATTATACCACGGTTTCGCATATAACGCGGGTATATGTATATTTTTATTAACAGTTTCCAACATAGTTGAAACCTTTTTATGATTTTGGCCATTCTGTCTGTCCCCCTTTCGCATGATAACAGTCCTAAAAGTGAATTTCTCAAAATGAAATTTTTGTATGTTGTTGAGACGGTTTGTGGAACATACAAGAATAAAAGTGAATAATGACACCCAATTAGTTTCGCATTTAACCCGGGTTGAAAAAATGAAATATATTGAACCCTATAGTATCTAATTTTTCAAAAAAAAAAATAACCGAAATTAAAATTCCGAAATTGCTACAAAAAGTTTTTGTAATATTCAAATTATCACATAAAATGTGTGAAAAAAAAAATTCTGCAAAATATGTTGGGTAATTTTTTAAATAAAATTTGAAATAATAATTACACCCATATTATATGAAGAGATCACATGACTCATTTAAAAATAAAATATTGCATCCATTTTGTTTCGGCCGTGTAAAGATTGTGAAGTTCAAAGATCGTTTAAATTTATATTTAATGTTGCATCCCTCATAAAATCGATTTGTTTTTGCGTATTATCTGTGTATCTAAAATTCTGTGCAACGCAATTACAATGCTTTTTTATTTTTCGTCCCCCCACCTTGTGTCTGTTTTCTACGAGTTGAAAGTAAAACATAAATTACATAGACAATTGCAAATCAGTGAATGGATATTGGCGCACAACAACCAATCTGTCCTGATATCACTGATGAGCAAATAGCTGCTGCAGCAACCAAAGTGAAGATTGAAGTAGATGATACTGGAAGTAATTCAGAGGTTATAGTTAACAGTACTCCTATAACAAAAAATATTTGGAATATATTTATACAATTCGGAGGTTGGTTGAAAAGCAGAAGAGCACCACTTTGTCACCGAGATAAATCCCATTAGCTTCCATAAAAGGGTCATCATATATCTATATTAAAAAAAAAGCCTCCGATGTTTGGCAAATTTCGCGTTTCTCAAGATTTTCTGTCACGTAGAGCAAAATATATAGCATACAAAAGTATGAAATTTGGTACATTCGTAAAAAATATTAGAGGAACACTCTGATATAAACCGTTTTTCGATTTAAAAGTTAGTTTAGGAAATAATTAAAGTCAAAGTCAAAGGAAGAGTTTTTGAGCTGCGAATTTGCGTCCTGGACTGACTATAGTAATATCAAGACCTCGAATTTTGGTCGCATATACCTACATAGTTGAATTTTTGGTCGCATATACCTACATAGTTGAGTTTTTGCAGGACGGAGCCCTTTTTGTAAATTTCGATTTAGTTAATGAGTTATTCAATTTTTATGCACTGTTTTTGTGCAAAGTTTTCTTCTTAACGGGCGAAAATTTGAAATTATTGTTGTCATGAACATTACAATTCAATTGCTATATTTTACAACAATTATATGTTTCAATATTGTAAATCTCTATACTGAAAGCGTAACATAATATTTTTCACTGTATTACGAACAAACAACAAAACATATAGTTAAGAAATTGTGCCGTTTGTTCCTAATACCGTAAGCAATCGTTCTGAAAAGCATATATATTTGCGAGGCATTCTTTTATATGCACTTTCGCGCGGCGTACGCAATTGAGTTTTTCCTATCCAGATTCCTCGTTTTCCACTTCTGTATCTAATTTTTCTAATTTTCAATATTAGTTTCAGTAATTTTTAGTACGTTGCAACGTTGTCGAAGGTTTAATTATTCTAGTAATAATCCTAATTTATACTAATAAGAGATTTAAATTCTTCTGGTGAAAGTCCTAATTTATTTCAGTAAGAGCTTTAAATTATGCTGGTATAATAGTCCTAGTTTATCCTAGAAGGAGTTTTAATTTATTCTTGTAATTGTCCTAATTTATTCCAGTAGGAGTTATAAGTCATTTTGGTAATAGTCGTAATTTATTCTAGTAAGTGTTCTAAATTACACTGCTAATAGTCCTAATTTGTTCTAGTTGGAGTTTTAAATTATACTAGTAATAATCCTAATTTGTTCATTTGGGAGTTTTAAATTATTGTGATAATAGTCCTAATTTATTCTAGTAGTAGTTGTAAATTATTCTGGTAATAGATCTAATTTATTCTAGTAAGAGTTTTTTTTTATTCTAGTAAGGGTTTTAAATCATTATGGTAATACTCCTAATTTATTCTGATAAGAGTTTTAAATTATTTTGGTAATAACTTCAAATTATTTTAGTTGGAATTTAGCATGGAGATGATTAATCATTATAGTAGAAATATCCCATTGAAGGATATGAGTAAAACCATATCAGATTTGTTCAGTTTAAACACAGTGCTCAAAACTTATTTATTTCTTGGCGGTATTTAAAACGTGATGTTCTAAATCTATTAAACATAGTAGTATTTGCAGTGAGGAATTTCAATATTCATATGAAAATTTCACTGATAAATGAATGAATTGAATCCTCGAATGTATTTAAAGAAATATATTTTAATAATTCGGTGATTACGTAGTGCTTATAGATCTAAAATATTTTAATCAGATACCATATGAAAAGTATTTCTCTCTGTGTGTATGTTTTACTTGTTGACATCTTTGGTGACATTTTAGTAACATCGGCGACAGTTAGTGACAAACTTGGCCTTGGTGACTTTGGGAAAAACATCAAGATAAAGGTAATTCAATATATCTGAAAATTAAATTATTTCCTTTGATAATCTACGTTGTTATGTAGAATTACTTTTTTAGCATTCATCATATAGGGAAAACCGCCTAAGATAAAATATTCTTCTACCTAAGTAAGATTTTTACAACTGTTTTCCAAAAATATTACAGAACACATAGAATAATACATGTTTCTTTTGCCCTTAAACCTGGATAAAAGGTAACACATTCAAAACATTGCAGCTACTATTAAAATTGTTTGCACTTTCACGTTAATGTACAGTAAATAATTTCGTGAACTTTTGCTCCTATAATCTGCAGCTGGAAGAAATGTTCTAGCAATAACAATAAATAAGGAAAAGCTGCATGGCGTTGAATATTCGCTAAAAAAATATTTCTTTTTTTAAGGTTCCAAAAATATTAGTTTCTTCGATAAGTCCACGTTGGATGTTTTCCTTTAGTAATTGTATTCGGAAAGATTTTGGATTAACCTACAGTTTCTGATAGACTACTGAAGAATTTTTCTCATAATATTTTCAATGTATAAGCTGGTAAAATAGAAAGAGAATATATATATATATATATATATATATATATATATATATATATATATATATGTTAAAAGTATAAAAGGAGTGCAAACGAGAGATTATTAATGTCTAGGGGGATTGTGACCCCTATTCCAGGTTAAAAACGTGCTTTTTTTTCCCTAGGAAACATTCACAGTAACAATGATCGCTCGAAGCAGTTCTGCTGATCAAATAATGGTTTTACATACTTTTAATTTTAAGTTTTAAGGGACCACAGAAGATTTCAAAAGTCTCAACAATGAGAAATAGCATATATTTCCTGTTGCAATACGCTCTTTAACATCTATACTATTTGTATTTTTCTCTGTTTTTAGTCTTCTCAATGTTAACTACCAATTTTGGGTGTTTTTGTCTTAAATTCTAATTCTTCAAAACTAACTTCTAATAATTTGATTGTTCTTTCTGTAAGGCACTGATCATCAGAAAATGGGAAATGTTGTCTTGTCCTATTAAAAACACATTCGTCGTTGTTATAATAATACCTTAATTAGCCATCTTAAAAACAAAATTACACAACTGAGTTAAAAGTGCATCTCCCTGTCATACGCCTTTATTAATAATGAACTCTCGTGTATATTTTCCGACTACCATTATTTCAGTCTTTGTATTTTTAAAGTCACTTTGAACAGATTGGCTATCTTCCGTGGTATACTAAACTCACTTTTTATAGTAAAAAGCATGTTTCTATTTAAATTACCATAGGCCAGTTTAAAATCAACAAATAATTGATTTCAGGTAATATTGTGCTTATATCATTTCTCCAACGTACGTCTCATAGCAAATACCTGATATACAGTCTATTTGTTTCTTTTAAAACCGTATTGATAATATCTTATAATTCCATCATTAAATGGTGGTAATTTTCTGGTTAATATCTTAGGAAAAACCTATATAATTCTAACAGCTCAGCTATTATTCCATCATCACCTGGTGCTTTGTAATTGTTTAGTTCTTTAATTGCCAACTCTACCACTTCAGTGATATGCTGAGATATTTGAATCTCTGGACCGTAGAAGAAAGCTCCTTTCTCCTCTTGTACTGCTTTTTTCTCTTCTTGTACTGCTTCTTTCTCCTCTTGTACTGTTTCTTTCTCCTCTTCTACCGCTTCTTTCGCCTTTGCAGAGTTAGACAGTTCCTGAAAATACTCTGCCCATCTTATCACTCTCTGCTCGACCCATCCAATCAACTCTCCATATTTAGATTTACAAAACTTACTTAGAATTCGGATGATTTAAATTTGCCTATAAACAAAAGTGAACAGGAAAATAAGCTATATCAATATTTGTGAGACCAGAAATGGATCTCACATTTGATGAGACGTTTTATGTGAATATTTATGGTGGCCAAACTGGCGAACAATACGTGTAGTCTGGCTGACACCGTTTTTATCACTCCGTGAATCTAAAGGTGAGAAGACCATAAATTTAGGGGCCCATGACAGAGCGGCTGAGATGGGCCTTACGAGATGTGGAATGGTGCCATTGGGTAAAGGAGTAACCAATAAGCGCCAAATGGAAGAAAAGGGGGAGTTACCAGCCCTCTCCAACGAGGGAACCATAGCCTGTGACCCGAGAATCAAGCAGACAAATATCAAGATTTGGTTTAAGAGGGACGTAAGCAGATTTGTGCAACTTGTGCACATATAGCTTGTACAACATGACTTAAAGAATTGTGCAAATGTTCCAAAAACACTGGCTAGATCTATATAATGTGTGAGTGCAATCAGATGTACGAGAAGAAGCCACACACCAAAGAGTTACGGCGGTGCATATAACTGATGCAAGCATTTGATATATGACCAAAGTCCAAGACGAATTGGAAGATATGTGCTCATTAACAATCACAGGTCATAGACACATGATAGTAATTTTAATAATTCTGGTCGCATATGTCCCCTCCGCTGCAATACTTAATGAGAATAATTGTTGTTAAGCATATAAATAATAATATGAATAATTGGTGTAAATAAATAATTTAGATTTGATGTTGTTAATAAATGTTTTATTGTTAAAGTGTAAATGATGTGATCCATCTAGCATTTTAATAATTAATTATTCCCTTACAGGACTCACACAAAAGGTAAATAATTGGAGGGTTTTATATAGTGGCACAACTAGCAATGTACGATTAAATAATAAATCCACTATGTATGAATTAACGGTCATGTCAATCTTAACGAATTTAAAACTTAAAAGTTAAACTTAACTTTATTTCATTTTTCAATCGGTTCCCACAATATTAACTAATTGAATGCAAATTTTAAAATTCTGGTCTTGGTGAAGTAAATTGTATTGTAGGCTTGGGTCTGACATTATCAACTACAAATTGTCGTTACCAATGCGAACATGAAAGTATTATGTGTCGAAAAATGGCATTATTAACGTGGTTCGTCTGATTTGTAAGGTTAACACATACACTGTTACCTAGAAAATTCTTCCAATATAGCCCACGGGTTTTCGCTGCCGTGAGGGCTTTTGATAAAAGAAAATACTAATATATCGGTTTTGTCGCGACACCAAAAATATGATTTCAAATTTCCAATGCCTAGGCTAGGAAGATTTTTGACTACAAAACAATACTGCTTTAATAATATTATATTTATGTATTTTACATATTTTAAAATCAAATTTCTCCGTATTCTTTTATTTAAAAATTCCTTTTACTTTTAATACAGTTTAAATAGCTAAAATTAGTCGGTTAGTTGAACATATTTTTGGAGCATAATTCAATATTAAAAATTTACTCTGGCATAATTTTCAGGAAAAAAATTGAAAATATTTAATTTTATGTTATATAAATCATTAAGGATCTTGCTGCCCCAACTGGAAATCGAACCCTGGAGCTTCGAACTAGCCAGGCGACGCTCTACCGTTGAGCTACTGGAACCAAATTGCAAGCTCTTATTGTTGAAGAGGACTCTATATATTATCCACTCTGCATTACCCGTCTGGGGCTATTTTTATCCTTCCTGCTTGGTCGTTATCCTCTCGATTTGAGATTGGCGTTCCGTATCCCAGAGATCATTGAATCCGTGTTAGTCGTACTAGGATCACTTTCAGATTTTCGATATCTTTGCACTAACTTACACGGTTGATTTGTTCAGGCGCTATTGTAAAGAACGTTGCTGTCCCAACCAGGAATCGAAAACTGGTACTTCGAACTCTACCGTTGAGCTACTGTCCCGAAATTGCAGGCTTTAATTATCGAAATGGACTCTGCATTATCTACTCTAAAATGTCAGATTGGTGTGCAACTGACAATCTGCGTGAACAGTCTGAACTAACTTTCTGAATGGTCATTATCCTTTTGAGTTGAAATCAGCGCTCAGTATCACATAGTCCACTGAGTCCGTGCTGGTAGTCCAATTGTCCTTTTCCGACCTCCTACCACTAACCTACACTGTCGATTTGTCGGGTGTCATTGTAAAGTACCTTGCTGCCCCTACCGGGAATCAAACCCTGTATCTTAGAACTAGCCAGCCAGAGCTCTGTCGTTGAGCTATTGGAGCGAAATTTCAAGCTCTTATTGTAAAAGTGAACTTTGCAGAATAAGAAATTTTGTACTAAAAGTAATAGAAAACCAGTTTCTCTTTGATGCATTTTTAAGCGATTTGTATAACACTGCCCTTCGAAAGTTATATAATTCGGAATCATACATAATGAAATAGTGTTATCTTCAAAGACGACTGAAAATTACCCTGCAACCAGGCATTGGACGTCTGCTAGTCTGGAGAGAACAAGGAATGTGCATCCTCCGCAGTAGCATCACTGAACACCATGTTTTTGGTGCTCCTAGTGTGATGTTTTCTGTCGTAGTGATTTAATACACAATTTAGTGCCTATATGTACATATCTTTTATCCCATTAAAGACTGTATGTCAAAATAACATTATTTTAACATAGTATTTTCCTGTGAAATTCTTTGGAGTCGATCAGTAAAGAACTTCAGTAATTATATACGTTTTACTGTTCCAAACTTTTTGTTGAACTGTGTGTACGGTGAGTTTTAGCATAGTTGACTTCGTGCTTCGAAATTGGTTTTATACATGTACTTCTAATTTAAAAGTTTGTTCACATTAAAAGATAAATTCTTTCATATATTCTTTCTTCCGCGGGAGAAGAAGGAGAAGGTGTCTTGAGGAAAAATAGAGGTCTTAATTTTTGTAGTGTGCTTTCAGCAAAAAATTTCAAATAGAAAATGTAGCGCCATACAGTAACTAGTTTAAGGATTAAAACGAAATGTAATAATTTGCAATATTCGACGACTTACTGCTTATTAAAAAATCTGATGTGGGCAGCACATGACTTCCCCTGTATAATGCAACGAATTTACTTACTTCGCAGTGATAAAATGGTGTATAGGATTAAGACACAACGATTTTAATTTTAAATTGTACATTTAGAGCTTTTCCGTATGATAACATCTAAAACTACTTCGAAGTATCCAATTAACTTATATTTCAATAAACTCTAAATGGACTATTATCGACATTTATAGCATCTGCATTAAACAATATTGTCCATATATAAAAATATTTTAATAATTTATTCATCAATTCAGAGCCATTTTCGTGAACTTGAAGTCATTTTTCAAGTGTGATGATATTTTTGTCAATTCGGGGCAAAATATTGCCAATTTGGCGATATTTCGCTAAATTAGTCATCAAGTTCGCCAAACTTATTCCTAAGCATGACAGACATATTAAGAGAATAGCATTTCGTATATACGACTGTCGGCGAATTGGTAGGCATCAATATACAAACAGTAGCCCATTGGTTAGCGCGCTGGAGTTGCACTCGGTAGGCCCGGGTTCGATTCCAGCCACTGCCAAAACTGCCGCCGTGTTCACGCGGAGTACGATCACGTTAAACCTGTGGGTCGGTAAGTCCTTCCGAGAGGATGGTGGTAGGGGAAGGAGGGTACGGTCCCTGTGGATGCCTTCCCCACTGGGTTCCGGTCTAAATTGGGTGGCACTTCCCGGCCGTCCAAACAGTTACCTTACACCTTTCTGGTAGGTCGGACGGTCTGGGTCTCAACAACAACAACGTATCTTCTGTCGTCAATGGAACCATCTATATCCACGACAATGACGCTAGCATATTTATCGAATAATATTGCATATGGAAAGTGAATATATTTCACAATAGTTATTACTTTTAATTTTATTTAATGTTTTTATAAATTTATTTGGAAAAGTGCAATATCTGAAGAACGGTTTATGCTACCAGTCTAAAGTTTATATCAATTGTTTCCGAATAAAAAATTGCATATGAAATTATTATTCATGTAACGTTGTTAAAACATTTGATTTTTTAATGAATTTTTCAAAATTTCATTCGAAAGTTTGAGGGTCCTCCGTACATTTAATTACGTTTAATCTCAATAGATTTTCAGTATTCACAGTTTACAATATTTGTCCCAGTTGTGAGATATAGTCACCAACTTAACATGATGGCACAAAGCTGCTCAGTCACGGAAAGCTGCTATAGACATTCAAACGAAAGAAGGAAAAAGACAACTGGATAGCAAAAATGGTCGAGGGGCTGTGTATTTTGCTTAACACATTTTCGGAAGATAGGTCGATGCCTAGCAATGGCTCCGGAAGTGTTGCCTGGACGCAATAGCAGGCTACAACCGAAAGCGAGGGGTCACAATCCCCCTCGCCCATTTTAGCTATCCTTTCATTTGAATATATATATATATATATATATATATATATATATATATATATATATATATATATAAGATTCATATGAAAAAGAGAGGGGAAATGACCAAATGCAAGGCATAAAATGGTAGAGGGGATGGCAACCCTTCTTTCCCGTTTAAAAGACTGCTTTTATGCCTGGGCAACACTCACGGTACCAATGCCATGCAGTAGCCATACTTCCGTAAATGTGTCAATTCAAAAACACTCGAAAAAGTGCAAAGAAAACAAATAGGAATCAACCAGGATCGCAAGGGAAAGAATGGAAATGCAGCAAATGTCCCTGTTGGTTAAGATGAAGTGCATCAGATATAACAGCAGTCCACGCATGCGCAATTCGTTATTTTCACTTTCATCGTTCTATACCCTGAAAATAACGATTTGCGCATGCGTGGACAGCTGTTATATATGATGCACTCCATCTTAACCAACAGGGGCATTTGCTGCATTTCCATTCTTTCTCTTGCGATCCTGGTTGATTCCTATTTGTTTTCTTTGCACTTTTTCGAGTGTTTTTGATTTGACACATTTGCGGAAGTATGGCTACTGCATGGCATTGGTACCGTGAGTGTTGCCCGGGCATAAAAGCAGTCTTTTAAACGGGAAAGAGGGGTCGCCATCCCCCTCTACCATTTTATACCTTGCATTTGGTCATTTCCCCTCTCTTTTTCATATGAATCTTGTTTGTTACTTTAGGAGAATGTGCTGCATTGCGCCAACTTCTGGAGAAAAATTGGATAACTGTGAAATAATTTTATTTTTATATGTTTACTATGCTATATATATATATATATATATATATATATATATATATATATATATATATATATATATATATATATATATATATATATATATATATATATATATATATATATATATATATATATATATATATATATATATATATATACATATGCGCGCACAGACATCACCTCAAAGACATTCGATTTTGCATCAGGGATGTTTAAAACATGATCTTCCGTTGAAACTGAAATTCGAATTTTCGACCCCATCGCAATACTTTTCCTATACATTATACTATGTATATAGGAAAGTAAAAGTCGGGAATTGTTTCCCTGCAAATGATCAGCTATGAATAACAGTCACCGATACGATTTATGTGATGTTTTGTTTTAAATTGGATGTGCACTCCTGCTGCACAAGTTTACAATCTAGAAATAATAGTCGAATTGAGGAAAAATTGTAGATTCGAGGTAACATTTAATTCCAGTTTTCCCTATTTTGGTATTTTTTTTACCTATTTTCTATTTTAAATATTTTCACAAATATTGTAGATAATTGCAACAGGTAATTTTTTTTTTAAATTAGTTTCTGTATAGATAACTGTTTTTCTAATTGAAATTTTATTTTTATGCGTCCTATTTAAAGTTAGACCCCCTATTTATTAAGAAATAAAACCTACTGGTAAAACTATTACTGGACGTATGTGTTTAAAACCAAATAATTAAACACGAATCGCGTTGTCAATTATGTTGAAATACCCTGCGTATCCCCTCTAATAATTGTAATGGGAACCTTGCATTTAGCTTTAGCACAGGTACCCAAGCAACATTTCGGTCCCTATTTCTATAAAAAATTTAAAAAAAATTTAAAATCCTGACAGTTATGTTCAATTATACAAAATAAATACCATTAGGAAATATTTACAATATTTAACTGTGACTAGCCAAGGCGTGTATCGTGTATTTGACCACGCCCACATTTATCCATTCGCCATTTTTAGCGTTCGGAGTTTTCTTGGGGCTTTGAGATAATGTTTATTTACAACTGGCCGCCTTCGGCGACCAGCCTGTTCGCTACCGTTAAATATTCTGACCGTGGCAAACTCGCTGGCGCCATAACCTCGTGGAGTTATTGGAGTTAGTTTTATTTTAGTTTAATGACTTTGTTTTAGTTTAAGTTTATTTTAGTTTAATGACGTTAAAACTAATAATGAAATTTTAAGATGAAAAATAATGTTCTAGGGAGGATTCTTTGAAATTTAAAATGGAAAGAAATTTATTTCGAAAATAATAATTTATTTTAATAAAAAGGATGAATAATTTATTCAAATAAAATGGATGGTTAGTTTTATTTTAATGACGTACATTCATTATTTGGCAGGCACAAATATCGAATGTTCTATTCGATTTCGCTATGCGTACCGTGACGTCAAAACCTCGTCAGAACCTTGACATCCGAACCTCACCAACCTCCCCTCCACCATAGAAACACCATGTGTCTGCGCTCGCATGTGCCTGAAAATCGATCCCTTCTTTCGCGGTTTGGATGAGAAATTGAAAATGATTACTTCCCTAAAATCCGGATCGTGCGGCTACTTTTTCTTATTTCTTGACCAGATTGGGTTTGTAAGGAAGCCTGATCTTTGAGCTTTCAAAAATATAAATTATTAGTCGAAATTATCGGTACTTTTCCCGATGCGAATATTTGAAAACGAAAGTTTGTTTTTTTGAGCCGAAAGTGACTTTTGTTTTAAAATTTTTAAAAAATATTAGAATTTGTCCCTGAGATTTGAAATAGATATATTTTTACTCACAATTGTCTGCTGTTTCCGGTGGTGTGATTTGTTTATTCTGGTTGAGTGATTTGTTATGGTGGAGAAAAAGGGGAAAAAACGGTCGAAATCGCATAAAACATTAAATAGTAAAAAATAATTCAAATTTTAAAAATCGGTTTTTTAATAAGTTTAAATTTAATTTTTTTTTTTTTTTTTGTATTTATAGTCTGAAAGTTCCCGGGTAAATTTTTAAACGATATTTGAACAACTTCTTTTGAAGCCTAAAACGGATAACATTGTTCTGTTTTCCCCGTATTATGAGATTGCTAAATAATAAAAGTGAATTATGTCTGCATACTGTCCAATCTAACCGATAATATTTTAAAAGTTAAATTCATATATTGAATGATTTAGTTTTCGTTAGTTAACGTCAGAAAAATGTATCTTGCACAAAATCAAGTATGTTGCGCTGAATAAAGCTGCAGCGAATTAAAATTTACAAAACCGTCCTCTACCCGTTCTTCTCAGACAACATTATGTGTCTATGAAGAAGCATTCTACGTAGCATGAGAATCCACTGTGTAGTCGTGCTTAAAATTTCACTGATGTTAATTTAGAGCAATTGAGCACGACTTCGCTATTTTGTAAAGACATTTAAATATTATATATACTGCTTATACAAAAATGTCAGTGCTTCTGCAGGACTATCTAGCTATAATCCGACTCAGGGTCCTCATCTGGACTGTGAAATAATTTGAGACCAATGAACTCAACACATTTTGAAATAAAGCCATTGAAACAAATTCGATTATTTGAATTCTCGGCAATGAAGTTCTAACACAAATTATCTGCCTTTGAACATCACTTTTAACATACGTGTGTTCGCGTTAACTTTTTATTTAATTAAATTTCATGTTAATTGTTTTATTTAATTTTCTTTTTAATCAATATATATTTAATTTTTTTTTTAATTTACAAGCTGAAGTACTGGCAAAGATTAGTTAATTTTCTGTACTCAGGTTGAATTGATTGGGGTTGATTCAATTCGTATTTCAGCAGTATATATTAAGAAACATTAATTAAAACTTAAAGTTGGTATTTCTCTAAAGTATGTTTTTCTTGAGATGTTGATATAACGGAATGTCACTCTAGCTCTATAGTAAATGCATTTTTACACGTAATCAAGCGCGTTGTCTTGCTGTTGGTAAAACCTGGATATATCGAAAATATCTCATCTTTATGATTGAAGAATATCTGGATTATTACGCATCTATTTTTCAACTATGGGAAAAAAAGATACAGTAATTTGGTTTTCAGCAAATAATTTTGTGAATGTTTGCTAACACAATCTCCAGCTGGAAAAACGTTCTAGTAATGAGAATAAAATAATCAATGCGTTGACTGGGTAAAATAAACTTCTTTTATTTAAGGTTTAGAAAAATATTCATTTCTTGATAAAGCCGTGTCTCAGATATTTTACAGTAATTATTTTGACGGTAAAGATTTCGGATTAATTTGTTAGAATTTTGAGATAAGATGTAAAAAAACTATGCTCAAAAGATTTCGAAAACGAAATATATTTCTGAAAGAAATGAGTTAAGTAAAATAAAATAGTGAAATGAAAAATAATGAGATTTATCTTTATTTGTAAATTAAATACATGAAGAATTTTCAACATTTACATATTTTTAATTTCGCTACAGTACATAGTATGCATATGAAGAAAGTCGAAGTTTATAAAAATAGTTTTCTAATTATCATTTACTTATGTAAATCTATATAATAATATCTTAATGTTTAAATTTGGAGTTCACCCTTTCGGAGCAAGTCAGCAATAGAGGAAAAATCGTGGCATTGAGGAAAATCGGATTTCAAATGTTCCCTATTTTGGTAGTTTTTGACGTATTTTCTATTGTAAATAACTTTATGAATATAGCAGATAACTGCAATAAGTATTTCTTCTTTAAACTAGTTTCTGTATACGTAGCAAATATTTTTTGAATTGAAATTTTATTCGTAGGCGACCTTAGGAGAAGTTAGACCTTCTATTAAGAAATATATGAAAAAAAATATATGAAAGAATTTCGCATTTACATTAAACAAACTTTCAAATTTGACGTATGGGTCTAAAACCAAATGCTAAAGCACGAAACACGTTGTCAACTATGCTGAAATACATGTGTATTCCCTCTAATAATTGTAATGGGTCTTTAGTTTCTGTGTAGGTGCCCAGGCAAGCGTTACGGCAGTCCTGACTCCTATAAAAATTAAACAATTGAAGATTCGGACAGTTATTTTCAATTGTGCAAAATAAGCACCATTATAAAATATCCACAATATTTAACTGTGATGAGCCAAGACATGTATCAATTGTTCATTTAGACACTTGTTCATGTCGCCAATAATCATTTGTCCATCCCCCATTTGTAATATTCAGATTTTTCTTACTAATTGAGATAAGGTTTATTTGCAATAACTATAAAACAGAGAGTTTAACTATATAAATCAATATTTCTGAAGATGCTTAAATGACACTAGAAAATTACGAAATTAAAATAATTATATTTCACAATGTCACTAATTCAACGATTCCATGTTTAAAATTTCATTTTTTTTTAATTTATAGACTGAAAATTCCTGGTTTAATTTGTTCAACATTTGAACAACTTTTATTGAAGCCCAAAACAGATAACAATATTTTGTTATCCTTCAGGAGTATGACATTTCTAAATGTTAAAGTTGAAATATTTTTGCAACGGCCCATGTAATCCGGTAATAATTTATTAGTATATTTTATATAATAAGTGATTTACTTTTTGCTGTTAAGATGATGTGATTTAAATATAATCCAGAATTCTGAGCCAAGTAAGGCTGCAACTTGTAAAACAAGTAACTGTACCCTAACTGTTACTTTCATACAACTTTAGCTGTGTATGAAGAATCATGCTGAGTAGCATGAAAATCTTTTGTGTAAGTTTGCTTAAAATTTTGCTGATACTAAATTGTGTATGTATTTATAGAGTGAAAGTTCCTGGGTAAATTTTGAACGACCTTTTTAGAAGCCTAAAACGGATAACGTTATTTTGTTTTCCCCCAGATTATGATATTGCTAAATATTAACAAGAAAGATCAATCATGCATAAGCATTGATTATGAAACACTTTCCAACTGAAATGTAATTTCATTTAAAAATTTCTAAAATGTGATTCATTCAGTGGTAATATCTTTTACATTATCACAGTACTACAGTAATTTATTATACTTAAATATTTAAAACTGTATCGAAATATAAATCATCTGATTCTTTATGCAAAATCAATGAATATTTCATTCATATAACTTGTATTCCAGACTCCAGAGCTAAATAATTTTGTGTGAAAAAAATTCAGCAATTCTTATGTAATTCATCTTACAATCGCTTGAGATATTTGCATTCTGCATATGTTAAAATTAGGCTTCCTTGAAGAAATAATAAAAGTTTAGGGATCATTTAAAATCACAACTATTGTAATTGCATAGGCACGGAATTTAGATACACAGATAATATATATGTGTATGTGTATGTACTCAAAGTATTGGGATCGTGCCGAAGATCGGAACTCGAATTTTCAAAGGATCTACACGTTTTGGGACTTCTAGAACACGAAAAAACTAGTTTTAGGAAGACGTCTGTGTCTGTAAGGGTTATCTGTGTATGTTTCTGTGTGTCTGTGTGGATATTTCATCCACTCTAATTGAAAAACTAATGGACCGAATTTCATACAATTTGGTAGGTATGTTTTTTGTGCGAAATCCTGATGTTCATTAGATTATAGTACGATTCGTAATAAAAGAATCTGCCTTCTTTGCGAAATGGCCGCAGAAATTGTCTTTATCCACTCTAGCTAAAAACTAATGAACCAAATTTAACAAAATTTGGTGTATAATATTTCAATAACCTACAAGTGATTTATATACCAAATTTAACAAAATTTTGTATATAAATCATTTGTAGGTTATTCTACTACGATTCGGGAAAAAGGAACGGGCTATTTTTGCGAAATGGCCAGCAAAAATCGTTATATATAAAAATAAAAGACTACGTGTGCTCAATTATATCAATTAAATTCCTATTTTATATGTGATTTTTGACAACAAAAAGAATAAGACTAACCCCATTACTCTAGGACTAGCCGTTCTTGAGATATTCTAGTTTTTTCGCGTTTTCGCTACGCCACCTTTGACAATAAGTCCAGCTATCAAATGAGAACCAAATTTAAGTTTAACGTGTAAATTCAATGTCATTTAAAATACTTATGTTGTGCAGATAAACTCAAATTATCATTGAATAAATAAAGAGAACGAATATGAGTCTGCAGAGAAAGACATGTGCTGTCCACATCAGAATTTTTAACAATATTACAACAATGATTTATAGAAGTGAACGGGGATTATTTTCAGGCCATTTCGAAAAAAATGTATGATCTATATTTAAAGATCCATCAAATTTTTGTCGAATAAAATGTTCAACAAATTAAAGCTGTGTACCAAATTTTAACTCTCTAGGACGTAGGAAAGTGCATTTAAAATGCCATCAATTAAATTTATCATGAAGAGTTATATAAAATTTAAAAAAAATGAAAAATTGTTATCTACCAAATTTATTTTTTTAAAATATGAAGCCACTCCCATATGCAAAACGTTTAAACAAATGGAGAGATATTTATTATATAATATCTCTCTCTTTTCTTTCTGGAAGATATCCCAAAGTCAGAATTTAATTGAATTTGTTTTTTTACCTATATTAAATAATTTTTTTAATTAAAAAACTACTTAACATATTTTAATGAATTTTTTTTATATATTCTATGGGATAATGTGAATATTTCCTAAAAATTTCGAAGCAATTCGTGAATTTTAAATTTACTTAAAAAATGTTTGAAAAATTAGGTCACATAGGGTTCAATGTATTTCATTTTTTCAACCCGGGTTCAATAAAAAACTAATTGGGTGATAATATTTATTTACATTCCCATAGGTCCTACAGACCGTCTGAACAACATACTAAAATTTCATTTTGATAAACTCATTTTTACGGCAGTTATCGTGCTAACGGACAGACAGACAGACAGACAGACAGACAGACAGACAGACAGAATGAACAAAGTCATAAACACTTTTCAACTTTGTTGTAAAGTGTTAAAAATGAATTATTTTTTAGTACTGCCATCGTAATCCGTAATATTTTAAAAGTAAATTATATATAAGAAATGATTTATTTTGTGTCGATCAAAATAAGAAAAATTGCTGAATATAACCCATAATATTGCGTTGAATGCAACTGCAGCGAATTGAAATTTGCAATCAATACTGTTCTCAGAGAATATTTTCTGTCTATGAAGAAACATGCTGCGTAGCATGAGACTCCATTTTGTAGACTTGCTTAAAATTTCGATTATGTTAATTTAGAGCAATTGAGCACGACATCGATATTTTGTAAAGATCTTTAAATATTACATATATACTGCTTATAGAAAAATGTCCGTACTTCTGCAGGACTGTCTAGTTGTGACCCGACATCTGGACTGTTGTTGTTGTTGAAACCCAGACCGTCAGACCTACCAGAAAGGTGTAAGGTACCTGTTTGGACGGTCGGGAAGTGCCACCCAATTTAGACCGGAACCTAGTGGGGGAGGCATCCACAGGGACCGTACCCTCCTTCCCTTACCACCAACCTCTCGGAAGGACTTTCGGACCCACATGTTTAACGTGATCGTACTCCGCATGAACACGGCGGCAGTTTTGGCAGTGGCTGGAATCGAACCCGGGCCTACTGAGTGCAACTCCAGCGCGCTAACCAATGGGCTACCGCGCCCCTCGACATCTGGACTGTGAAATAATTTGTAACCAGTGAACCCAACACATTTTAAAATAGAGCCATTGAAACAAACTTAATTATATGAATTCTCAACAATGAAGCTCTAACATAAATTATCATTATTTGAGCATCTCTTTTAACATACGGGTGTTAGCATACTTTTAGTTGAAATTATTTTTTTCTAAAATATCCATAAAGTATATTCAAGCTTTAACTTTTTATTTAATATTCCTTCTAATCAATATATATTGAAACATTTGTTTTTAATTTACAAGCTGAAGTACTGCAAAGATTAGTTAATTTTCTGTATTTAGCTTGAATTGATTGGGTATCATTCAATTCAAATTTCAGCAGCATATATATTAAATAAACATTAATTAAAGCTTCGAGTTGGTATTTCTTTCAAGTATGTTTTTCTTGAGATTTTGAGATAAGGGAATGTCACTCTAACTTTATAGTAAATGCACTTTTACACGTAATCAACCATGTTGTCTTGCTGTTGGTAAAACCTGAATATATGGAAAATATCTCATCTTTACCATTGAAGAATATCCGGTTTATTATGCATATATTTTTTAACAATGAAAAAAATTATACATTACTTTGATTTTCGGCCAATAATTTTGTGAACTTTTGCGAACACAATCCCCAGCTGGAAAAAATGTTCTTATAATGAGAATAAAGGAATCAATGCTGTGTGTCGTTGATTGGGTAAAATAAACTTCCTTTATTTAAGGTTTAGAAAACTATTCGTTTTCTTGATAAAGCCGTGTCTCGGATATTTACAGTAGTTTTGACGGTGAAGATTTCGGATTGATTTGTTAGAATTTTGAGATAAGATAAAAAAAATTATCCTCAAAAGATTTTGAAAATAAAATATATTTCTGAAAGAAGTGAGTTAAGTAAAATAAAGCCATGACAAGAAAAACAATGATAATTTCTTTTTATTTGCAAATTAAATGTATAACGATTTTTTAACATTTACATATTTTTAGCTTCGCTACAATACATAGTATGCGTATACGAACAGTCGAAAATTGGACTTTTCTGGTGAATTTTCTTCTAATAATTTTTACTTAATTAAATCCATATAATAATTGCCTTATGCGTTTTTGTCATTCCAGCCCCTCTAGTCGTCTTCAGTTGACCAGAAGACTCAATCCGTAAATAAGCCGAATTTTAAATAATCCCCCTCTTCGCGGAAACGCAGAAAAAAAATATTTTTTTTTTCTAAAAGCTACTAAAGATCTTATAGAAGTACACTCGGTGACCAAGAAGGTCGATTTTTTGCATAATTATAGCAACTATCACGGAATAGAACCTAAAGATACATGATTCTAGATTGACCTTAGGGTGGGAAAAAATATTTTTCTAAAATATTTCCAGACATTCCAGATAATAACCGCCCCCCCCACCCTGTCAGTGAATGAAAAGACTTAACCTTTACACACAGAATAGACAGGGCCAACAGCCGTACAGTACTGAAAACACCGGTTCTCGTTAGATCACCGAAGTCAGGCAGCATCGGGCGCGGTTAGTACTTGGGTGGGTGACCACCTGGGAACACCGCGTGCTGTTGGCACCTTTCGGGCGCGGTAACCCGGTGGTTTGCACGCTGCCACAACTGCCGCCGTGTTCATGCGCAGTACGAACACGTTAAACATGTGGGTCCGTAAGTAATTCCGAGAGGTTGGTGGTAAGGTAAGGAGGGTACGGTCCCTGTGGATTCCTCCCCCACTGGGTTCCGGTCAAAATTGGGTGGCACTTCCTGGCCGCCCAAACAGTTACCTTTCACCTTTCTGGTAGGTCGGACGGTCTGGGTCTCAACAACACCAACAACAAAAACACAGAATCGACAGCAGTACATTAACATCTAACGGGGGCAGATTTTTAATTTCGCCCCCGCGAGTGGAAAAATAGGAGACATCAAAATATATTTCCAGACACCCCAGAAGCCAGTCCTCCGATGATGTAGAAGATAGAAACTTTGAACACTTACAGTACCGACCGCGACAGAGAACCGAACAGTGCCATGTTTGGTGAAGCTGAATATTTTCGATGTTAAATAAAATTAAACTTATTAAAAATTTGCAATTTAAATTTTGATGTTGTTAATTTTCCTGTCTTTAAAAAGCTTAAAAAAGTGCTTTTTTATAAATGAACAAATGCTATCAGACAACTTTAATAACATCCCAATATGGTACATTAGAAGCGAACGCTCATAATACAGTTTTTTATACCTTGAGCTGAAGACTTACTTAGTTTAACGCTATGATACTGGTTTACTGCTCTTTGACCCTGTGATTAAATTACAACTATTCACTCATAAGTTAATGATTTCGCATCCAAAATGACATGAAATTGTATTGAAAATTCGAAATGAAAGTTTTGACGAATTCATATACTACCTTATAGAAGCCAACCCATATTGTGTTCTGTACCTAATATTGGAAAAGTTATTTATTCATGCAAATAAATAAATGTTGACACACATTTCTTATGAAGTTACCTTACACCTTTCTGGTAGGTCGGACGGTCTGGGTCTCAACAACAACACATTTCTTATGAAAAATCTTAATCTTAAATTAGAGGGTCACAAAGAAGGGGGCGTGTGTGCCAAAATGTGACAAACGTGACAACAACCAAGCATATAATATGCAATACGCGAATAATAAGATATTTGTAAGTTGTATTTATTCAGAAGCAAATATGCTAAACCGTGAATGTGCTAAGCCGTGAAGTTCGATGGCACCACCCAGGTTCTAAATTTGAAAAGTTCCCGTCCAGGAGAATCCTGGATGACCTGCTGCACCAACACAAGAAGCCAGATACATCAATAAAAGACTTACCTTGCAAGCGACATCTCCTGAAAACATTTATATTAATTGCGATTTCAAGAGACAAAGATAACGTTAAATAACCACACAGTTTTAAAAATAAATCACTTTCTTTATTCAATATTGTAATTAAAAACAACAGAAGTTAAAATGATAACTGAATCATTATCAGGAAGCACAACGCTAAGTAACTGTGACACTGGACTCAGGACCCATTCTAATATATTTGCTGCCACGGAAATATCCAATGATAATAAGTGCATCAACAATATAAATAAAGTGGCACAGCAACATTTAAGAATATAATAAACATCATGATTTAGATGTATGGTCTCAACAACGGGAGAAAACTTGCACTCAGAGATACTCTTAAATATAAATTTAGAGGTCAGAATTTAATAACTTAGAACATATTTAATTTAACTGGTATTAATTCAACTCAAGAAGTCCAATTTAGGATCTCTCAGTCTGTACAAATCAACGCGGTTGACTTCCTTCTGATAATTGAACAATCGAGTTAAATTCCCTTACCTCCTGAGTCGGAGATGCAGAAGGGTCGGACTGAAATATCAACCTCATACGACAGGGAATTTGGCTTCATAGTAGCATTACACCATTCCAACATCTCGACCCGGCACATAGACCTCGGCCCCCATCGTACATCATCATCGTAGCTCTCTCAGCTAGGGACAGATTAAAAACCATGGTGATGGCAAGCTGGGGGTTCTCTCAGCTAGGCGCCGGGCTCTTCATCGATGTTCTTCGGCAATATTGGCGCCTTCGGCTCTCCTTCCCATGCCCACGGAAGGCCAGAATTCGACTTTGGCCGAATTCCGCACTCCATGGTGGGTAACATTAAAAATGGTCCAGGCCGACCTCAGAGTGTCGGCAACCAGACAGGAAGAAAAGCGCCGAAATATCCAGGATTTTGCTTTCATACCCAAAAATAGAAGATCGTCTCGCTAATCCAACTCTAACCTGTTGGAGAGCTATGTATCTGAATTGACCAATAGAAACTTGAAAGGCTCACCCTCACAGCAGGGTTCCAAAAAAGGAAGCACACCCTTGACGCAAGGTCTCAAATTATTTCCATAAGTTTCACTCCAAAACTGTTGTGCAGAAAAGTGCATGCCTTGCACTAAAATTAACAGGCCTCAAGCAGAGCCAGACATTCGCTCTGCCCGGGAATAAAGACTTTGGCTTTAACGGTCAAATAATAACGAAACTTTTCTCTGAATGCGGTTTTCACGGATTAATAAAATGGCTAAAAGCTTTTCCTTCAGTATAGAATATTTTGTATAATACATATTTAATAGACAAGAGGGATAATTAAAACAGGGTTTAAATTGATATAAAAATATAGAATCTCTTATATACATTACGATTTTTACTTAAGTGACGCGAGATTATGAAATCTCGTCACAAGAGATAGGTGACGCAGGACTTTATTCTGTATTTCGTATTGATATACGATACTTACTGTGTATCCACGCATTAGATTTGAACACGTATCAAATCTAAACTGATGTTTGTTAAAATCGCAGCACTATAAAGGAGTCACGTGATTGAGCTGAAACTTACAGTACATTCAAATTAGGGTGTGATATGCAAATGATTACATTTTCAGAGTAATTGTGCTTGCGTGGACTGAGCAGTACCCTCTGAAATGCTATTTTAGCCGTATAAATAGAGAGCTGTAGCGGGACGTTGAAAATATTCTATGGTTATCTACCAGTGATAAACATTTCATGAGAAGTCACTACGCCTCTACAGCGACAGGCGACATCATATGTATAAGTCAAGGAATTTCAACGGGGACGAATGATCGGTCTTCGTCAAGGGTTTTTTCTTATCGTGCGATATCAGCTAGTATGGAGCACAGTACGACGACATTGATCCGAGTGTGGAAGCAGTGGTCTACAGAGAACTGGACGAGTCGCAAATCTGGCAGTGGACGACGGAGTGTTGCGTCTTCACGGGATTATAGACACCTCATCCACAAAAGCGCCATGGTTGTAGGCTGTACGGTGATGAATCGTGCAGCCTCATCTCGACAGTTGACAGAACGTTGGCGTACTACTACAGGTGGGTCATTGTATGTTCAAAGAATTCGTCGGTATCTCCTGCACCATGGACTGCGTACACGAATTCCTTTGTACAAAATTCCCCTGACGTAAAACTATCGACGCCTGCTGTTACAATGGGCTTATCAACATTTACGCCGACTGACAACAAATCGTCTTTTCCAGTGAATTCCGCTTTAATTTGGTACAGTAATGACTGCATCCACGTTAGATGCTATAGCGGTGACCGTCATCTTCCGGTATGCATTATCGAACGTCATACTGAACGAACGTGAAATGTGATAGTTTGGGGCGCCATTGTGTATCTTAGACGATTTCAGCTTCTAAAATTTGTGGGTAATGTCAATAATAAACCAGTACATCAGAGAAGTTCAGGAACCCGAAGTTGTACCTTTTCTACAACGCATTCCTAGAGCGGTATTTCAGCAGGACAATACCCGTTCACATGTTGCTTAGAATGTTCTACACTTCTTTTCAACACACGTATTCACCTGATATGTCGCTTACTGAACATGTCTGGGATTTCACCGGTCGGCGTCTCGTTTGTGATTTTCGTCCCGTAGCTGAAGTTTGGATTCGGATATAAATAATCTGAAATGATCTTCCTCTGATAGAAATTCAAAATATGTTTGATTCGACACCACGTCACATAGAAACACTTATTGCAGCGCGTGGTGGCTACACCAAATTCTGCTATTTGACATTTAATATTGTTTTTCTGCTTTGTAAATTTTATAATTTTATTTGTATCAATACAGGTTATTTGTGGAATAAATGTCATTTAATTCCGATAATTTCTTCGTGGTGTTGTAATTTTTAAAAACTAGAATGTACAACTTTTTATGCCATCTAGACAGAACTTTGAGAAAAACCAATAAGCCTACGACCCTGTTTGATGAAATATTCAGTTCCACTTTTTATGTTTGATTGCCAGTATTTTGTATTTTTTTATGTTAGGATCTAAATTGGAGGCATCTGTGAAGCCCAACTTTGCCTAACTGGGGCCCTGTCAGACATTGTTCTCGACCCCCCCTTTGACCTATCAACATATATGAAATGAACAAATATATTTTTCAACAACACAACTACATTCTAAGAATAAAATATGTAGCTTTTACATATTTTAGTGGAATTTAAATTTTATAGCAATTTTCTTATCATAGACAGAAGCCAACATGTTAAATCAGTGTGGTAATCCTGGTATATTTCAAAGATGAATCTTTTTGCTTTGTACACCTCTCTTCCTGTGGTATATTTCTATCTTCAGGAAGCTGTCGTTAATTTCTCGTTGTTGCAGTTGTTTAATTTGGGGCTTTAGTCAGGCCCTGGATATGTCCAGTGAGTGTTTTACCATATAAATGACAATAACTCCGAATAATGTAAAATATGCGGTATAAGATTACAAACTAACGATTATACATCCAATCCACTAAACTCCCAAATCCTTATGAAACAACTGCCCATTCTACTATATATAGTATATTTTATAGGCAAGGCATTTTAATGAGACAAAACATTCGAAATCGAATGTTTAACGGTGGTGGTTAATACATTTTACTGATTCAGATTTCATATCAAATTGCATTTGCTGATATGTGGTTTCCACTCATTCCTATTTATTATTCCTAATTAGTGCAGAAGATAATTTCCTGTTTGGCGAAACTCATCAAAAATTAAAATCGGTTATATGAGTTCTAGGTTCTTGTATAAATTCTAGTTTTGGTATTATTCAGACGTCAGTATCCTGCAGGGTTAATTTTTGGAGAATAGAAATGACGTCTGAGTGGAGATTAGAAACACTGATTTTCTGTATTATTGAGACATCAGTACTTGACAGGGTTGATGTTTTCGAACTCCAATGTGCAGAACATTTTTCTGACCTAGGAACATAAACACTGATTTTCGGCATTGTTCACACATTTGCACGCTGAAGGGTTAATTTATTCGAACACTATTGTAAAGAACTTTTGTTTCAGCTGGGAATAGAATCACCGATTTCCAGTTTCCCAGGCAACACTCTATTTATATTTACAGAATCTTCCTACTGGAAGCATTCCTAATGTCATTATCGCGCTCAAAATGCAGATGTCATTCTTCATCGATCGGTTTTAAACTCCTGAGCTCTTTTAGAAATGAATAGGTGATTCATGCAATGTAAGAACAATTTTTTCTATATGGTATGATTTTGTGAACATCTTTGGAGAAAAAAAAATTCATTCTCTCCACGCAGCTGACATCAAATTAGGCAGAAAGATTTCGCTAAGGCTGCACAAGTCTGAAATGACTGTATCCACACTCCCAGAATCCGTCTGTGTTACCAAAGCCTGCAAGTAATAGTTAGGACTGCCTGTACAGTACTGCGGGGTTGCTCTGCTCAAACAAAGGAAACAAAGGGACCATCAGGATCTACACCAAGGAGATTTACATGAAAAAGTAATTATTTTCAAATTTAACAGATTCCCGTTCTCGATAGGGAGTTTTTTATTACAGCATGTCACATAGGCAGAAAATGGGTGGATGCTGTGTCGTGTATTCGGTATTTTAGTCGGAGTAAACCCAAACTGATGCAGCCGAAACTGTTGGTGCACACCAAGTCAGAATACTAATACTTCAGCAAATGTGTAGGTCGACATTAAACCCTCATAGAAAACCTGCAGAAAATCCCACAAATGTAACAACACCATCATATGATTATTACTTGGTGTTGGCTGTGAGGCGTAACAGAACTATGCCAGCGAGAACACTAGATTCAGCGTTATTCGAGGCTGTTGGACAATTTGGTTAACGACAAGCCATCTACAGAATACTTTATCATTAAGATTTTATGCTTGACGTCCCACAGTGTGTCCCCTTATTCCGAACAAGACAGACCGTGTTTTATTGTATAATGAGCACAGAATTTGGAGGCCAAACCAGTGGAGTAATGTCATCTTGTCTAATGAATCAACGTTCAGCTTAAAGTGTGACAATCAACTTGCTGTCGTTTGGAGAGAACCTGGAATGCATTATAGCCCCTTACAAATGGGCGAAATTAATTAGTATAAAGGAAATAATATAATGGTATCTAGGAGAATAAAGTCATAAGGGCATATGCCGCTCCGTATTTCTTTCTGACTATCTATGAATGCAAATCGATACAGAAATGTGATTTTGCAATCCTATGTGAGAATTTTCAGAGGCGCTGTTGACCCAGAATTCGTTTTCATAGGCTATAATACCTTCTACATAAAGCTATTCTTGCTAATCCGTACCTTGAAGGTGAAGTTAATCAGTGCGTGCCATAGCCAGGAAATATCCGGTCTCCTATTGAACATGTCTGGGTACATTGGGGAGAGGTATTGTAAGTCTGAACCTACAGTACCTCTCCAAACTCTCCCAGTACTCCGATATGCCCTCCAGCATAAATGGGATAATTAGCCCCCGAATTTGATTTACCCTCTTATAAACTGCTTTTCACATTATTGTAACTTTTGTGCAACTGTAAGGGGTCATATTCCCCATTAAAATAGCTTATTTGGGGAATAAGATAGCTGGTAAATTGTTCATTTATTTTATAGTTTTGAAATATTGAACGTTTACCCTACTATATATCGTTTATTATCCGTCACTAGATATTCGAAAATAGTATACAATACGAAAATAGTATAGTTAATCGTTATTTAATCCATATGCAATCACCTATATCCTCCATTTTTCAACTTTTTTGGATTTTATTCCCTTTTTCAAAGTATGCATTACATCTGAGCACTGGCGGCAACACATAAGGGAACCTCCTTTTTTGTCCTCCTGGGAAGATATAATGGGTGTGGAGTGTATGTGTTAGAAGTATTCCTAGACCCTGCAGAAACTATATGGTGCCTGTAATGCATCTTTGCACATTTATAGTGTAGACCAAAGGACAAAACGTAAAGGACCAATAAATTGCAATCCTCTAAGGCCGGAGAATATATTTTAATGTATTTTCAGACCTATTGGAAAGTAACCCCCCATTGTGTATTAGAAAGTTGCATTTTTGAACTCTTAAGTATCGATTACGAGATAGAATCTAAAAGATCAGGATCTTCAATTTCTCCCACGAGAGCAGATTAATTAGGTGTCGAAAACTCTTTCTAGAAAACCTCCAAAAGCCATCGGTGAATTAAAACGCCGAAACTTTGCAGACATACTATTGACCGCGGGACAAAACAATATTGAACTAATTTTCAATTTAGAGGAATATTTTGGTTAATACGAGCCATACATTATTAAATAAAATAAAATGTTTTAAAGAAATTGAAATTTAATTTTTGAGTCTGAATGATTTATATAATTCTGGTATATAAGCCTGTATTTGACAATACAGAAATCGATAAATAAGCATTGTAATACTATTTCTTAAAAATTTGATTTATAAATCGAACATTGCGTTATATATAAGCAATATACATCCATTGAAATGCAAATATATTTGTATTTGGTACTTAAAACGTTCTTAGAAGAATAATTTCTTTTCACAACATGCAAATCTAATTTATTTCCAGCAAAGCAAGAACATAATAAATTTCCGAGCACAATGATGTTCAATACTTCAGAATCCTACATATTCAGATGAGAATCGGATTGTAAAGAGAGCGAATGCAATATCTAATTGTATTGGTGGAAGGGGAATTAAATAAGTATTTATTTTATGTATATGTTTTGTTCCGAATGTTATATCACTGTTATAAGTTGCTTATCATTTTTTTTAAATATATGATGTTTAATTCGAAAATAGCTGACTTGATTGTAAATTGGTCCAATTAGGTTTCTTCCAGTGGTCGAGTTTCAGACTTTTATGTCCCGGGTGAAGGTCTTCCGTAGTGTTCTACAAAACTTTATCCTTACCCTCCATTTTACCCACACAGTTAGGAAAATTAAAAATCTGGTTCCGTTAGATACGATTCAATAGTAGATACTTTAAGTTTTGTCATTCTGCATGAATGGTTTAGCTTTCTAAGCCACCAGAGGGCTGCTTGAGGGTTTGGAAAGAGTTAGAAAACCATATAATCTTCGATCCGGGGCGGGGAGGTCTGAAATCCTGTTACGTTAGCTTCTGTTCCAAAGGTTGCTATGGATTTTTCATTACTTTCGCAAACTGAAAGGGTTTTTTTTGGCCAAATAGAGTTTTCATTCGCCATTTTTTTTTCTTTTTACGTTCTATTTGAAAAATTTGTTTTCATTTAGAAATTCTCAAATTCTATATATTTGGGTTTTGGGAAAGACAAATAATTTATTAGTACACATAGCCGTGCCAAATTTCGTTCGATATGCCCAATTTCATCGAGAGGTATCGTAGCCGCAGTTTCATAGACAGGCACACATGCACATCATCGAAAAAATATGATGTGGACAGCACATGACTTTCCCTATGTAATTCAATAACTTTACTTCTTTCACAGCATAAATACCGGCTTGCAAGATTAACAACACAATGATTTTGTCATTTAGTTAAAATCACGTAAACTAGATTTGGACGATTTTGGCAACTTTGAGTCCAAACAGAGATAACATATGGATCTATTTCATGCTCACTTGAAAAATCCTCATCAAAACACAGTTACATGCTAATGAATATCCCTTGAAATATCCCTTGTCGGTAACTGGGAAGACAGTGTCTGGTTAAACAACCTGCTACCAAAGTATATTTCCAATCGTCCACTATCCTAGAGAAGTGCGTAAAAATAATGATTATAATTAAAGTGAGAGTATCTTGATTACCGGGTTGTGTTGAGTAGACACTGTCTCCCCAAATCCACTTAAAAATACAAAACTAGTACATAAAGTATATTTTTGTGAAGGGAATAAACTAGATCGACGAGTCAGTCGTTATAACAGTTTCGATGCATAATATTGCATATGAAAATGAAACTATTGAATCATTAATAACAATTTTATGTAATTTATTTTATAAATGTATTTGAAAATCATACAATATATCTCAAGAATGAGTCATGCTAGGGTTCTAAAATATATTTTAATCGCTATCTGAAGAAAAATCGCATGGGTAATGATTATGTATTTATTATTATGGAAGAATTTGAATTCTTTAAGAGTTTTTCAAAAATCATTGGAAATTTGTGGGGAAAGGATCTTCCGAACATTCACTTGCATTTAAAATCAATAAAATTCCAGTATCCACTGATTGTATCCTTGCTGTGGTACTTATTTGGGCGCCCAAAGGAAGAAGATCTTGAAGTTGCCCTAAGCTAACTTGGAGGGGACTAATGGAACAAGAAAGAAATCAGGTGAGATTGGCGAGTTGGTCAGTAGCAACTCTCACAGCAAAGATCGTCACATGTGCGACAGTGACGTTGTAGTCACGTGACACCTGAGTCACAATGTGACATCATATTTGTGACTTCTATGCGACGTTACGTATTAGTAACTTTGTAACTTCATTGCGACTATATTCTGTGACGTTTCCACAATTTAATTAACACGTAACAATGTGATGACATTACAATGACAATTACAATGTGACTTCACAATCAAGTTAATATGCGACGTCACAAACGACCATGAAAATGACCAAAATGACTTCGTTGTGCCTTCAATATAACATTGCCGAGACGTACTGCGACATCCTGTGACGTCCCAAAGTCACAGTGTGAAATAAATCTTACGTCACTGTGAAAAAAAATGCTGTTAGGGAAGGACTGCGGCACAGGATCGACCAGGATGGAGACGCAATCAGAAGACCGTACGTGCCATTAGGCATGATGAGTGATGATAATCATGATACAATGACTCTAATAATCGTACTGAATTGTTTTCAAAGCGCTTCATTCGTTTTTGAAATATCGTGTTCACAGACACACACATTTAAATGCACATACGCTACCATACACGGGCATGCACACACTAAAACACACATTATACATACACACACAGAGACACCACCTCAAAAACATTCAATTTGAGTTCAGGAAGAAGCTATACATGTTATTTCTTCTAAAACTTGAATTTTAATTTTCGACCCCGTCACTATACTTTTCCTAAGCAATATACTATATATGTAGTTAAAGTTAAATGTTCTTTTTTTTTCTTTTCCCCTACGTCGGAGCGGAGGCCATATCGAAAATGAGCCCTCTGGCAGCCCAATAAAAACCAGCCTTGTTATAAAAGTTGTCAAGAAAACAATTCATAAAAGAAAGCGCAGGACAGCGTTAAAGTAAACGCCCAGATCCATAAAAATCAAAGTTGTTACCAATTTAACGCTCTTATTTACCTATATTGCGTATTGTAATGAATGTAAAACTGGTTGATTCACACTCAGGGATGATCAGAACGCATAAATCCATCAAAATAATACATTTCGATTTTTCATCTTCTTCACAGTATTTTCCCTTCACATAAATAAGCTTTATTTTATGATGCGTAGAAACAAAAATATGTATTTTAGCCATTCAAAATGATTTCACAGATTAAATGCATGTCAAATTTATACTTAGTTGCGAAATTATACAACAAATTCCGACAGAGTCATTTAAAGAACAATTTTATCTTACAAGATGCGGAACTAATTTATGTCTTACGGAGAAGGAGCAGAATAATATTCTGAGTCAAATACCTTTGAAGACCCCAGAATTTCAAATATTCGAAGGGAAATTTCGTTGAAAAGAGTATGAGTGGAATCGTAATATTTATTTGCCGAAGGAAATCGAATAAATATTCGCATAAGTAGCTCAATATTGATATTTCTGGAATTTTTATTCAGAGTGATATATAAATGAATATCACCTATACTACGTAACTTCTACAATTTCAAATTACGATGTAATATGCATAATAATTATTATACATAAATTATATATTTATTCCGATAAAAACTATAACACTATGTGAAGTTAGGTTCCAGTAGTCCAGTGTTTAGCGCTCGGGAATTGCACTCGGTAGGCCCCAGTTCGATTACCGCCACTGCCAAAACTGGCGCTGTGTTCACGCGGAGTACGATCACGTTAAACATGTGGGTCCATAAGTCCTTCCGAGAGGTTAGTGGTAGGGGAAGGAGGGTTCAGTCGATGTGGAAGCCTTCCCCACTGGGTTCCGGTTAATTGGGTGACACTTCCCGGTCGTCCAAACAGTTAACTTACACCTTTTTTGTAGGTCGGGCGGTCTGGGTGTCAACAATAACAAGAGCACTATATGAAGAATGCCCTTATCTCTGTTTGTCTGTATAGTTGAAGTGAGATTTCGCGTCAAATTGACGACATTGGCAATAAGATCGGCAGCAAGTCTGATGATACATTTTGCGCTTTATTGCAAAAGTTGTAATTTAACTATTTACATAAAATAGCTATTTCTGCAACATTAAAAAATGTCACAGAAGCAGGTATACTCTGTACTATCTATTTCTGTAGCTATGCAGAAATAGCTAGTATTTCTCACGTTTTTTCCAATAAAAAATGTCCGTAAAATTTAAGATATTACCCTTGTCTATCAATGGGGTACATACTCAGAGTTAAAATTGCTTACAAAAAATAACTTGTTGTATGATAGTGGCTGCAGTTATTTTTATGAGCTTTTTCAATTTGAAAATGTACAGTCTCGAGTTAGCATTGTATATACGATGCCGTTCTCTTTAAGAGTCACATATAAACTGCCAGATAGAGTCACATAGTACAGTCACATATATCACAAATAGAGTCACATATATCAGTAATATAGTCAAATAGAGTCACATATATCAGTAATATAGTCAAATAGAGTCATATATATCACTAATATAGTCAAAGAGAGTCACATATATCTCTAATATTGTCAAATAGAGTCACATTTATCACTGACACAGTCAAATAGAATCACATATACCACGCCTATACGGTGGTCGAGCGGTCAGGGGCATGCATTTTCGTCTGATCGCTGGATTGTCGGGTTGCGGGCTCGAATCCCGCCAGCGGGCATGGATGTTGTCATGTCGAGGCCAAGTCAGACTTTCGCCCTTTGGGGAGCCTCTATAAAAGTGAAGCTGCAAATCCCCTCCCCTTCGCCATGGGATATCCTGGGGGGTCTTGTGGACATGGTTCGTAGGCGCCCCTTCACCACGGGGGAATTAGTAACGAACGACCATATATCACTTTATCTCTTCATAACTTTAATATCTTTGCAACATTTTAGTGATTTTTGAAAACATAATTTCGAAACATTAAGGACCTATCCTGTGTCTTTCACCCCCAAAATAAATAGACTCCTTACGTTTCTCAATTCAAATTACCGTTCTTGTCAAATTTTATTCGATATGCTCAATTTATTAGAGAAACACTGTGGGCTACAAACTCACATGATATATGAATGATAGACATACATCGAGGAATGCTCAAAATATATAGATCCATAAAAATCTGATCAGGATTTTGATGCCACTTTAATACTTTTCTTTTACGTATATTATGTATTGTAAGGAAGAAAAATAGTTATTTCGCATTCAGGGATGTTTAAAACGCGTAAATTCATCAGAATTTTACATTCGGATTTTTCATCCCCATCACAATAGTTTCCCTATGCATAAACTATATTTTAGCTATGTAAAAACAGAAATAGGCATATTTATCCACACAAAAGGATGTCACAGTTTAAATGCATGTCAAATTTATACTTAGTTACGAATTTACACAGGAAAATTCCGAACTCGTCATTCAAAGAATAATTTCCCCTTACAAGATGCAAAACTAATTTATTTCTTGGGGAGAAAGAATAGAATAATATTCCGAGTCGAATACCTTTGAAGACTTTGAAAATCCCGAATGTTCGAGGGAAAATTTTATTGAAAAGAGTATGAGTGGAATCACAAAGTTTATTTGCGGAAGGAAATCGAATAAATATTTGCATATGTAGTTCAATATTGGTTTATCTGGAGCGTTTAGCCAGAGTGATAAATACATGGATAATATTCGTAATGTAACTTGTATAATTTGAAATTATGATGGTGCATCAATGCTAATAAATATGTATATACAAGTATATAAGAATATATGTATGAATATATGCATAGTAATTCTGTATTTCTACCGATATAACTACATTATATAGCAAACAATTATTCTAATATTCTATTAGGAAAGTTCTTATTATTGTCTGTCTTGTTCAATAGGAGAAAAATTCGGAATTAATTGGTTGCGTTGGCGATAAATTTGGCTATACATTCGGCGCAATATTGTAAATGTTGCAATTTGGGGGAGATGTCGTCAAATGATATTTTGATATGTCTCAGAAATGTATATAATTAATTTGATAAAGCTCGTCGCTTTGTATAAATTGTTAATTTAATAGTTTTAATTCAAACTATATCGAGTTTCAATGCCTGTGGGAAGTGTATGTATTTTAGGAGTTTATAATGGGTCAGGAAATAACTAATTTTGTTTGAGGATCGTAAACATCTAGATTTAAAATATTTAAAAAAACATTTTTAGAATAGTATCAGTAAAAACCGATACACTTTTTAATTTGTTCACGCGGAGTACGATCACGTTAAACATGTGGGTTCGTAAGTCCTTCCGTGAGGTTAGTGGTAGGGAAAGGAGGGTACAGTCCCTGTGGATGCCCCCCCCCACACACACACTGGTTTCCGGTCTAAATTGGGTGGCTCTTCTTGACCGTCCAAGCAGTTGCCTTACACCTTTCTGGTAAGTCGGACGGTCTGGGTCTCAATAACAACAACACTTTTTAATTGAGCCTTTGAATGTGATATCTAGAAAATGCTCTACAATTGCTTCCTTCTTACATAATTTATAAGTTTCATTTTTATTTATAAAATATAACTATTATTTTTTGAGATAGACAGATTAACATTTTTGATAACCTGTATGAAAGAATAACTAATAATCAATGAAAATCACAACCAGAGAGCTATTGGCCCCGTAGAGAAGTTGTTCCTGCAAAACTAGACCACTACCTAGCATGTCCATCTCAGTACCGTGGTATTGTTGATTTTTATCTTAATTTACATACAGTAATGTCATGTAATAAAACATTGAAACAGAATGATGATTTCATCCTTACATGTCACGATTTTACCGTAATCGAAACGTATTGTATTTAAAGGGTAATACTAATGTTAGTATTAAGAGTAATACAAAATGGTAATATTAATGATAAAATATTTAAATAGTCACACTCTCCAGCTAATCCTAACATGATAACGTCGTACTTAATCCATTTTTTTCAAATTTTGACTTTCCTTTATAACGTACACTTATTTTCATTTTTCAATTGGATTACATAAACATGTTTTCAAGTTTCAACTTTTCTACATATATTTTTTTTCAAATTGAAAGCATTTTACATGCACGCACCACTTTTCAATTTTATATACATGCACTTATAAATTTTACGTGATATAATACTATTGATATATTGTATTTTGCTCATTTATATAGGATGCTTCACTATAATAAGAGATACCTTCCAAAAGTTAAGCACGGACGGTTAAATCAACAAAAATGGAAAAGTAACGCCTTGATTAACTCGGAACATTACATGAAGGTAGAAAATATGCTTATACATTAAAGAAAACAAGAATTATGTACAAAGATGAAAAAAATATTTACTTTTCGTAAGTTATATGATGAAGTCACATTTGTGTTGTTAAAATTATGTTTAAAGGCAAACAAACCAAACAAAACTTATGGTAATTAATATGGTATGTGACCATCCCAGACCTTTACACAAACAACGATTTCCCATGCTTTCAATCAGGTGATTAACCATCGCAGATGTGATCAACGGCCATTCCTTCAATAGGGCAGTCTCCAACTCTCTGAGACTACCTGGAGGGGGTAAATGTGCAGAGACAGCAAGTTCGATGGCATTCCAAAGGTTTTCATTGGGAATAAGGTCGAGGGAATACGCCGGCAACTACATACGAGAAATACCCTCACTTTCTAGGTATTCGTCAAAGATGTTAGTTCGATGGGGACGGGCATTATCGGCCATAAGGAGGAAATCAGGACCAACTGCTGCAGCATAGAGCCTCAGAATGGAGTCTATGACTTCATCCCGATACCGCGCAGCCGTCACAGAACCGCCTTTAAAGATGTGCAGTGCAGTTCTGTGCGATATCCCATTGAAATTTCATCCCACACCATGACTCTGCCACCTCGGAATACGTGATGTTCGATGATGTTCTTGGACTGATTGCATATGTCTCGTTCTTTCCAGACCCTTACGCATCTATCATCTGATTCCAGGGCAAATTTGAACTCGTCCGTGAACAGGACGTTGCACCAATCTGATACTGCCCATTTGACAAGCTGACGACATCCCTTTAATCTTGCCCCTCTGGCTTGGACGGTAAGTGGAACACAAAAACGTGGTACTCGAACGTGCAATCCCTTCACGTGGAGCCATTCCCGCACAGTACTGTCAAGATATTTTCTTACCAAGTGTCGCTGCAACCATGGATGTAACAGTTGTGGAAGTTGTTCGTCGATACCGCTTGGCTACTATTGCAATATACCGATCAGCAGAAGGGGTAGCTGTGTTTACTCAGCGTACGACCACGTTAAGCATGTGGGTCCGAAAGTCCTTCCGATAGATGGGTGGTAGGGGAAGGAAGGTACGATCCCTGTGGATGACTCCTCCACTGGGTTCCAGTCTAAATTGGATGGTAATTCTCGGCTGTCCAAACAGTTACCTTACACCTTTCTGGTAGGTCGGACGGTCTGGGTTTCAACAGCAGCGGATGGGATGGTAAAACTTGAACAACAGGGCACAGGTTTCCGGATAACTGTTTGACGTGTTTGGAATTGTTTCCATAATCGAGAAATAACCGAATGATCAACGCCAAAGAAAATAGCGACATATTTTATTGACTGTCCTGCTCCAATGCGACTGACAGCACGACAGTTCTCACTATCTGTCATTCGTTTTCTTTCAGCCATAGACACACGAATATCATCAAAAATAATCCTACAAAGTTATAAACACTTCTTACCAGCATTTACATGCACCTCCTCAAACCCTTCAGAATGTTGGCGTCTTCAACGATTGCCTAATTAGCATATATCCGGGCAGTCAATCGTGATTAGCTGTAACATACGATATTTGCATACTGGCATCTACATCCGCAGTGATTTTCAGCCAATCAAATTCAAATACGCTTTCAAAAAATGAAAATTGCATTGCGTGCTTAACATTTGGAAGTCAGCATATTTGCAATATATTTATCCCAAATGATATAAATTTGATTTTGATTCAATTTTGTAGTTCACCAATCAATATCACAACAAAGAATTGCACACATATATATATATATATATATATATATATATATATATATATATATATATATATATATATATATATGTATATATATATACATATATATATATATATATATATATATATATATATATATATATGTGTGTGTGTGTGTGTGTGTGTGTGTGTGTGTGTGTCATCGCAGCTACAATTGTCCAATGAAGATGGTCTTCAAGTTACCAAACATTTACTTTAACTACTTTATTATATGACACTTGAAAATCATGATGAGTTACATAAGGCCACGCTCCTCGTAAGCGGCCAGTTCTCAAGACATCTCAATGCAGTCTAGGTTGGTTCACACAATGTACAGTTACATCGGAGGGGAGGGATATGACTACATAGAGTATATGCTGTCTTCGTTTTCTTTATGCTTTAAAAATGTGATAGGGAAGCAATGTCATATGAGAAAGTTTACGCAGTAGTTAAGATTAATAACGATATATGGTATAGTCGTGGAAAAGATTAAGTGCTAATATACTTTGTTAATATGAATGACGTGGGATAGGATTTAATATAGTTGCAATACGTGCTGGGCATGAAATGGGAATTTTGAGTAATAATTATGAAAGAAAAGGGCGCGTTATTGGGAAAAGCTTAAAATTTCTGTATCATATCCCCCTCTCCCAAAACAAAAAGCTTGGGTTCAGACACACTTTTGCCCAAGGCATTTCAAAGTATAACATTTCAATTTAAAACCAAAAGTAAAAATCACAACAAAATTTATAATAAATTAATAATTAATATAAAAAACAGAAAAAATACAAATATTTACAAACCTAAGAACTTTAAATGTTTCCTATATTATAAAAATATTAAGAAGATTTTCCATAAGCATATTTATTTAAATAGACAAACCGCACGCTGTGAGGGTAGTTCAATAAAGTATTATTTTATTCTATGTTGTGTATGTGTGATGAATCAATTTATATTTTATACAAAAAAAAAATTGAGATCCTTGATCAGGGTAACTCGCACCTAAGATTCACCCTTCTTACAGTGTTATGAAGTTTGTGTTTATGTTTGTGTTAATGTGCTTGATGGGATCTCATACATTTATTAAATACCTAATAATAAAACAATTTTCAACAAATTCAACAATTAAATATTAATTCCAAAGCTATATGAGATGATTTTTAAATACTTAAATGAAATTACATGTACATACCTACAATTACATACAATACAATTACATACAATATCCTATTATGTGTTTAAATACATTCAAAATCTCATCAAAATACGTATTTACTTAATGATTTCATTAGTTAAACTCATTATAATACATTTATACAATGTTGAGTGTGCTAATTCCGAGTTTACTGCATCCTGAACAATAACTCTAAATGTTGTTGTTATTTGTCATTCATTTCATAAGCATATTAGACCAAGAGACTTCTTGATCTAATTATAATTGCATTTCAAATTTAACACTTTAAAATAAAATAATATTTAAACTTTTCACTGAATACAAAATAAGTATTTCTTGACAATATTTCCTTTCAATTCCATATTACATCAAGTATGTACACTGTAATATCTATTTAATCAAAATTCTCATTATTTATATTTTACATCTTCAACCCCCCCCCCCCCAAAAAAAAAAAAAGAAATCCTTTATTTTCATATGCTTATTTATTATTTCTCAATAACTCTATATTATTATTACTATCTACTCTATATTATGTCTTATTTACTTAGTTATTCAGCATTTATTCTTTCAAAACTGATCTGTATTTTCTTCAAATTATTTCCTATCCAAGTTTATATTTCTCAATTGATCCAATTACACTGTCAATTAAAAAGGGCTTATCCACACTTGTGATTGGTATATCCTCATCCCAGTACCAATGACAAGGGGTAAGTAAAAGTATTTACACAAGAAAAAGTTTACTTTCAACACAGAATCAGTTACTTTTTGTTTACGCTAATAGATTTCTGCCAGGGTCATTGATTCTCTTATATGTGTTCTCATATTTTAATTTACCCAACATATTACTCATTTCATACTACAACACACCCGTCTTTAAAATTTATAAAATAAAAATCATGGTAAAATCAAAATCATCACTAACAAAATACTTCTTATTTATTTACAATAGTCAAAATTCATGTGATTCGCACTGGTTATCTTCAAACTTTATTTATTGTATAAAGTGGAAGAGGCAAAATTAAAAACTGAAAAAAATTCATGCTGAGAACCAAAGAGCTAAGGTTTCCTTAGATCTAGCATCAAGAATTATTTATGTGGTAAAGGTCACTTGGTTGATTTAAAAGTTCTTAGTTTTACAATAGTTATTTTTCTGTACATCCACATTAGACGTACCAAATACGTTTGTATATATATACACATATATACATATGTATATACGTAAATATATTTATATATATATATATATATATATTGCTCGCGGTTTGATACTGTGGTTACTGATTCACACTCCTGCACTTTAGTATTTGTTCTTTTAATTTATTTATATATATATATATATATATATATATATATATATATATATATTAGAAATCTGTAATAATAAAAATAATCAATTCAAGTAATCATGATATATTAACATTACCAGAACAGCAAAATCACGGCCACTATGCCAATAATAGAAAAGAACTGCACCAGCCCAAATTCGAAGATTAACCGGAATTAAATTTTTCTTCAGGTCTGAGTATTTATTTCTAATTAACACAAACAAATGCCTGTTTCAGATTTGGCAATAGTACGTTACTATAAATGCCAAAATCCAGACTACAGACACCAAAAGAGGAAAAATTGAACATAAGGAAAATTATGAAATCTAGTATTTTAATGAGGCAGGAACCCTTCATCTTTCATCGCTTGTACATGCGAACAGACGCAACAATATAAAAAATATCGAGCAGCACCGGAATGAACATGACGAAATACAACCTAAGAGGCAGAACAAACGTTCACAGCGACCCACAAAAAGCCGTCCATTGAGTCAGAGCAGGTAGCAGGACAATTACCCATATAAGTAGAACAGAATATGAACATGAAGCATAGATGAAAATTCTTGCTAAACAAGTGATTCATAGAAGAAATGAATAAACGAGACTGCCACTAAACACCGTTATAAGGGTTCGAAAAATGGCTAAAGTTACATTTTAGTGAAAATAAAATTCAAAACAATAATGTTAAGGTATTTTATTTTCTGATTTTATTATTTTTCTAATTGTTTTAGTTTATTTTATTATTATTCATTTTTATTTAATTGTAGAATTAATAAATGATTATATTTTTTTTTCCTTTTATTATTAGCCACCATAATTGGGAAAATTGTCTTGGATGTTATCGAGTGAAATTGATACACTGAGTTGATCATTTTAATTATGAACTTGGGAGGATATGCAATATTAGCAGCTGTACTCAATAATTCTATAAAATGTGCTAATTTATAATTTTCATCACAAATTTTATTGATTTTAAGAATCTGGTATATTATAATAATTTTAAAACCTCATATATGTAAACAAGAGTCAAAGTGTTATATATGCATATATATATATATATATATATATATATATATATATATATATATATATATATATATATATATATATTTTATATATATATACATATATATATATATATATATATATATATATATATATATATATATATATATATATATATATATATATATATATATTTATATATAGGAGATTATAAATACGAAAAACAATGCATGCATGAGTATGAAAAATACGAAAGATGAAAAATGACTTAACCCGTAAGGCGCAATGCTGCACTTACAAGATAAGTAAAAATATAAAACAGTACGAAACAACTAATTTTCAATGCACTAATAGCATGTACCTCTATCAAGATCACGACCACATCATTACAGGAGATCTGAATATGATTGAAGGTAATGGCCTAAGAGCATTTTTACACAAAATTCAGAAAAACCAGAGTTTGTAGATTTGTAGATATAGAAAAGTATTTTAATAACGAACTCAACGACTTTATTTATAAAATGGCCGTAAAATACAATATGCCTCTAGGAACGTTCAATGAATGGAGATACACTATATCAAAAATCTTCTGGTGTTGTTATCGTAATATTATACATGAAAAAATTACTGCAACTTAAATGAAATCATTTTGAATGATATTACGAAAGATTTTGCTATCACCTACACTGATAACTTTATATCTTATTATTCTCTTACATGTGCATCAAATATTATGTAGAAGTTTTAAAAAATAATTATAATAATGAACTTATGTATACCCTTATCAAACTGCCCAGTGGAACCATCGAAAACAAAATCAAGGCCATGTATAGACGTATCAATTATGAGTTGAAATATGTGCGTTTTCCATATTTGTTCATGATCCCGAAGTTACAAAAAAACCCTGTCATGTTCCGTCCTGTAACAGTGGGTTGCAAGACTTATTTGACTTATGTAAACGGCAAACTTTTGGCGCTGTTGAAAACTATTATGTCTCAAATCAATAATCAAGGTAATATTAAGGTAAAAAACATTTATGATGTATTATACAAAATTAATAACATTCCAGTACGATTGAAATATCGAAACAACGATTTTAAGGATCTGTTCAATAATATAAATCAGGAAGATCTTTTTCACATATTATTAGAACTTTACGACATCTATAATTTACATAAATGTATTACAATGAATAAATATAAAACTATGATTAAGATCGTACTGTTTGAAAATGTATTATTCAAAGGAACAGATTACTATCGGCAGATTAAAGGATATCCAATGGGTGGAGAATGTTCCTCCATGCTTGCGGATCTATACTTAAACAAGTACGAAGAAGGTACACATATCCTTAATAAAATTCCTTACTTTAGATTTGCTGATGATATTCTGGTTGGACATGACATTAATAATATGAATTTTGACTTCAACTTCTATCCCACCAATTTAGAACTAATCGAAACTATTATGGATAAAGAAAACAAAATTACCTTTTTAGATCTGTGTATCAAATATGATGATAACGATGAAATATTTACTACTTTATACGATAAAAGAAATTCCTTCCATATCAGCATCCATCATATCATCGATTGGAATTCTAATTTAAGCAAAAACATATTTCGCAATATTATTAAAAATCATTTTTACAGAAACAAACGGATACATACATTCAAGTGCGATCGTGCCTTCAATGATCGAAAAATTATACTGGAAGCAATCAAACAGCATTATCCCGTGCGTTTCCTGAAACATTATTATAATGCAATCTACAACAAGGTCAATAATGCATTTTATAAGGATTTCGGAAATATCGGAACATGAGTCAAGGTATGGTCCTTATACTGTAACTGTAATTTTAACCCTTCTTATATGCATCATGATCACGCACCCATTCGATTTGGAGAATGCTCATATATCGGAACTTATTCTCCTCTGTTATTCAGCTTATAATTTGTTCCTTTGGATTTTGTTCGTTCTTGTTTTGTTCTTATTCGCATTTCATGTCTTTTGCTTGACGTACTTTCGGAAATTCATCTTCAGTAAGATATCGGTTCCGGGAGTGTTGCCATGGCGTAATAGCATGCTATAACCGAGAGCAAGGGGTAACCATCCCCCTTGGCCATTTACTATTTTAACTGCTGGCTTTTCCCCTTTATTCCTTTGAAATCTGTATATTATATATATATATATATACTGTTACGAATTCCTTTTGGTGCCTACTCTTTCGTCTGTCTGGAAAGCCAGACGAAGTCACAATCCATGGCGTCAGCATTACTTGGGATGGCGTGAGTCCAGGGTTGACAGGCTTTCCCAGTAAAAATAAGGTTTTTCCAAATTTGGCAATGTATTACCAATTTTACAACATTTAGCGACTTCCGGAATGTTCCAGAAACTCCTCGATAGAACGATTATTCTTTGAGATATAGAGATTTCTATGGAGAGACTGTGAACGAATTGACATTATACTGTGAAATTATTTTTGTCAGTTATTTGAAAGTACTATCGTTTACTTTTTGTAATTAGTGAAGCATTTAAGTGTTGTATGATTATTCATTGTCCGTGTGTGTTATTTTGTGTTATATATATATATATATATATATATATATATATATATATATGTATATACTGAGGTTTCAGGTCTAAGGTTTCCCGCTGAAGGATACTTATCCTGCACATCATATTATACTCCAAGAAGGCGTAAGAATGTTTTCAGGCAGTTAACTTGATACTGCTGCATATTCAACAAGAGCGATCAATCATGCTTAAAGGATTGATTATGAAACACTTTCCAACTTCAATGCAATTTTTTTAAACATGTATAAAATGCAATACATTCCTCGAAAATATTTTAAAACTTATCACAAAACTACATTAATTTATTATATTTGAAAACTTAAACCTTCATCGAAAAAAATGAACTTCATTCAAATGATGGCATTGAAATATAAATTGCCTGGTTTAAACATCTATAAAATGTGATACATTCCTCGGTTATAATTTTAGAATTATCATAATACTACGATAATTTATTATATTTGAAAACTTCATCGAAAACAACAGAAACTCATTCAAATGACGTCATAGAAAAAATAACACGCCTGGCTCTCTCTATAAAAGCAACATTTCATTCATAAATAATTTCCCATTCATGTCATTCATCACAATACTATAATAATTTATTTTATTTAAAAATTAAGACCATGGAGCTACAAGTGATTAAACTCTATGCGTAAAACTTCATCGAAAAAAATCCTGCTTCTCTTTGTAAAATCAATGGAATATTTCATTCATATCAACTACGCAGACTCCATTAACTAAATGATTTTGTGTTAAAGAAATACAGCAATTCTAATACAACTTATTCTACATATTTAGCAGTTTGCATATTACATAGGTGAAAAATAGGCTTCGTTATAGAAATCATCAAATTTGGATGAGCATTTAAACTTAAATATATTGTAATTGCGTTGTTTAAGTATGTAGATGCACAGAATTTAAGCAAAAATAAAGTAGTTTTAGGACGGATACAACACTCAATATGAATTAAAAAGAACTTTAAAAATCACGATTTGAGACAAGATGGATGCCATATATCATTTTGAAGTGGGACACATGATCTTTTCATATCATGGTCACGTGATCGCCTCATATCAGAGGTGTTATTATTATTTTAATTTTTATTTAAAAACTATTGAATATATTTCGCTGATTTTTTTTATATATTTTATGGAATAATTTGAATATTACCTAAAATTTTCAAAGCAATTTGTGAATTTCAAATCCGCTTAAAAAATGTTTGAAAAATTAGGTCCCATAGGGTCCAATGTATTTAATTGTTTCAACCCGGGTTCAATCCAAAATTAATTGGGTGATATTATTTATTTATATTCCCATAGGTCCTACAGACCGTCTGAACAGCACAAAAATTTCATTTTGATTAAGTCATTTTTACGGCAGTTATCGTGCTAACGGACAGACAGATAGACAGACAGGCAGAATGAACAAAGTCATAAAGCATTCTCACATTCAGCTTTGTTGTAAAGTGTTAATAAATGTTTACTTCATTTCAATGGATAGTACTTTCTACACCACGTTTGTCACAAGTATTTTACTCATATAATCTCGTAAATTGGAACGACGGCATTGTAAGAATTATTTCTTTTCGCTGGTTGCAAAACTAATTTATTTTTTGAAGGAGTGCGAATGAAATAAGGTTTTGAGCAAAACGTTGATGAGAACTTCAAAAATGCTACATTTTCGTTTTTGAATTGGATTGAAAAGTGATTGAGAAAAATCCTAAAATTTATTCACAGACAAAATATTGATTGACTATTTCTATATGCATTTCAATACTTTGTTTTCCGAAATTTTAATGAGAATGGAAATAAAACTGCGTTATGTACTGTTCGATTGTGAAGAGAATATTGTATTAATAAATGTACATTTCAATAACTTAACTCTCTTATTTAGAAGGTGACAGTTAGGATAAGTTAAAAAATTAATTGATTATGAGATCAATTCCTTAGGTGATAATTTAAGCAAGAAATTTGGCATTATTTGTAGTTTTAAATAAAATATAGTAATAGTACATGTCTAATGTTGAATGGACATCTTAAAAACATTTGATATAATACGAAAAATATTTATGTGTGATGACGAACGTTTTCGTCATCACACATAAATATTTTCGTTGGAATTGAAATAAAAAGTACGGTTTTTTCAATGGGCTTGTGTGCATGTATGTGTGTAAGTGTGTATGTGCATGCATGTGTATATGTATGCATGTGTGTACAAGCGTGCATGTATACATGTGCTTGTATTGCTGTTGTTGAGACCTAGACCGTTCGACCTACCAGAAAGAAGTAAGGTAACTGTTTGGACGACGGGGAAGTGCCACCTAATGTAGACAGGAACCCAATGGGGAGGGCATCCACAGAGACCGTACCATCCTTCCACTACCACCATCCTCTCGTAAGAACTTATGTAGCCGCATGTTTAACGCGATCTTACTCCGCGTGAACACGACGGTAGTTTTGACAGTGGCGGGAATCGAACCCAGGCTGACCGAGTGCAATCCCTGCACGCTAACCAATTAGCTACCTCTCCCTATGTGCTTGTATTGTGTAAGTGTACATGCGCGTATATGTGTGTAAGTGTATTGGTGTGTGTATGTGCTTAAATCTACATGTGCGGGTATGTGAGTGTACTTGTGCGTGAGATGTAGGCACGGTAGCTCAAATGCACATACTACTATCAATTCTATGTATAGAGGCACTGTTTAAAAGACTAGAATTTGAAAAAATTTATTTAGTAATTCTCATAATTGAAGCAGTTAAACAATTTAAAGTTTTTATAACCTTATTTACTATGTAGAAAACAGTGATGGCAGTATAATATCGTATAACAAAAATGAATAGTTTGAATCACGCTACGGTTGTTAGTGGTGTAAAATAATTTATATTAAAACAGATAATTCATATCCACAGACGTCACTCAGCTGTGTCCAACTTGGATAAATATAATTTTTATTTGTTACATAATATTTTAATAGAATAACTTGTGTACTAAATATGGAAAATATATATACAACAAAACGCAACAAAGTCTGTATAATAATAATATTTAAAGAATAGGTATCTAATGCGCTACAACTTCGATTTTAGAAATTGTTCTGAAATTTATTAAAAATTATTTTTTGAAATTTGAATTCTGACACTACTACCCCTGTTCAGTAGATAAATGCTATATTTTGTTTTATATAATACGGCAAAATCCCCTTCGATTTTAAAAACACGTATAACTAGAAATTTGGGAAAAATAACGTCATATGGCGACAAGTAATATGAACACTTTATTTTTTATTACAATAATTATAAAAATAAGTATAGTTATAAAAATAATTAGTGTTACGAACAAAGCGCATAAATACTCTTTATAACACAGGATAATTGTAAAATTTCTAAACAGAGTTTGCGACAAATAATATGGACACTTTATTTTTAATTATAATAATTATAAAAATCTGATGTGGACAACACATGACTTTCCTTATATAATGTAATAAATTTACTACATTTACAGTAAAAAAATAGATTTTCTTATAGTAGATACTAATATTCTTTCCAAGATATTGAATTTTCGACAATTAGTCGTCATTTTCATTGATTTAGCGTTATTTTTATCCATTTGGAGAGATTTTCGTTAATTTGGCAACATTTCAAAAAGTCGTCAAGTTGGCGACATTCCACTAAATTCGTCGCCAAAATCTCGCCAAGCGTTATGGACAAAGAAATAAGTTATTCTTACAGCAGATAAATGACTATTGGCGTTCAAATACAAAAGTATTACTTAAAGTATCTTTTTTCATGAATGGAACGAGCTAGACCCACGAGAATGATGTCACCCAATTTATCGCATGGTATGACATATGAAAAGTGAACATGTTTCTCAATAGGAAATATTTTTTTTTTAATTTTATATGACTTTTTGATAATTTTTTTGAAAAATGTAAATTATCTCGAGAACGGTTCATGTTAGCGTTCTAAAATTTATGTCAATCGTTTTCTAATGAAAAATTACATAGGAAATGTCTATTTGCGTAACTTTATTAGCCGTTTTGATTTTTTGACATTTTTTTCAAAATTTCATTCGAACATGTAGGGGAGTTATGAACATTCGATTGCGTATAAAAACAGTAGGCTTCCAGTGTTTACGGATTGTGATTTTTGTGCCAATTTTTGTTCGAATCGGTCCATTCGTTCGTCAGTTATCGTCTCCACAGACTCACTGACACACACACACACACACACACACACACATACTTTCACACACACACACATACTTTCACACACACACACACACACAGACATCACTTCAAAAATGTTTGATTCGTGATCAGGGATGCTTGAAACGTGCTTCCCGTCGAAAACTCGAATTCCAATTTTCGACCCCGTCACAATACTTTCCTTATACATTATGTATATAAGGGAAGTAAAAAGTATAGTTATAAAAATAATTAGTGACGAACAAAGCATAAATACTCTTACTAACGCAAGATAATTGACATTTTTCTGTAGAGTTCATCTATGACTTTAGGAGAAAGCGATAAAAGTATAAAATGCTCAAAGGAAATAATTCTGTCCCGTTCTTCCCAATCTTTCTTTCGCTAGTACTGCAATTTCAATCCAGGCAGGATATACGCATCCATAGAAATGTAAATATTTTATTGTTTGGCACCTAAAACGTCATTGGAAGAATAATTTCCTTTCACAGCATGCAAAACTAATTTATTTCGTGAGGAGGTTGAATGGAATAATGTTTTGAGAGGAATATCGTCGGAAAATTCAAAATTTCCAAATATTCAGATGAAAATTTTATTGAAAAGGAATACCGGGAATGAAAAGAATTCCGGAGTTTATTTTATGGAAATAGAACTGAATGAGTACATGCATGTGCAGTTTAGTACTGATTTATAGGACGCGCTTAGTCAGGATAATAATGAATTTGATATATAATTGATATATGTAATATAATTGAATATGTAATATAATTTGTATTGTTGTCTCTTCAAATTGCAGTGTTCTGCTTGATTTGATCCTCGGATAGCTGAAAGTCTAGAAGAGATTTCGGCAATTAAAATGATTTAAACTAATTTTGTATCTATATACTTTCCAAATAATTATAGTGTTAAGGAAATGTAACCTTCACTGGTGTTTCTTTGAGTCCCCAAAAGGGAAACATATTTTTATAGGCAGCCACCGCTATTACGTAAATGGAGGGTTGCCAATTTTTACTTTCCCTACAATATATGGTAATGTATAGGGAAAGTATTGGAATCATATCAAAATCACAACTCGAGTTTTCGACGGATCTACACGTTTTGGGACCTCTAGAACACGAAAAAATTATTTATAGCCTGACGCCTGTGTGTGTATCTGTCTGTCTGTCAGTCAGTCAGTCTATCTGTCTATGCAATGTATGTATCCACTCTAACTAAAAACTAATGGACCAAATTTCATAAAATTTTGGTAGGTAAGTCACTTGTAGGTGACCCTCGTGCTGATTAGTTTTTGGTTAGATTCGGGATAACAAAAACTGCCTATTTTGAGAAATGGCCCGCAAAAATTGCCTGTATCCACTTTAGCGGCAAAACTAATAGATCAAATTTTACAAAACTTTGTAAATAAGTCACCTGTGGGTTACCCTGGTGCTGGTTAGATTCTGGTACGATTCGGTAAAAGATATCCTGCCTTGCTTGCGAAATGGACGGCAAAAATCATCAAAATCTAAAGTAAAAACTGCGTATTCTCAAATATATCCATTAACTATATGTTTTATACGTAATTTTTAAAGATAAAAAGAATAAAACCAACCCCATTACACTAGAACTAGGCGTTCTCGAAATAGTTTAATTTTTCGTATTTTCGCTAAGCCACCTTTGAAAATACGTCCAGTTGCCAAATGAGAATGAAAATAGAATTAAATATGAATCAAATTGAATTAAAACGAAAAGAAAGTGAATATAAGTCTGCAGGGAAAGTAATTTGCTGCCCACATCCTATTTTTGACTTTCGGGGTAGGCTTTTCAATTTCGTATCACAACCAACATTTTCATTGCTGTCGTCGTTTTTGTGCGACCACATCTCTACAAGTCTCGTTAACCTCTCTTTGGTAATTTAAATTTCATTTTATCTTGTTTTAGGGAATTACACCTTCACCGATTTTCATTGGCCTTGCTTTTTATCAGATTTTGGGGTCCGTTCTGATTGGATCTCCCCTTTTCGTTGCAGCTTATACGAGTCTTTCAGCATCAGTTACGCCTAGTGTCGACATCGTGATCTTTCCAACTAATTTTCATCATTAATTCGTGAATGTAAGGGTCATAAACCTCTACGAGCAAAAGTGCCAACTCTGATACTATATATTTGAGTTCTTTGTTCATTTTGTTTTAGCTGTTATATAACCGGAATGAAATTGCCTAAACGGTCTAACAATATAAATTGCACATTTTAAGATACAATAGCCACTCCATTAATTTTATTCATGTTACACGGTTGGAAAGGTCTAAGTATGTACACATTTTATGTACACTGTACACATTTTAACATTATGTACACTGTACGCATTTTAAATAACAATATGCATTACGCCTTTCAAAGGTGGTGTGTTTTGATAGGTTAATATAATCAGACAAGCTGGTATTTTATAAATCTGTTAAGTTTTGAGCTGCACATGTGTAAATGGACTTAACAACATATTATTGACAACATATTATTGCAGTTGTTGATTAGAGAAACGCTATATATTGATTTATATAAAAAGGACAAATAAATCATCTTCGATTTTAAAAATACATACATAGCGATACATTTCTGAAAATGGACTTTTTATGGTGGAAAATAGTATACACTTTATTTTTGATGGAACTATAAGGCATTTTTATTCTGTGAGTTTAATGATGTGAGTTTAAGGCATATCTGAAGCATAATCTGAAGGCATCTTGACACTTTCAAAGTTTAAAGTGTCACTGTCCCCATCTCCCCCTATCTTTAATGATAAGCGCCTTATTGTATCAAACAAAATAAAACTTGCAACTTTTAATAAAGCTAATAAATACTTTTAACTTTTTAAGAATGTTAGTTTCACTCTTTTCAGTATCTTGGATAAGAGTCAAATAAAATGATATTCTCGCATATGAAAACATGTATAGCAGATACTTTAAGCTATTTTTCAGTTTTGAATAAATTTAAAATTAATATTTCAGTATTTCTCTCTAGTTTAACATGCTCTTTTGTAATATAACGTCCATCCATTCTAATTTTAAGCGTTTATTTCATTTCCAAAGCATTGCCTGAAATTTTCTCATTTATCAAAACTCTCATCCACACGTGTTGTGTTAGAATTTAAAATTCACATTCACTAATTTTCGAGATAAATTATGAAACTGGTCTGTAGCAATGCATTATGGTACACGGAAAGGGCGTGAGGGTTCTAAAGATTAAGGGTTCGGAGGATGTGCGGTTACGGTTTTAGTTACAATCATGCTATGTTTGTCTATATGGAAGACGGGGAAGATTTTATAAGGCAATTGTCAGATATGATTTGACTGTGGTTTCAAAGTTCAGTTGGAAGTTTGTCCTTTAAACTTAATTTTTACTTTCTCATACGTAATACTGAGGAAGTATTGCTTTCCCGAAAACTTTCGATTTCGAGATTTTGATGCCAATATATGTTTTAAGATTTTTTAAACACGTTTTGACTATTTTTTGGAGTGATGTTCATCTGTCTGTCTACAGCCACAAACATTAATGGATTTTCCCGAATCTTTATATTTGGCTTTGTTATAAAAATATTTAGAACTAGATAGAATTTTTTTTTCTAATTCGAGCGAAAATTTTTAATTTTATTCTAAATTTGATATTTTATTTAACATTGCAGCATAGGACAAAATTTTACATAATCATGCATAAAAGGGTTTATTTAAGGCTAAATTATCAAGGTGCGTACTAGCTTCCCTCTTTGTTGTGGAAAACAGCCGCGATACAAATTTTGTTGGTTAGAGATGTCATTAGCCCCCCTTGAGGGGGAAGTTATCCTACAGAGGATACTCTGTCAAGTATGGTATCATTCGAAATATTTTTTCAAACCCTTTAAGGCGAATGCTAACACGCTATAGTTGTATTCATAATTTTGCGTGAAAATAATTCAACAATTCTTATACAACGCATCTTACAATCACTTGTTTACATGCTGCATCCATTAAAATTAGGCTTCGTTGTAGAAATAATCAAAGTTTGATGATCACTTGAACTAAAAAATATTGTAATTGCATCGGCGCAGAATATGGATGCACAGAAAAAACGCAGAAATAAAAAGGTTTTAGGACGGATACAACACTAAATATAAATTAAAACGAACTTTCAAAATTACGATCTTGACGCAAGATGGATGTCACATTTCGTTTTGGAGTGGGTCACGTGACTTCTTCATGTTATATGGGTGTCATTATTATTTAAATTTTTATTTAAAAAACTACCAAACATATTTTGCTGAATTTTTTTTAATATATCTTATGGGATAATTTGAATATTTCCTAAGTGTTAAAAATCAGTTGAAAAGTGTTAAATAGCTGTTAGGAAAAGGCATCGACCAAAAACTTACGTGAAATTAATTAAAAGCCTCAAAAACTTTATGGGTTAACATAAAGCTATAAAATATCATTTCAGATATATCGTTGACATTATTCAATTTCTTAATTACCTTAGTTTTTTTAGATGCGGCGAAAGAAATATCACATATCCTAAAAATTGCAAATTTTGATAAATATTTCAGAATACTAATAAATTTGAAGGAATTGCCCTATTGATTTGGTTTAAACATAGCTGGAAAGAACATTCTTCGGTCTTTTTGATAGAAGACGGAAACTCGATCACTAAGGATTTTAACTTTTTGAAAGTATTAAAACATAATGTATAAAAAAAATAATTCGAATTTTCAAAAAATAATGCGAATATCACTTTTCCTTTTTTCTTTCACTTTTGATACATATCCTATACACTCTTAGGTCATGGCCCTAGGTCTGGGTTTGCACTTCCCTGGTCCTTAAGTACTCGTGTACCACATTTATGGCAGTACGACGCTTAGATTTTCTACTACAGACCGCACACACAAACATATTCTTTTATTATGTAAGATAAGAGCGTCTGTGTGAAACATGATCTCATTCTACTGTATCTTTTAAAATGTTTAAAATATTATAAAAACACTATTGCCTACTTAGTCACATCAGAATAAATTTAGTACTTAAATTTTTATTTTACATATTTTTTTAAATTTTTCAAATATTTTAAAGTCTGAAAGGCAAATAAAGTACATAATAAGTAAATATTTTTAAATAATAAATTTTCCTGTGTTCTCGTGACCACATATTAATTACTTACAAAATTAAATGCTTCTACCAGAAATATTTTCAAACATTTAATATAAATATTAAAATATTCTGAAGTCCCTCTTCATTCTCATTCTTTTCATTATATCACGACGGAATACTTTAGGCGTCAATAAGTGTATTGATAGATGAATAGAATTCTTTCAGAATTCTATTCATCTATCAATACACCCTGCATCGAAAACTATTTTAAAGTGAAATCCATTATGTTACAATTCTCATTGTCTGAAATTTTAATAAATATTTTCCCACCCTCTCCGAAGATAAAAATTATATTGGTCAGTATAAGAGCGTCTGTGAAATCCGCCAGTATGGCAATTTATGCTTACTTATACATATACTTTGAAATGTGCTCCTATTTTAGTATTATATCTCTACGATAAATCGTACACTAAAGATTGCTAAGGATCAAATTATACCTTGAAAACTTATGAAATTGTGAAAACTTAAGAAATAAAATTTGAATAATAAGAAAAATATTAAAATAAAATAAAATATTAATACAAATATTACTATAAAATATTAACATTTATAGTAACATAAAATAGTAACATCAGTGTGAGACCAGAAATTGTTCTCACATGAGACACTTTTATTTGAGTATTTATGGTGCCTAGAACGGCAGACAAAGCTATAGTCTGGCTGTCGCCGGGGTTTATGAGGACTTGAACTTTTAGGTCAAAAGGACTATAAATTTAGGTGTGCAAGACCAAAGGGGCTGAGAGGGGCCTTACTATATGCGAAATGATGCCATTGGGTTGAGAAGAACCAATGAGCGCCAAGAGGAAGAAGGGCGGAGCTATCCCCCGCCGAAGGAACCACAGCTTGGATGAGAGGAAAGAAATCAGAGTTCGGAGCCACACACCCTAGAGTTGTGGACGATATACACGAGTTTCAGTTATAGACAAAATGAGAGTTCAGTAGCAGACGAAATACAACGAGTAGCAGTTATGGACGAAAGGCGTGCAGTTGTAGACGAAATCAGATGCAGCATATAAATCCAACAGATTTGTAGAGTGCTCCGTAGAGGTGATCTATGTGCGAGTGCATTATAAGTACGAGATGCGAGCCACACACCACAGAGTTGTGGCAATACTTTCAGCAATAAGACTGGTGCAAGCGTCAGAATGATGATAAGCTCAGGATTAAACTTAAAGGTATGTGCTCATAATAACAGGTCCTAGACAACAACGGCAAAACTAATATTTCTGGTCGCATACCTTCCCTTGCTAAAATAATTAAATGAAAATTGATAATAATTGAAAATTGATATTTATGAAAAATGGTGTTATTGATAAATTGATGTTATAAATAAATTATATTGTTTAAGTTTAAATAGTCTAATCTTTTAAAAATTATTAATGAATTCCTTTACAGGACTCACACTTAAGTTAAAAATAATTGGAGGGTTTATTATGGCGCAATAACGAGCAATGCACTTTTTAATGTTAATTCCACTTTATGAGATCAACGGCCATGTCTTTAATGCTTAATAATAATTAAAGTTAAACTTTAACTTTAAGTTACTTTTTCTATTTCGGTTGCCACAATCAGATATAGCTACTTTTTTCCAGAACTTTCCCCAGAGTGTATGTTATCGTTCAGTTGTGTTGTTGTGATACGAGTAAATGTATTTGACGAACTCAATACAGAACATAATGCGTAATTTTCATTTTATAATATTTCAAACACTAAATCCCCGATCCAAAATCCAATTATATGTCCTCTCAGAACGTTTAAGGGCTATACATTTCCCCTTATTATTTATAGACAGCCTATTTATTTTTCGAGATATCAGTATTACCTAATTTAAAAACGGAAACATTTCAATATTTTTCAAATTAACAAGAAAATTGCACAAAAACTGTAGTATCCTTGTAAAACAATTATTGATCTTCAAAAGGCATTTCCCACTGAACATTTTTGTTGCTTATTATGTATTTTTATCTATATTTTATAGTTTAGAAGATATTTCGAGTAGAAGTAAGCAATGTGAAGCGAAAACTCGCTCAGTCAAAAAATATAATTTCTGTTTTCGAAAATATAGTTCTAAAAATTTAAATAATGAAATCATTCTTGCATATGCAGAAATAGTACCCTATTTTTGGTAAAACAAGCGTAAATTGCTTACATTTTTATCTTCTAGGTTCGGAGATATAATCGTCCAAAGTGTTTACATTTTTCGCAGCGCCCCAATTTCAGCAGGATGCCCCGGCCAGAGATGTTATTATCGTCAAAAGTACTGTTTTCCGGGATAACAAGATCGAAATCTTGGTGGAAAATCATGTTTTTAACCTCCTTAACATGTGACTGTTTTCCAAAGCAAAGATCTAACATTATAATGAATAACAGTAGAGAAAAACTCCGTTTCTCATTATAAGTTGATGTGAAACATCAAACCTTCCGCATGTATCGAATGGGAAAAGATTGATGTATGTTGTTTGTCGGTGATCGTAGTACCAGGTACATGGGGGAAGGTTTCGATAAATTTTTTTGATTTTATTTATTTTTTGGAAGAGGGTATTATACAGTTTTGATAGATTAATAGAATTCAGTTCATTTTGTTGAAATTGAACCACAAATGACTAAATTATAGGCGATTAAACGTTTGGATGTAACGTTTGCCGTCGCTCCACCGGGCGAATATGCAGTCGTTGCAAGCGATAATCGCATACTAGTATAACACACGTCCCAAGACAAAAATTTTATTTTTCAAACTTTTCTGCAAGGATTGTTTTATAATACAGCTTAAAGTGTATATACAATTAGAAGAAAAATTAATTATATATTTTCTTCTGGTCTGAATTTGTCAGAAAGTTTTACTCGTATGACAACAACCCAACGGAACGATAAGGACCTTATATACACTGTTTTCTTCGATCCAGACCGTCCGACCTACCCCGAAGTGTAAGGTATCTGTTTAGACGGACGGGAAGTGCCATCAAATGCAAACCAGAATCCAGTGGGGTAGGCACTTACAAGGACCGTACCCTTCTTTTCCTATCACCAACCTCTCGTCAGGACTTACGGACTCGCATATTCAACGTACGGCAGTTTAAGAAGAGCAGTGAATCGAACTCGGGTAGTCCAAGTGTAATCCCCGCACGCTAACCGCTGGGCTGTCGTACCACCTTATATACTCTCTTTTTTCTTAAACCCAGACCGTCCGATCTATCTGAAGGTTTATATACTCGTTGCATATTCCAGAAAATTCACATACCTCGTGCACTTTTTAGATAATCTACAAATTTCGTAACGGTTTTAGAACTTGCCAAACATCGCCAAGTTCGCGATCGTCACAAAGTCACCCAATTTGTCACCAAGATCAAGTGACCCAGATCGTATAGGTATTAATAACAACAAGATGCCACTTTATTTACATACTTCCGTTTCATCAGCGTGACATTTCTTCCATAGTTTACTCACTACACCAAAACCTAAGATGTTTAACGTCTATAATGTATGAAGTTAATGTAAGAATAAATACTCTATACAACAAACAAAAAGAAATAGTTTATTAATATCAGTTTCAGTTATACACTCGTTTCAATGTTGGCAAAAACGTAAATGCGTTGTTAATGATTCACACTTACAAATAAGTTAATTTCACTTGATATCCATATTTTCAATCATCAGGAAACCGGAAACTCATTGAAGTTTCTTCCGGTACCGTCATACAAGAAAATACATTTTCAAACGAGAACAACTTATTTCTGCAAATCTGAAAGTGCGTTTTTGCAATCTAATATAAGCTGTAAATTCTGCATTAATATATTGGCACTTTGGTAAGATAAGCACAGTGTAAAAATATATAGTTCAAAATTATAAAATGTATATACATTAATAATATTAGGCACACTATTCTTTAAATTCACACTATTCTTTAAAATAATTTTTAAATGCATAGTCATATATAATAATCTATTATTAAAGTAATTAAATTTATAATTTTGCATTAATTTTTTAAATTATACAAAATTTCAATATATTTGGAATTAAAAAATAAAAATAAATATATATTAAAAAAATAAATAAAATCTATTAAAATAATTAAATTTTGAATTTTGAATTTTTTTAAAGTATATAAAATTTTAATATATCTGGAATTAAAAAATAAAAATAAATATATAGTAAACAAATATCTTTAAATTTTTTTCATTTATACATAAAATAAGACTTTAATTAATGCTAAATATATTTAATTATTAATTTAAATGTCATTCTTTATTGCGAATGATTGAATTCAAAGTATTTTGAACAGATATACACAACAATACACATTAAGGGACCCAGACTTAATAAACATTCATAAATGAATTTTACATTTAGTAGCTCAAAAGTAAGCGCTGCTGATCATAAAAATATATAATTTAAGTAACTCTCATCTCACGAAGAGTGAAATTTAAAAGATGCAAACAGCAATGTAAACGTCCATTTCAAGTGCCATTCTTAGTGCGTTTTCTGAAATCATGTTTCTTCCTACTTTGGTACATATTATGCAGATTATAGAATAGTATCTACATTCATGATTTTTTTTAAGAACATAAAATTCATGATTGTGCATCCAGTGAACCTCAACATTTCTACTTTAATTGCATGGTATTTCAGAAATGTATACGCGTGTTTGGAAAAATATTTCTAGTTAATAATTTCCAAAGCAGTATACACTTAAAAAAGTACCAAGTTTTTTAAATAGAAAGTAGAAAAATTTGGGTTCACTAAATTTACAATATGACTTCTTATATTCGTACAAAATTCCATGAATGCAGATGCTTTAAAATTTACATAAAGTGTACCAAAGCCGGAAGAACATTGCTTTAGAAAAACGCACTTCGAAGGGCCACACCATACCAATTTGTGGCATTCCATGTTGCTCTGCCTCTGAATGGACGCTTATGTTATTGTTTACATCTTTAAGCTTAAAGTTTTTACTTTTCAGGAAATGATACATAATATATATATATATATATATATATATTGTAATCAGCAGAGCTTATTTTATCTTTTTAGATTTTCTAAAAAAACGATACAATAATTATTTTAATGTTATTATTTGTTCATGGTTCATTTCAACTATTAAACATACATTTAATAAATATTTACAAATACACATTGTCCTGTACTCTTAAAATTATATTATTTTAAACAATTATACATTTACACATGAATTGAATACACACTATTAAGTCCTCAGTACTTAAAAGCGTATTCATCAAACATTCATTTCTGTCAAACTATTCCCCATCATCCCAAGATGATCAAAATGCACTACTTATATAGATCACAAGAACATCAGACAGTGAAATTCCGCAGGGATTTTTTTCACCGACTTCATAAGCTATGATCTCTAAATCCTATACCCCAAAATGACAATGAAGTAAATGAAAAAAAAATATTCATAAAATATTCACTGCATAAAAAACTGTGGATTACATTCTGTGTTTTTGTATCGCATTTTCATATTGTGACTTGAAAAAATAATTGAAATTATCCTAATCGTTTTTAACGGATATGGACAAAATAAAATTGCATATGAACTATCTAGTATAGTTTCCTAGATGTTAATTTGTTAACATTAACAAATATGAAGTTGCACTCATAAGCTGCAGTTTGTAAATTATCACTAAATTCCTACATAAATATTGCATCAATAATAATCGATTCATTAGTGGTCGAATACATTATTGTTCAGTTTCAATAGTAATCATCAAAAATAATCAAACAACCCGCTTTACAACGAGCTTTGAAAGGAATTGGTAAAATAGTATCTGATTTTCTGAATTTTTCAAGTAATTAGAAAAAATCGCATGTTTAACTCGTAATCGATACATTAAATATGGAAGAATATTGTTTTATTTAAGTTAAGTAATCACTCATTGTGTTAAACTTATGTTATTATGCAAGTAGGAAGAACACTCGCACGATTTATATTGAAATGAGTGATTTATTTTGTATTTATTCTTTTTTTAATATTACTGTAAAATAGTGACCGTTGGCTACTGGCAGCAAAGTTAATGGCAATTAAATTAATGTGCCTGAAAACCAGAATTTTCTGCTCAGTGTATTACAATACGATAAATTTTGCGAATTATTTCATTTTTTATTTTTAAAAGTATGAATATTTGAGTTTCGTTTTTAATTATTTATTTTTTTACATTGTGTGTCAGACATCTTTAATAATATTTTATTGGTCACAAGTTTTAATACTTCGACATTTTTAGTATACTTCATTGTCTGGCGCTCCTGAGCACCTATCGTCATCAGGGTTTTCCTAGGGATTTTTTCAAAACATTGACACCCGATGGGGGTGTCTCGTTTTGTCACGGCATGTTTTGTCACATATTATTTAATGTATTCCCCTCTAGGGAATTTTCGTTTTGTCAGGGAACATTTTTACAATCAGAAGCTTTTGGTCTCTCCTCCACGAACTCACCTTCCTCACAAACTCCCGTCTCTGAAACCCTACAAATTTTGTCTTCATTGGCAGTTTTACAACAAACTACATCAACTACTGTAGTTGTTGCAGCTACCTCCTCCGCTGCTGGTGTCGTCGTAGTAGCTTCAGTGTAAACAGTCTTAATGCAGCACTTAAGAATAGATTGTATTTTTTTGCATCTCCTTTTGCCGAAGTTGTGGCAAGATCTGTGATCAATAAGCTCGACTTGCGTTTGCATTCCAGAGCAACATTTCTGGGCATGTAGCAATCGCCGCTTACTCCAACTTTTGCAAACAGCATAGTCAGCTTCAACACATCTGTCAGATTTCTTCTTCGGTACAATGGTATCATATTTTTTCATAATATGATCATGTGTGGTATGGAATTCTAGTGTCACGTTTCTTACAGTATCATTGATGTATGGATTATTTGCTAAATTGTTATTAAAAGTTTCATTAAGAAAAGTATTATTTTCTGACGTTTCAACTTTTTGGTGTTCGGCAGTGCTAAAAAATAAATTATACAAAACATCGAAATAGTTTGTGGCATTCTGTAAAGTTGCGTTATTAGTTTCAATACTATTAAAAACTTCATTGATATGAAGAGTTTCATTGCTATGAAGAGTTCCATTGCTGTGAAGAAATTCATTGGTATGAAGAGTTTCATTGTTACGAAAAAGTCCACTGCTGTGAAAAGTTTCATTGTTATAAAAAGTTTCATTATAAAAAGGATAATCATAATCTGTAGTATTTACAAAATCAGTTATGTTCAATGATTCGTAATCATTTCCAGTATTAACAATAGCAAGTAAGTCATTTGATGATTCATTTTGTCTTGTTGCATTTTCATTAATATATGGTTCAGTCACGTCATAGATTCCAATGTCCTAAAATAAAATAAAATAATTATTCGTTATATATAATGAAGTTCACACAAATATGTATACTTTTTAAGTTTGTCAGTTTCTGACTTCAGCCTGTGTTCAGCCTGACTTCAGCCAGACAATGTCCTTAACAAATGCTCTCGAATTTTTGTTTTGTATACTGAAAATTAATAGCGATCTTATATTTCGAACGTCATTAATCATTCTAAAATTTAAGGAATTAGATACAAATTTGTAATCATTTTCCTGACTCATTTTTCTCAGGTTAGAGCTACACAATTGGTGAAAACATCAGCTTAATTTTCATTTATCAGAAAATACGAGCAAAATACTCGGTGCTTGTGTCATTTACGACTTCCACATATATGTTACCAAATAAATAGTTTACCAGTCCCATATGATCTATAAAACATTTTTTGTATGTGACGTTATCCGCTAAGTGCAGGTTTTACGATCTTTCTACATAGCACCTTTGGACTTGAAGACCAAAATAAGACCAATTTGGCCACATGTGAATCTTGCAGCTTGCGTGATTATCACAGTGCGTAGAATGTCTAGGAGTATGGTAAATCACTTATTAATAATTTTTTGATCGAACAAATTTCAAGTTTTCTAGCAGAAAACAGTTTTTTTTCTATTAGAAAGACATCTCAAATGTTTTCTATTGTATAGTTTCATAAACAATTGATACATTTTTATAATATCTAGAAATCCAGTCATTTCCGAATGAAGAACTTTCTTTGAATATTACAAAAGTATATACAAGAAATATTTGATTATGATAAGAAAAACTTGAACAAAGTATTTAAGTACAAGTAAAACAATGATACATTATACAGATGTAAAAAATCTGTATGGAAAACATGTGAAATTATCAACACAAAAAATATAAAGACAACCAAAAATTGGCTATTATTAAAAGTATTTAATTAAAATCCCCATCCACGAAGTACACACAAATTCACAAGTATAGCGCTTTCGAGCATTATTATCCCTTCATCGACGGCAAAGTAAAAATAGGTGGAAACCATGAGCTTAAACACATATACCACATCCGCGAGATAAAATTTGCATATAAATAATTTTACATTTTAAATACAATACATTTAAAAAACGTAATTCAATTAAAGTACAAAATGAAAAAAACCTCATAAATTACAGGTTAACCAACAGATATGTCGTCAAACGCAACAGAAAACAGCTACTAAATATCCAGAAAATCATACAATCGTATTTAACATGCAGCGAGTTGAGAACGTGACGTCATGCATAACTGAGAATCTGGACGGGGTCAAAATTGCTAATAGAATCACGGTAAAGATAAATGAAAAGGGATTCATAAATAAAAAAATCTGATGTGGGCAACACATGACTTTCCTTTTATGATGCAATAAATTTACTACTTTTACAGTAGAAACAAAAAATAGATTACTTTTATAGTAGTTATTTATATTCTTTCTTATAGTAGATACTTATAGGTTTTTCTTATAGTAGATACTTATATTCTTTCCAAGATATTGAATTTTCGACAATTTGTCGTCATTTTCATTGATTTAGCGTCATTTTCATCCATTTGGCGAGATTCTCGTTAATTTGGCAACATTTCAAAAAGTCGCCAAGTTGGCGACATTCCACCAAATTCGTCGCCAAAATCTCGCCAAGCGTTATGGACGAAGAAATAAGTTATTCTTACAGCAGACAAATGACTATTGGCGTTCAAATACAAACGTATTACTCAAAGTATCTTTTCCCATGAATGGAACGAGCTAGATCCACGAGAATGATGTCACCCAATTTATCGCATGGTATTATATATGAAAAGTGAACATGGTTCTCAATAGGAAATATGTTTTTTATTATTTTATATGACTTTCTGATAATTTTTTTGAAAAATGTGTAATATCTCGAGAACGGTTCGTGTTAGCGTTCTAAAATTTATGCCAATCGTTTCCTAATGAAAAATTACATAAGAAATGTCTATTTGCGTAACTTTATTAGTGGTTTTGATTTTTATACGATTTTTTCAAAATTTCATTCGAAAATTTAGGGGGGTTCTGAATATTCGATTGCGTATAAAAACAATAGGCTTCCAGTGTTTACGTATTGTGATTTTTGTTCCATATTTGGTTTGAATCGGTTTATTCGTTCGTCAGTTATCGTCTCCACAGACTCACTGACACACACACACACACACACAGACATCTCTTCAAAAATGTTTGATTCGTGATCAGGGATGCTTGAAACGCGCTCTTCCTTCGAAAACTCGGATTCAAATTTTCGACCCCGTCACAATACTTTCCTTATACATTATGTATATAAGGAAAGTAATATTACGGGAGTTACTGTAGTTAATTAAAAGAAAAGTCTTATCGAACATAGGATGAAAATTATTGATAATAATCAAATGAGCAAGAGTCGTGGACAGCTTTCTATTTTTTACATCGCGAGCATGACCCGTTAAACAAATACCAACAATACGTTTTATACTATCAATGTAGAACTTATAATTATTTCCGACAGATAAAAGGGGGACAACGCACACCCCGGCCTGACACATAAAGTTATTTTAATCCTAAATAGTTTTGACACAACATTGATATTCCTTAACACAAAATTTTAAATCATGTTAGTTTGATCATTACACAAAAGACCACACTGGTAAGAAATACTGTAAATGTCCCAAATATTATACATTTTTTAAGGATTATTAAGATTTGGCAATATGAATGTATAAGAAAGTGCATTTTAAGTACATTGTTAAACATCAATTTCTTAAGGACTTTTGTAATGACATACTTAAAAACAAGAAAGATCAATTAGGCATAAAGCATTGATTCTGAAACACTTTCCAACTTCAATGCAATTTCATTTAAACATCTCTAAAATGAGATACATTCCTGGGTAATATTTTAAAAGTTATCACAATACTACATTAAATTATTATATTTTAAAACTTAAAAGTTCATCGAAAAAAATGAACTTCATTCAAATGACGTGGATTAAATATAAATCGTCTGGCTCCTCGGCAATGTTTTTAACATATCCAACATTCATAATACTACAATAATTTATAATATTTGAAAACTTCAGATATGCAGACTGCATGATCTAAATTATATTGCGTTAAAGAAATGCAGCAATTCTTATACAACTCATTCTATATATTTTGCAGTTTACATTTTACATAAGTGAAAAATACGCTTCGTTGTAAAAATAATCAAATTTGGATGATCATTTAAGCTCAAATATATTGTATTTGTGTTGTTTCAGTATGTAGATGCCAGAATTTAAGCTCAATAAAGCGGTTTTAGGACGGATACAACACTCAATGTGAATTAAAAAGAACTTTAAAAATCACGATTTTGAGACAAGATGGATGCCATATTTTATTTTGAAGTGGGTCACGTGATCTCTTCATAAAATGGTCACGTGATCTCTTCATAAAATGGTCACCTGATCGCTTCATATAAGAGGTGTAATTATTATTTTAATTTTTATTTAAAAACTACTGAATATATTTTACTGCATTTTTTTTATATATTTTATGGGATAATTTAAATATTACCTAAAATTTTCGAAGCAATTTGTGCATTTTAAATCCTCTTAAAAAATGTTTGAAAAATTAGGTCCCATAGGGTTCAATGTATTTCATTTTTTCAACCCGGGATCAATCCAAAACTAATTGGGTGATATTATTCATTTATATTCCCATAGGTCCCACAGGCCGTCGAAAAAACGTACTAAAATTTCATTCATACAGAATGAATGAACAAAGTCATAAACACTTTTCAACTTTGTTTTAAAGTGTTAAAAAATGGTATAATGAGAGTGTTATGAAATTATTTTCAGAAGTAAGTTTAGAGGAAGTTTTAGAAAATATTTGAATAGCACGATCAACACTAATAGGAGAGAAGCCATGCTCGACAGCAACAGTTTTTAACACTTTACAACAAAGTTGAAAAGTGTTTATGACTTTATTCATTCTGTCTGTCTGTCCGTTAGCACGGTAACTGCCGTAAAAATGACTTAATCAAAATGAAATTTTTGTATATTGTTAGACGGTCTGTAGGACCTATGGGAATATAAATATGTAATATCACCCAATTAATTTTGGATTGAACCCGGGTGGAAAAAATGAAATACATTGAACCCTATGGGACCTAATTTTTCAAACATTTTTTAAGCGGATTTGAAATTCACAAATTGCTTCGAAAATTTTAGGTAATATTTAAATTATTCCATAAAATATATAAAAAAAATTTCAGCAAAATATATTCAGTAGTGTTTTAAATAAAAATTAAAATAATAATTACATCTCTTATATGAACCACGATATGAAAAGATCACGTGACCATGATATGAAAAGATCACGTGACCCACTTCAAAATCTAATATGGCATCCATCTTGTCTCAAAATCGTGATATTTAAAGTTCTTTTTCATTCATGTTGAGTGCTGTATTCGCCCTAAAACCGCTTTATTTGTGCTTAAATTCTGTGCATCTACATACTGAAATAATGCAATGACATTATATTTGAGTTTAAATGATCATCCAAATTTGATTATTTCTACAACGAAGCCTATTTTTCACTTATGTAAAATGTAAACAGCAAAATATGTAGGATGAGTTGTATAAGAATTGCGGTATGTTTTTAATGCTAAAGTATTTAGATCATGGAGTCTGCATAGCTTATATGAACGAAATATTCATTGATTTTACAGAGAGATGGACGATTCTTTTCGATGAAGTTTTGGGCATAGAGTTTAATTACTTGTAGCTCCATGGTCTTAAGTTTTTAAATTAAATTAATTATTTAAGTACTGTGATGAATGAAATGATTAGGAAAATGTTAGGAATGAAATGCTGCTTTTATAGAGAGAGCCAGTCGTGTTATTTTTCTATGACGTCATTTGAATGAATGTCAGTTGTTTTCGATGAAGTTTCCAAATATAATTAATTATTGTAGTATTAGGATGATTTAAAAAATATTACCGACGAATTTATCGCATTTTAGAGATGTTTAAACCAGTCAATTTATACTTCAATGGAGTTCATTTGAATGGAGTTCATTTTTTTCGATGAAGGTTTAAGTTTTCAAATATCATAAATTAATGTAGTATTGTGATAAGTTTTAAAATATTACGTAGGAATGTATTGCATTTTAGAGATGTTTCAATAAGATTGCATTGAATTTGAAAAGTGTTTCATAATCAATTCCTTAAGCATGATTGATCTTTCTTGTTTAATAAATGATTTGAGAAAACCTATAGTAGAACAAACGGTCAAAGAACGATGAACAAATGGTCAAAGAACGATGAACAAACGTTCATAGAAGGATGAACAAACGTTCAAAGAACGATGAACAAACGTTCAAAAAACGATGAACAAACGTTCAAAGAACGATGAACAAACGTATTAAAAGCAAATGTTTTCTGGTTATGTAGAGGGCAGGCAATTTTATGTAGAAGTAAAGAGACGTAAAAAGGTTTATGCAATACTCTAGTAAGAAATTTATCACTGATCATCGTTTCGTCTGACCAAGACTATAAACGTAAGACGATTGTCGTATTCTAATTCACAGGCAAATTGAATTCAAAGCTTAATGGAATTTAAAATATCCAAAATAGCACCAACATCAAGAGTGTGATCCAGAAATGTCAGAATGTCATCATCATAAAGAGTAAAAAATATAAACTATATAATCTCAAAAAGGTTAACTTCAAAATAATGCATATAGATGTCACTGAAAATAGATGTTACTGAGGATTGTGAGGATTGTGACACTGAGGATTATTAGAAGATATGGATGTCACTGAGGATTGCCCATAGCCAAGCCATCATACTATAGCATTTATTATGGAAGACAAACGAATTTTGCGATAAACAGGTGCTGATAAAACAAACAAACTCATCAATTTGAAATAATTCAAAGGCATGAAATCCAAGCAATATTTTCCTGAGACATTGCAATACTTCCTCAACAGGATGATTGGTAAATAACTTAACATCTAAGGATACCATAGTCAAACCACGAGAATTTAAATTCTCTTTACAAATTGTGCAGAATTTTGGCAAGTATGAATATATGATTACGGCCTTTATTACCTAAATACATCTTCAACGGTTTCAACAGTGTAACAATTATAACGATTTTTCGAATATCGAAATTGCCGTAAAATTAAAAATTTCCAAAATCTAAATGCAGACATTTCCAATATTTTTTCTCAGAAAAACGAAAAACATGACTGAATATAACCTTTATGAATACATGTGTAATTTAGAAAAAAGAAAAATGCAAGAACTGTATTTGAAACAATTTTTTTTAAATATCGCTTATGTATCATGCATTCAAGTTTGTATTTTAAAAATGTCCAATAATCATGTTATAGTATAATTCGAAATAATTATTCCATATAAAAAACGCAAATTTTTAACCACAAATTTAATATCTTACAATATATAAAAGCAACAATCCTTATTTTAAAAAACGGTATATGTAATAATATTAAAATAATACTAATATATTTTCATACATTTAGAGGGAGATAGAAGAATTATTAGAGGATTATTCGAGTGAAGTGTATAGACGTTTTTCTCGATATATTCTCGCTTCAAGATATAGCATTATGTAAATCTAAATATAATTTTTAACAGTAATCACTATAGAACAAGTTGCATTTTTTAAATAAATAATGGGTTGTCATTAACAATTTTGAAACCATTGGGGGAATTGAACAACGTAAAGTGAACATGTTTTATGATAGATTTTAGTTATTAGCATTTCACTGATCTGATATTAATATCCCAAGGTGTCATAAAATAAAATAATTGACAATAATTTAGGCCATTAAGTTTATGTTTTATAAGTGTATGAATATTGAAAGATTATATAACATGTTTAATACGTTCCTGAATAAACTAATCGTAGGACAATTAGGAAACAACAATCGTTTCAAATAATACATTGATACAAAGAACAATGATTGTTCCTTCTCACATCAAAAACATACACTAAAAACTAATGTGACTTGGCAAGCAAATGCGTATTTGAACAGAACCAGAACCGTTTAATTACAAGAACAAAAAAATCTGATGTGGGCAACACATGACTTTCCTTATATAATGTAATGAATTTACTACTTTTACTGTAAAAAAATAGGTTTTTCTTATAGTAGATACTAATATTCTTTCCAAGATATTGAATTTTTGACAATTAGTCGTCATTTTCATAGATTTAGCATCATTTTTATCCATTTGGCGAGATTTTCATTAATTTGGCAACATTTAAAAAGTCGCCAAGTTGCCGACATTCCGCCAAATTCGTCGCAAAAATCTCGCCAAGCGTTATGCACTAAGAAAAAAGTTATTCTTACAGCAGATAAATGGCTATTGGCGTTCAAATACAAAAGTATTATTCAAAGTATATTTTTTCATGAATGGAATGAGCTAGATCCACCAGAATGATGTCACTCAATTTATCGCATGGTATTACATATGAAAAGTGAACATGTTTCTCAATAGGATTTTGTTTTTTTTATGTGACTTTTTCATAATTTTTTTGAAAAATGTACAATATCTCGAGAACGGTTCATGTTATCGTTCTAAAATTTATGCCAATCGTTTTCTAATGAAAAATTACATAAGAAATGTCTATTTGCGGAACTTTATTAATGGTTTTGATTTTTTGACGATTTTTTCAAAATTTCAATCGAAAATTTAGGGGGGTTCTGAACATTCGATTACGTATAAAAATAATAGGCTTCCAGTGTTTACGGAATGTGACTTTTGTACCAAATTTGGTTCGAATCGGTGCATTCGTTCGTCAGTTATCGTCTCCACAGACTCACTGACACACACACACACACACACACATACTTTCACACACACACACACACACACACACACAGACATCACTTCAAAAATGTTTGATTCGTGATCAGGGATGCTTGAAACGTGCTCTCCCGTCGAAAACTCGAATTCGAATTTTCGACCCAATACTTTCCTTATACATTATGTATATAAGGAAAGTAATGAGGGAATGTGAGAAATTGGAAAAGTGAAAAATTGAAAATCCTTTGTAAAGGAAGAAAAGTAACAAAAAATCAAAAGTACTTTTAGTTTGGTAATTTTAAGGATTCAAATTTTTTCTCAGTTTTTAAAAAACATATGAATACTATATTTCAGTGCTCTTTGTTTTCGTGTACGAAGTCAGTTACTTTCTTATCGGCTTATGTTGATATATTTATGGTTGAGTTTCCATTATAATGGCTATACTACCCATTAGCGAGTTCTCGCTTTAAGTCTCATAGCTCTGCTCGAATACCTCTTTGCCTGCCAAGTCATAATTGTTTTTTGTGTTTATTTAAGAGCACAAAACTTTACCCGAGGAAGAGGGCTGAAAAGCCTTTGATACAAATGTAGTCACCAAAGTGCCATATGCCTGCTTTCTTCAAGTAAATTGTAAAGAGCCTTGCTACCCAAACCGAGAATCGAACTCTGGATCTCAGAACTGTCCAGACAACGCTCTACCGTTGAGCTATTGGGACGATATTGCAATCTCTTATCGTTGTAGTGGACTCTGCATTCTCCACCTCTAATGCCAGATTGGCGTGCAACTGACAATCTAACTGACTACTTCCTGCTATTTTTACCTCAGGTTAGCTTCTTAATTGTACTAGTTTTACCCAGGGTAGTATCCTGCGTGGTCGTTATCCTCTCGCTTTGAAATCGGTGCTCTATATTCCAGAGTCCACTGAATCAGTACACGTCGTACTGAGGTCACTTTCAAACCTCCGATATCTTTGAACTAACCTACATGGTTAATTCGTTCGGTCACCATTGTACTCTCACAGCAAAGATCGTCACATGTGTGACAGTGACGTTGTAGTCAGGTGACACCTGGGTCACAATGTGACATGATATTTGTGACTTCTATGCGACGTTACTTATTAGTAACTTTGTAACTTCATTGTGACTATATTCTGTGACGTTTTCACAATTTAATTAACGTGTAACAATGTGACGACATTACATTGACAATTACAATGTGACGTCACAAACAAGTTAATATGCGACGTCACAAACGACCGTGAAAATGACCAAAATGATTTCGCTGTGACCTCAATATGACATTGCCGTGACGTCCTGTGACGACCCAAAGTCACAGCGTGACGTAAATCTTACGTCACAGTGAAAAAAAATGCTGTTAGGGTAAAGAGCCGTGCTGCCCCAACCTGGATTCGAACCCTGAATCTCCGAACTGGCCAGCTGACGTTCTACCGTTGAGCTATTGCGACGATATTGCAATCTCTTACCTTTGAAGTGGACTCTGCAAAGTAATATTCTCCCAATAACAAAGTTCTACTTATTTCAATGGAAATATTAGTTAAAATATTCACCAAGTGTTGACTGACCTCTGTAGTATTCGTAATATTAGCCGATTCCTCTTCAAGATTTTTCACAAATTCATCCATTTCCATTGTATCATTCTCATCACAATTCGCTCCGCATGGACTACGGAAGTAAGTAGCTAAAATTGCATTTGACACTAGAGGCGTTTCATTCAATATACTTAGAGGGAATGGTATGAAATAGGTGAGACGGCCACATCTGAAAATAAATCATGAAAAAGTTAAATTCAAATAAGAAATATTTCATAAAAAGATAAAAAAATATTCCTATGGATATTCAACAATATATGTGTATTTCAAAATTCTACAGAAATATGGAAAAGTTAATAAAATTTGAAACAAATTAATTGATTTTTGATACATCAGCGGTTTTATAAAGTCGATAATAAAGAAAAGAATTACTTATTTGGATTACTTTGAATGCCAACTTTGTGAGGAGGCACCATTCATGACGCTAAAGCCAAGATAGAACCTGAGCTATAGATAACAGTTAAACATCACTGGCAGCTCCCATATTGTGGGTATCAAGTAATAATTATTCAAAACTTACATTTCGTGGGATACTAATACTTTACGACAAAGTATAACATGTTTAAAAAAATAATCGGATTTTTATTATACATAATTAGTTATTATTAGTTATCGTACATCGTACTCTAGTCTTCTGCACAAAAGTATTAAAGGGATTTAAGGATTTTTGACATTAAAATAACAATATTTAAAATTTTTCGTATTCCAGAATTTCTCTTCTTTAGATAGTAAACAGTAATTTTTCAGGAGATAAAACACCTGAAGTAACACCTTCGGTATTATTAAACATGTGATTTAAGGTTATAGTATCATAAAAGGAACGTATACAAAATTATGTTTCTTAGTATTTTACTATTAGATGATTTGTCATAAAATATATTGCGATTTTTAATAATGACTTTTTTTAATAACATCATGTTACCCTTCAACAATTCTTACCGTAGGTGTGGTTATATAAGAAAGCTTAAGTTGGTGCCACACTGTGGATGAACACGGGATCAACGCATGCTACACAAACGTCATGGCGATAAGTTAAAGAATACCTCATTTATGGGTTCCTTTGTCCAGGATTACCACTGAGGCCGTATCTAACATCTAACCAATTGGCCAGAACATCCTAGGTGGATATTATGTTGATGAGATACATAATTAATAATTTGTGATTGTTCTTTGTCCGAGTTAACGACATAGAGATCGAATGTAAGGATCAAACGCAAAGGTCGATTCAAAGATCGAACCTGAAACCAACTAGTTGAGTATTAAAGAAATTGCGAAATAGTTCTCCACCTCAAAACATTTAATTTAGCCATAAGAATAGCTCCTCAAAACTCCCCCTATTCCAATTTTTACGAAAATGGTAATGATACATCTGTAAATCCCTCTACAAGGTTCTAACCCGGAACCAATTAGACGTGTATAACAGTAATAAGCGAAATAGTTCTCCAGCTCTATACATTTAATTTAGACCCAAAAAAGCTTAATCCTCAAAACTCCCCCTATTCAAGTTTTTCGAAAAGTGGTAATAATAAATCGGTAGATATATATATCGCAGTGATTTAGTCATTAGAGGATTAAGCCTAGTTAGTGAAACACGATGTCCAATGCAATGAGAAAGTTCGACTTCAGACAATTCTTTGGTGATCAGGAAGAAAGCTCGTATATGTTCCTTCTCTTATAAAAGTATTTATGGAATATCTTCTTGAGGCATTATGAAATACCTCGATATAAAAAACTATTTATTCCATAACTACAATGTTCAACAACCATGAGTTGACACCTGATTTGATCACCATTGCGACTGAAATGAAGAAATGACACTCACCTTGAAAAAATGGACACTTACGCAATGCAGAATTATTTAACTTTTAACGTACAAGATCACCGCCGTAGCCTCAAAAATCAAATTTTGTAACAATATGTAAAGCGCAAGCATTATGTCAGCTAAACATATTCATCCAAGCTCAAGGAATTTTATATTTTCTTAAAATTACTTCACATAGTTTTAAACTTAAAACTAAATGTAAGAAAGGGCTTCAACATTATATTATAAATGTTATTTGCTGCACGATGATGGCAGATTTATTATTAGGGAGATAAATTTTCTAGGAATTAAAACAAATTTGGTATAAATACTATGTTTAAACAAAGAAATGTAATAATAGTACGTTCACTGCGTTTTATAATATGCATCAAACTGGCAAAAACAAGCGTTGCGATACGAGGTTGACATGGATGAGTGCAATTAAAATAAAATAAGCACGAAAATACTTTCTTACCTATCGTAAACATACATGTCATCTTTCCCTCCTTCCATAACACTCCAGACTTCCTCATCATCTGTCTCTTGATAAACCCCGAAACTAACCCTTTTCTGAAGCTCGTGCAACTTCTCTTGTGAATGGGATAGTTTGGAGTTAACAATAATAAACTCCAGGTCGTTCATACCGTATGAGCGGAAGTGTTTTAACATCGCTTCCAGCCTAAAATAAAGAGGAACTCGATTTGAACAATTTTAAACATTAGCAAAATCGTAAACAATCTTAATTAAGCATATATTTATAAAACACTGCAGCACACAGCTGTTTCACCGATACATTGGATCGCATTCTTGAGTGCAAGGCAGACCAACAAATCAGAAGCAAAACCAACGGTTAAGCTAAATAGCTAAAAGGAAGGCTAATAGAAGCTAAATGGAAGAAACAGAAGTGTATATATATCCGTAAGAGTCCACCTGAGAGATCCTATTAATTCATTCAATCCGAAACAGAGAACAAACGAATTAACACACAGTATTGGAGAGACACAAAACACAGAAATATTCCAACAAAACAAGACAAGTTCGAACAAGAATAAAATGAGCACTAACAAGAAGAAAACAAGTCAAAACCACATACAAGAGTCGTAAAAGAAACAAAAAATAGACAGACATGAAATAGATATAGCGAAACAAATATGATAATAAGTATAAGCTTATCAAGACAGACGGTGAAGAAAATGGTGAACGCGAAAATCCATTAGCCAAATTACAAGATTTTTTTCTAAATCATCTATCTTGCTCTAAGGAAGTGTATACATCGTATTCTGGAAACAGCTTCCTGCTGCTTCGTTATATTATTTTGAGCTTATATACGTGAACTTCTTTGTCATTCTTTGAACAAAGAGTTTTTACTTATTGAACATAAGAATTTTTTACATGTAAGAAGTCACAATCTTGATTATAAAGTAAATGTTTATCGTAGCGTGAAATGAATGTTAAGCAAACGGATTTATAGAGATTCGAATGTGACTATTCATAGATATTCAACTATACCCTTATGCATGTAACAACATAACTTGTATTAAATTGCAACACTATAACACTATAACTTATAAGTAACTCCATAAAGGTAACTATGTAACGTGTACCGAAATGCAAGAATATCACTTGTTATAGCGACTCAAATATAACATTACGAATTACGCTAGATCTCAGAAACGATTAAATTGCATACATTTTCTCGGTGTAAAGATATCCTTCAGATTTCGATTGGCCTAAATCTCGAAAGTTGTATTAGATCTTGAAAAATAATTAAAGCAAATAGCATTTCACATTTAATTTGAACTTCAACATTGTCATCCTTTTATAGTTTGGCACTGACAATTTAGTTCCATAACTATACAGCATTGAATCATTGAATTCGAAACTGGTGTGCTTTAATGGCAAATGCAAGCTAAAATTAAGCTGTACACGACGAAATGTAACACTAAATTTATTTGTAATGTAAGTAATTTGGATTTTAACAGGGTTCAAGCAAATTAGTGCTCTACTAATCATCCCTTCAGAACTATAGTTGGGCAGTACCATCTGCTTATGAACATGTGGCAGGTGATGTGATGACCACCGCGAGCAAGAATATTAGGACTTTTCTGCAATAAATATCTACTTCGCAATCCGGAACGATGTAGGTTATTATTTTAGATCCACATATCGCTCACAAAAAGAGCTCAGGTTTACAGTGAAGCGACTGCTACTCTATGACAAGACTTTGTATATAAGCAATAACATGCATCACTGACCATACCTTCTTCGCTGGTATTACCACTCGTTAGCACGGATCTAAAATAATATCCTACATCATTCTTTCTTGTGATGCAGTGCATTGTTTTAGTTCTACTTATATCTTCTAAGTTAGCATATCTACCAGAAAAATTCTAAAATTGTTTTAGAAATGTTTCTGCCCCATGGTTGCCCCACTTAAAAAAATTTCCATTAATTATTAATTTTTAATTTTTAACTTAATATATATGCTTATGCTTTCTCGTTGTCTCATAAATTTATTTTTAATTTGGACAAATGGTATATTCTACCTAGTCAGAGCTTTTCCTTCGCCCCGCCCCTTTCTTGCCTCTTCTAGGCAGTCGGCCAATATCAAGACAAGATCAGCATCGTTCACCACCCAGAAACATCGGAGAAAACAATTACGACTACATCCTGCACATAGAAATGACGAAAAATTCTTCATCTATGTGAACATTAAAAAAATTGGACAAATAACTGTTTTCGATGTGGGGATAAGTGCTGACGCACAGGCGCCCCGAAATTTATCGTCTTGGCTTGGCTACCTTCTTTGTTTTGACAATAAGCAACGAATATGAAACCAGGGTTCCCACATGCTGAAGAGTTCACCAATTCAGAACTTTTTTGATTGCGTGCAGTACCTTGTTGAAGTGAAAATGTCATTCTTTTAAAACTGGATTTTTGGAATTTGTAATATTAAATGTCAAATAAACATCTAGTAAATGAATTTTAATAAGAAACTTACATGGATGCCTGGAGTAGACAGAACTGTCAAGAAGCCTGGAGTAAAGCAACAACTGTGACTTTTCCCCTGGTTTCCAGAAGGGGCTGTTGACCGTTGATGGTCCATGAAGGCGCTCGTTTGCATTCAGGGGGTCTTGCAGAAGTGGTGGCTAGAATTAGGCAAATCAAAGGTCCCAGAAGCCACCTATGCATTCCCATTCCTAGTGAATGAAAAAATAAGTAACATTAAATAATATGTCTATATGTCAACTAAATACGCATAAAACACATTTGCACTCTCATATGATAAGCTTTGTTTCCCAATAAAAGTTATCACATTTAAATAATAGTATGTACTTTCTTCATTTGTACTTATTAGGGCATACAGTACTGAAATCACGAATACAGGTATTTTGGTCAAATTTCGTTGGTATTATAACAGTATCCGTTATCCTAATGTTTTCTTGCCTAACTTTTTTATTTAGAGCAGTTTTTAAATATTGCCTACAAGCCAAAGGCAGCATTTCACATTTAGCTCAGCACAAAACTGCAGCATCTCCCAATGTTTGTTGACCCCTTAATAAACCCTTATGACCCCAAAGAGGGGTCGCGATCCAGGAGATGAGCACCAGTGCCTTAGTCAGTTGGTCTCACTCAGCTGCATGATATTAGATACCATTGATTCTAGTAGTTGTGCGCATTCTATTTTCCTAACTTCGGGAATTAGTCGGGTCTCAGACGGAATTTCATTAAACTCGAGGCCCCTTGACCACCGGGACCCTATCATTTGTCATAGCTGCCCCCTCCACTATTAATGCTTTTCTCTATAAACATCTTGTAAAGACAATCATGCTTTTTCAGCATTGATAAACGAGACCTGGCGTATTCTCGAAGAACCTGTATGGTGCTTTAAAATTAATTTTTTGCTTAATTACGTAGCACATTTTATTATATCTTGTACACATAATTTTTTACATATGAAACGCATAATGTACCGTATGTTATGTGTTTCAAATGCAAAAATTCTGAGCATTATAAATCATCTTTATAGAACCTTTATAGAGAACCTTTACAGAATATTGTGCGATTTAAATGCTTCGTCCTGATCGTCGTTGTACTAAGAATGACTTCAACATTCTACCACTTGTTCTTCATATTGACTTGATGTTCTTGTGAAACTTTTTGGAACATAATACGATTTCCAAAGTTTAAGCGTATCGTAGTTTAACCGATGATAAGAGTATCTTTCAACTCAGCAAATGTTATCTTCCACTTATAGAAGCAAAGTCTCCGGTCGACTACCGTTTATCTAAAAAATATTGATTATATATATCAACAGACAGATTTCAAAACGAGGGTCTCACGAACATTTGTTTGCACGTAGATTTAAAGATATTGCTTCGTTAGTGCTGAATCCATGGATTTGGTGTTTGCATTTATGATATTACCGAAAATTTACAATTTATCTTAACGATCCTCATTCATTCCTTTAATCTTATCCGACACGGGGAACTTCTCATTATTGTTTCTGTTCCATCTAGGAAATTTCCTCGTAATTTTTGTTTCAGAAGGGTATATTCATATAATTTTTAACTTAAGCAGAGGCGGCTCATGACTTCAGGAATGGGTGTAGCAGATTTAATGGCTGGATCCCCCCTTTCTCCTCGACAACGAACATCTCCAAAACACATCAAGCTACTGGGGCAAGTGTTGTCACTTATTCTCTAAAAATAGCTATACGAGTCTGAAAAATTTGCCAAATAATGATAATAATAATCCATTCAGCCGATATCTTTAAGTTAAGCAGCGCATATTTTTCACCTACTTCATTTCATGAGCCGCCACTGTTTTTAAACATATATTATTCAAGTTATGGGGCATGGTGGAGGTAACTACATGACTTACTATGCCTAGAGTGATGAGTTAGGTAGGACAGATTCGTTCATGGGAGAATGAAAAGAAGTGAAAAAAGGATAACCGAACGAAAACTAGGTACTTACGCTTTATTCATCACACGAGTCTACCATCAAGTACTGCATGCATTGTATATATGGGAAGATCTATGGTTATATTTAATTGGAGAATCGTATATCTCATATGCACTCTCAGAAGTAAAAATGATCAGGCAAATCTAACTACACTGTAATAAATATATATCCAGCTGTTCTGTAGGCCACATAAACGACAATTCCCTCTAGGAAAGCGTATCTATTTATTTTTTAACAAATAATTTAATAAAATAAATGTATACTTAGACCACGATGCATTTTAAAGATGATTTCGTACTACTACAAGTATGTAACCATTCACATTACTCTTTGGTTGAACCTTTTGTTTAAGTCTAGGTTGTATGGATTTGATTGCAAGATGGAGAACAAATTGGTTATAGATGGACCTTAAAGCCTCCCTCGTAGCCTCCTACTCTAAGTCCAGTATAAGTAGACTTAGGGTAGGAGTTACAATTATCTCTTTACAAATAAAAAAATATCGTTCAAAACTTTGTCTAGCTCCGTAAACGTTGTGTTACCTGAACCTCAGGTATTTCTGGTTTTTTCTTATCTGTTGAAAAATTTTCAAGGAGTTTCTATAGGGTAAAATTGTACTGAATATTGGCAGTTTTAGGTATGTTTGGCTCAGAATTGCTTATACGGCCCAAGAAAATTATGCTCTCATCTTTAAATGTCCAAAATACGATGCTGTAGTTAGACGCAATTGTTATTAAAGAAAATTTCATGTTAGTCATAGATGATCAAATGAACTTTAATCTCAAGTAAATTCAAAACTCCTTATCTGAATTATTGCGCTGACAGAAGAAAAATTCCAGCTTAATACAAAATATTTTGTCCCGATTACAACGCCAAATCACGTACTACTATTACGACGTAAAGAAATATCCGAGATGAAGACATGGGTAGAAGTAGTTTTTTCGATCGGCTGAAAAATTCAGTGACAATAATATACTTGACAAAATTATGTGTGTGCCATTTATTTCATCATTTTAATTACCTGTATTTACTAACATAATTAATATATATTTAAAAATAGTGTTAAAAAAACTAATTTTGATAACTGTTTTAGAAATTTGGGCAATGCCATCGGATTTCAAGATATAGGTAGAAAATCTTTCTGTGTCATACAAAAGTATACAGATGCTGTGCTCAAGAGTTCTGATACCTAATAAGAGCAGAGCCAGTTCTACATATTTGGGAATCTAAAGCTCAAGCCTCTATCCATTTATTTAAAAAAAATAATCAAAATAAAATACAAATTTTTCACCTCCAGATGAGGTGAAAAGGTTTTATTAATTTTATAGAAATGTTTTATATTTTCCAATAATAGCTTTGCGATATTTTGCGTATAGTATAGCTATGTAACTTCATTGCATTATATATATTTTTAATTGCACTTTAGACTTCAACTAGTTGTATATATTGACTTTGAAAGTAAATAATTGACTTATTTTCAATTAATTCTTGAAATATAACATTTAAATATTATATATTTACGTATTATTGTGCATCTAATCAATGGAGAATGTGATAAATGGAAGAATGACACGTGATACATTGGAGCTCTGCGCTTAGACAAATGTTCCTCCTCAAATGTTAAAACTTGTTAATATTTTATTATGTTAGTTTTAGTTGTCTTTATATATATATATATATATATATATTGTATATATGTATTTAGTTGTATTATATCTATATCATCATAATTACATTAAACACTTTAAACTTTACCCTAAGCACATAATAAAAACTCAAGTAGGAGCAACTACATTAAAATATAAATATGTCCCCCGGAACATTGCAGAAAATAAAGAAAATAAATCGGTAAGCGCTATTTATTTATTCGCAAATGCAGTGTACCCTATCAAATTTTGAAACTCTTTAAATTGAGATTTTAGGCTTCATAATTGAGGCATCCTTGTAGCGCGGAACATGAAAAGGGACGGATACAACTTAATTAAAGGGCCCGTAAGACAGGGGTACTCCACACCCATACATATTTTTTTCGAGGAAGGGGAAGACATGAATGATTTTCAAGGAGGGTAAAATTAAATATGAAAGAAGCTGTCCGTGATAAATTTTTGTAAAGGGCAGTGGCGGCTTGCGACTTCAGGAATGGGTGAAGTAGATTCAGTGGTGGGATTTCCCCCCTCTTTCGGCAACAATCATCATCAAAACACATCGCGCTACTGGCAAAAGAGTTACCAAATATTATCTAAAAATAGTCAAATGAGTCTGAAAATTTTGCCAATAATAATAACATATTTAACCTATAACTTTAAGTGAAGCAGTACTTCAGCTGCTTCACCTGATGAGCCGCCACTGCTAGAGGGGTCTACGATTTGTATTGGGTCGTTACGCCTTGTAAAATGTGATCTAAAACTATTGCTTCAGTCATTAACTTAATTGAAGCTCCGACACTGACTAAGAGATTAAGAGACTAAGAGTAATTTATTGATTTTAAAAATGGCAGAAAGTTAATTTGAGAGTCATACCAAAACAATCGCACATAATACATATTTAGAAATAAATATATACTTAATAAATAAAATGTAAATACCACTTCACCTGTATTTTCATATGATTATAAATTAAGTCTATAATATTTTTAAGGTAATCTTTTCAAGGTTTTTCAAATCTTTTCTAAGGTAATTAAGTCTATAATCTTTTTAATGTTATTCTAGCATGATAAATATACAAAATGAAAGGAGCTATAGATTGTAAACATTGTCTTCATTATATTTTATTAGACTTTTTATGTTTTAAATTTAAAAATTTGATGTTATATAAGCTGCGACACCCAATCAGATATTTAGTAAGTGATAAGGTGTATGTTCCATATTTTAGTATTGCAAGAATGCATTAATTTTAATATAAAAATAAAATTAAGGAAGTGTTTGATATGTTTTCTTATTGTTAAAGAAATTTTATGTTTACAGCGTCTTAGGGAGTATACGTTAAATGACATAGGGAAATAATGAACAGAAATTTTATATTTTTGCGACTTCATATTTTCATACTTTTAACTCCTATGCTTAAGATATCTGATTTCGTTTATAAGAGAGAAACGAAAATGAAAACTTATATTTTAGATATTTGCATATTGCATAAATTTTTATGTTTACACGGTTTTTATTAAAGCATAGACATAAAACTAGAGACGACGTGATGAAAAGAAAATATAATAATTGACTTATTTTTCTTTTTGAAATATGCTGAACTTCAGATATCTTTATTAGTGCATATATGTAAGACGATAGATGACAAAAATGAAATTTTAAAATACGTGATGTTAGAATTTTCAAAATATAAAAAATACTATTATTATTATTATTAATATTATTATGTCCTTATAGCGGACATGCGTGATTAAGAGAGATGGCAAAATAAAATATTAAATTGCGAATATTAAATTTCAAACATATGCTTAAAGTGAAATTTAATAATAAGAAAGAGTGAAAAATAACGTTCATTTTGACTTTCAATATAATATATTATATATGTGTAAAGGAAAATTATTGTATGGGATCAAACATTTGACTACCAAATTTTTTAGCCATTCCATAATGCAAATCAACTACTTTTACACCTATATGTGTGATCCACATGCTGACTCTCGAACAAATTGAGAAAATCGGATAAAATTTGGTATGATTATTTGAGTCTATTAATTTTCGGGGTGAATGGACCAAAGGAATCCTCTAAATTTTCGAACATATTTTTCTCAAAACAGACAAAACAATTATAAAATTATTATTACTTTTAAAATCTTAGAAAAAAGCTCTTCCCTATATTGAAATGGCTTTAGCCTTTGGGTTTTTTATGGCTTTATCTCATATTTAAAATCTTATAAATAACTCATTTCATATCTTACAAAGGAGCCATGCCATATTAAAATGGCTTTTTTAAATTTGGATTTAGAGCTTTTTTTGGCTTTATTTCATATTTAATATCTTACAGAGAAACCGTTTCATTTTGCATTTAAAAGCGTATTAAATAATATATACATAAAACTAACAAGGCACCTATCTCGACATATTTCACGTTTCTGGTCTACAACGAAAAAATTCATAAAAAATTAAATACATGCACTATTGTAATGTAAGTGAACTCCTTGTAAGAACTTTTACCACAGATGAAAAGTCACTATTCTGTCAGAGCCAATCTGAAGGTATTGAGAATCATATTTTATCATATAACGCACAATATCTCTCGAATAAATTTAATCAGTCAAATACAATTTTGCGCGTTAGCTTCAATTGATACATATTAGCGGCCTACTGATTATCCAAACTAGGGTGATTCCAAACTAGAAGAACTTCTTCAAGTTTGTAATACTTTTTTTCGGGAATAGAAAAATTTATTATGAGAATTATGCTAAAAAATTGCGGTATAAAAATAAAAAAATCATTTTATATGTAATTTTATATTTAAAGGAATTTGATATAATTTATAGAACGTTATTAGCGGCTCTATGAATACTGCCTGATTTAATCTAAAATAAAATAACCAAAACATTAATAAATATAATCGCTAATATCGAATGAGAAAATACGTCTTATGTGCATTCAAGCAAAAATACAGACATCATTGGTTAATATTAATCAATAACCGTTTTAAAGACATTAAATATCTTACATTTTCAAAGAAAGTGCGATATTTTACAAAATAATCAAACGACTTAGATGAAAACAAATATTCCTATTCTACGAGATATATTTATAAGAAATAGCTTATTTATCTTATTTTTTACACACAGTCTTGAAATGCGTTAAACTGTAGTTCAAGTCATGTGTTGGACACATGAAAGTGTTTACTTATAGCTGTAATTAAAATATTAATGAACTTTAATGAGTTAACAATTAATGAATAAGCAAATAAACAGTTCATCTTTGTGCGAACAAAATTTGAATCAGCGAAAAATTATATCATTCAAATTTTAAAAATCAAATCAGCCAAAAATACAAAATAAATGACTTGCTAACGTCTTTGTATATTCGTATAAAATGCTGATTAACTTACCAGCTGAACGGGCAGTAGACAAACTCTTCTTAAAAGTAGAACGTAGTAACTGTTGTTGGCCCAACTGTTTGCTACTGTCATACGACGAAGTTAGAACGTTAATTCCACTTAGAAGTTCGGTCACGGTGTTGTCACGTGATTGACTTTTAACCCCGAGATTGTCGACTGGCTGTTGCTAGCGCGTACTGACCTTGCACAAAGCTTCGATTGAGGTTCTGGGAGTCTGGAAGTAAGTGAGGGGGTATTGAGTTATATATCGATAAACACCATTGCAAGGTTTCTCTGTTTCTTATCGGTGTTAGAACATCAACTAAACTGCATAGTTTAAAGTTATCTCAATGCTTTTGGATTGAAAACATCTGTGAACAAACACAATGCAAATAAAATAATGAATTTGCATCATTTTTGGTAGAAGTAAAATCAATTCTATCATATTTTGTATGATTGTGCAATTTATGTTATAAATCTTATAAATAGACAAATATCATACTGAAAACTTTTGTCTTATAAATGGTGTAATTATTAAACTTCAGGGGAGACATCTTTAGGGGGAGCAGGTTGGCACTTAAAAATGTATAGTTCTTAATTTTCCAAATATCATTTTGCCGAACTCTAGCTAACTCGTGATGGATTTTAGACATTTAAATTGGAACATTTGTTCTATAAAATTTTGAACTTCCAGTTTGGGCATCTATTCATATAAAAAGTTGATTATATGTTTATATGTGTGAAAAAGTGTGATTTTAGACTATTATTAGGCAAGCATGCTATGAATATATATATATATATATATATATATATGGATATATATATATATATATATATATATATATATATATATATATATATATATATATATATATATATATATATATATATATATATATATATATATAAATTCCCAAATAGGACAAGTAACAATGTACTCGTACAATTTCTAGATGAGTGACGGAAGTAACGGCCGGGGCGAGTAGCGACCCCCAACACTCCGGTTAAAGCTTTTCCCGCCATGGCAAACGCTCCCGGTAGCCGATATTCCCTACACTATTTTCTTCATGACTCTTATAAAACCGTAAAAAATACATACATACATACATATACACTTTCAATAACATGTAAATTACATGTTATTGAAAGTGTATATGTATGTATGTAATTTTTACGGTTTTATAAGAGTCATGAAGAAAATAGTAAATTACATGTTATTGAAAGTGTATATGTATGTATGTAATTTTTACGCTTTTATAAGAGTCATGAAGAAAATAGTGTAGGGAGTATCGGCTACCGTGAGCGTTTGCCATGACGGAAAAAAGCTCTAACCGGAGTGTCGGGGGTCGCAACTCCCCCCGGCCGTTACTTCTGTCACTCATCTAGAAATTTTACGTGTACATTGTAACTTGTCCTATTTGGGAATTTATATAGGTATACACATGTAAAATTGCAGCATAGCGCTTTACAAGTTGTATTATAATTTTTTTTTTAATCAATTCACTAAAAATTGTAGCAATTTTTCGAGTTTTATATTATATATATATATATATATATATATATATATCATATAAAAGCCTGTAAACAAATTCAAAACGAATTCCTATGCATATCCACTAAAATCAAAGGCACTATGCGTGCCTGCTAAGTTTATGCGTGCCTGCTAAGAAAGCACGCATGCGTAAATCGAACATATATATGATAGCGAGTTGGGCAGGAATCACTTTTGGTCCAGTTTCCTTCTGTTTGGTTGTCTTGTTCTTCCGTGTCCGGGTGCCTTCGTATTAGCACGCATTGGGGACCAACCTTTGCTTTGCATTGGTACCGTGAGCGTTTGCCTAGGCTGGAAAAGCAGCTTTAAACGGGAAGGGGAGTCGCAATCCTCCCCAACCATTAAATGCAAAGCATTTGGTTATCCCAAGTTCCTTTAAATCTTCTTTTTCTTGGATTATATATATATATATATATATATCTTGATCATTAAGCTTGAGCTAATTGTTATTCCCTTTTCTCATTTTTGACATGTTTGCTCTTTCATATTTTTATATATTTATATATTTATGAATGATTATTGTATACAATTATTCCCCTCATCCCCTTTTACTGTTTTTGAGATAAGTTTCCTACTATTTTTACCCTTAGTGTTGGTCTATAGTCACTTATTTGTAACGGATATGCTGGAGATGAATTTTTTGTACTTGCAGTAGTTTATGCATAATTTTTGATTATTATGAATTTTATACATATGTTAAAGAACATTAATCGTGGATTGCATAAGTTGCACATGTTTAGATATTTAGATGATATATTACGTGTATCCCATAATAATATCCCCATAGTATTTAACTTTTATCGTAATAATTTACAATTAAATGCAAGTAATAATGAGTCTAATGTTGCAAACTTTTTAGATTTAAATTTAGATTTTCAAAATTGTAATCTGGATATAAACTTAATGATAAACGACAAGATTTTAAATTTAATACATTAAAAATTTAAAACTTTGACTCTTGTTTGCATATATCAATTTATAGAAATATTATCATAAACCAGGTTCTTAGAATCTATAAAATTTATGATGAAAATTATAAAGTAGCACATTATATGGAATTATTGAGTACAGCGACTAATAATGCATATCCTCTCAAATCCGTTGCTAAATTATCAACTCAGTGAATCAACCTCCACTCAATAACATCCAAGACAACTTTCCCAATTATAGTGGCTAATAATATGGAGACAAAAAAAAATATTATAATTATTTATTAATTATATAATTAAATAAAATTGAATAATAATAAAATAAACTAAGAAAATTAGAAAAATAAAAAATCGGAAAATAAGATACATTAACATTGATGTTTTGAATTCTATTTTCGCTAAAAAAACTGTAACTTTATCCAGATTGATACTACGATTTTAGCGCCCTTATAATGGTGTATAGTGGCATTCTCGGTTATCCATTTCTTCTATGAATAACTTGTTTAGTAAGAATTTTCATCTATACTTCATGTTCATATTCTGTTCTACTTATATGGGTAATTGTCTTGTCTCCTGCTCTGACGTAATGGACGGGTCTGGGAGGATCACTGTGAACGTTTGTTCTGCCTCCTAGGATGTATTTCATCATGTTCATTCTGGTGCTGCTCGATATTTTTATACTGTGCGTCTTACACGCGGTGAAAGAGGACGGGTTCCTGCCTCATGATAATACTAGATTACATAATTTGCGTAGTGATTGCACTCAGACGACGCGAGTTCGATTCCCGCCTCTACCCATATTGTTGCGGTGTTTATACAAAGTACGGGAACTTTAAATATGTGGGTCCATATGTCTTTATGAGAGATTGGTGGTAGGATAAGGAGAGTACGATCTCTGTGGATGTCTTTCCCACTGGGTTTCAATATAAGTTATGGGGCACTTCCCGACTGTCCAAACATATGCCTTATACTTTCGCGAAGGTCGGACTGTTTCAGTCGAAGAAGAAGAAGAAGCAGATTGAATGCGGGTGCGATGGGCCAACCCGGGTGGTTTGCACACAGGGATTGCACTCGGATGACTCAAGTTCGATTCCCCCCTCTACTCAATGCCCCGGAGTACGGGCACGTTAAATATGTGGCTCCGTAACTCTTTTCGTGTGGTTGGTTGTAGGGAAATGAGCGTACGGTCCCTGTAGATTTCGCCCTCCCTGGGTTCAGGTCTAATTTGGGTATCATTTCCCGGACGCCCAAACAGCTACCTTAGACTTTCGTATAAGTCGGACGGTCTACGTCCAAGAAAAAAGAGCCTGGATTCAGGACCGCTTAAAATTCAGCTCTATAAGTTTAAACAAAATGCTATCTTCCATTCCTAACTTATAATTCGGGTACTGATCCCTAGCATGTTCAATCAATCTTGGAAGACGCAGAGACGACTGCCATAATTTGAATTTGCCCTTTACAGACTCGTATAGCCCAATTTTTTGTTAAAGGATAGTTAAATCATTTAATCTTAAAAATCACTCAATGTTAAATCATTAAATCTGGCTACATCATAGAACTGGATTTGTCGCTAAGGATGCCTGCATTATGGGAAATAAAATGTTTCTTTATTGTCATTGAAGATATCGGATGTTTTATGCTGACTTATGCATTACAAGAGCAAAATTGGTTTATGCATGCTGTTCTGTCCAATACTAGCACGATCTTAAAATCATAAATATGCAACAGAAAAGTTATACAAAAGAAATATTTACCTACTCTGAATGAGCAATTACTTCATTCAAACAGGATTTATTTACGTTGAAACAGATAAAACATCACCAGAATAAATATTTTTCTAACAAAGGTTAGAGTAACAAGTGACGAAGGTCAAATTATCTGATACGGCATCATGCATTTGTTAAGAAGTAGCAGATATATGTAGATAAGCAACTGAAAACGACTGCTACTGAAGCAGGGCAATTTCATCCGCGAAACATGATTTATTAGTGAATTTTTTTACATATTTCGTAAAGTATACAGAGAATAAAGGAGCCTGCAAAAATATTTAACTATTTATGATGTCGAAACGTGTCATTTTCTTCATCAAAACTTCATTAACGGCAGATTTCCGGATTGCCGTAGACTGCCAGAGTTGGGCGGCTACGCAAAAATTAGACTATCTCTCTCAAGAAAAATGGAATCTGACTTGGCCCTTTTTAAAATGAGTCTCTTCACATTTTGAAGAGGTCGGTGCAAAATAGGGGTGGAAGTCACCTCGTCCGCTCATTCGTTATCTCACTTATGTGTGAGGACAGGGCGGTTTTAATTCCGACCAATTTATTGGATTGCATAGTGACGGTCGTTTTCTATGCGTTCCAATAGAAATTGATCACTAGAGGGATTCCCACAGACGGGAGGTCCCAGTCGGGAACCGGTGCGAGCTGACACTTGACAGGGGCTATACATGAGGAGAGATTTGTAGTTTTCAATTTGAGATTTTCACCGACATCTCTTTTTACGAAATTTACAACTGCTGTCTCGGACCATTCAAACCATGGCGCGGAACTGTTCCGTCTTGTCTGTGAGGAGGCATTGTGTAGCAATAACTTCCCTTTCCCATATCCAACATTAAGTAATTACTGCTCCCCCCTTTCATTCCATGGTGCTAACCTGGGGCAATGAACAGTTATTGCATTATGTGCAAATATGTTATGCTTCACAACACATACAAATTCAGCCTCACCAAGTCAAAATTTTCGATATATGTTGTTTGTAGACCGACGGGTATAGGTGAATTTTATAAACTGCATCCAATATGACATTCACTAAGTCCGTAATCGCCGACGTTATTGTTTTTCCCCACTAAGTGTGAGATTGCGAAAAATCAAACACACTATTTTTGCATAACGTTAATATTTACCAGTAATATTTTAGTAGCATATGTTATATAAATAATGATTTCGTTTTTTCATTCGTAATGAGTTTTACAAACCCATCGTATCTAGAAATCTGCTTTGTAGAAAGATTGCAGAAGATGGAAATATAAAAATTTTTGTTTTTACTTTCCTTATATACATAATGTGTAAGGAAAGTATTGTGACGGGGTCGAAAATTCGAATTCGAGTTTTCGACGGGAGAACACGTTTCAAGCATCTCTGATCACGAATCAAACATTTTTGAAGTGATGTCTGTGCGTGTGTGTGTGTCAGTGGGACTGTGGAGACGATAACTGACGAACGAATGGACCGATTTGAACGAAATTTGGTACAAAAATCACAATCTGTAAACACTGGAAGCCTATTGTTTTTATATGCAATCGAATGTTCAGAACCCCCCTAAATTTTTGAGTGAAATTTTGTAAAAACCGTCAAAAAATCAAAATCGCTCATAAAGTTACGTAAATAGACATTTCTTATGTAATTTGTCATTAGAAAACGATTGGCATAAACTTTAGAACGCTAACATGAACCGTTCTCGGGATACTGCACATTTTTAAAAAAAATTATCAAAAAGTCATACAAAATAAAAATAAAATATTTCCTACTGAGGAACATGTTCACTTTTCATATGTAATAGGATGCGATAAATTTGGCGACATCATTCTCGTGGATCTAGCTCGTTCCATTCATGAAGAAAGATAGTTTGCGTAATACTTTTGTATTTGAACGCCTATAGTCATGTATCTGCTGTAAGAATAGCTTATTTCTTCGTCCATAACGCTTGGCGAGATTTTGGCGACGAATTTGGCGAAATGTCGCCAAGACGACTTTTTCAAATGTTGCCAAATTAAAGAAAATCTCGCTAAATGGATAAAAACGACGCTAAATCAATGAAAATGACGACAAATTGAAGAAAATTCAATATCTTGGAAAGAATATATCTACTGTGAGAATAACCTTTTTTTTAACTGTAAAAGTAGTAAATTCATTGCATTATATAAGGAAAGTCATGTGTTGCCCACATCAGATTTTTTTTTACTAATTTCCCTGTGGTCCGAGGACATCCCACGGCGAAAAGGAAAATAATTGCAGCTTCACTTTCATAGAAACTCCCCGAAGGTCGGAAGTCTGACTTGGTTTCGGCATGTAAACATCCATGCCCGCTGGCGGGATTCGAACCCGCAATCCAGCGATCAGACGGAAACGCATGCCCCTGACCGCGCGACCACCGGATCGGCGGAAATATAGAATTAAAATGAACGACCTTTCATTACCCTTACAAGACAACTTTGTTTGGATAGAAAAAAAAACGTGTAGCGCGTTCTAATATAAAAACATACTGAATAGTGTGACCTAAAATTTCGCCATTAGTTAATTTAGCTCAATTGTGCACTAATTTTTAACGGTCTTTAAATAGTTTTTAATAGCACGGTTGTTTTTATTAAAAGCTCATATCTTGCACAAGCTTTCTTAGAGTAGTTGTCAACCACATATACAATACAAATATGCCAGCTGCTCGGGAGTTAAATGCTCTAGGTGGGTGCGTAAAGATGGCTTAGTATAATTCAAGCGCGCATGCAAACACTGTGCCCTGTTGTTTAGGCATAATATGCTCTAAATAACCGGATAAACACGCTGCCATAGATCATTAATCATCCAGATGCTGTTTCATTCATAGGAGCGGACTCCAAAAATTATTGGGGGTCCGGAAATTTGAAATAGAATGATCAAACCATTTTTCAAAGGATTTAGTCTAAATTTAAATTTAAAAATAAAAATAAATTAGTCTAAATTTACATTTCATTCAGTCTGATTATCCTGCACAATAAGACGTCTGAAATGTTACAATGAAGCAAATTATTATAAGTACAGAAAATATTTTTTCCCTCTAGATAATTATTCATTTCATTTATTTTGCTTTTGAAGGAGAAACATCAGTATAAATACTGTTGTTGTTGTTGTTGAGACCCAGACCGTCCGACCTACCAGAAAGGTGTAAGGTAACTATATGGACGGCCGGGAAGTGCCACCCAATTTAGACCGGAATCCAGTGGGGGAGGCATCCACAGGGACCGTACCCTCCTTCCCCTACCACCAACCTCTCGGAAGGACTTACGGACCCACATGTTTAACGTGATCGTACTCCGCATGAACACGGACTATAAATACTGTTGTTGTTGTTGTTGAGACCCAGACCGTCCGACCTACCAGAAAGGTGTAAGGTAACTGTATGGACGGCCGGGAAGTGCCACCCAATTTAGACCGGAACCCAGTGGGGGAGGCATCCACAGGGACCGTACCCTCCTTCCCCTACCACCAACCTCTCGGAAGGACTTACGGACCCACATGTTTAACGTGATCGTACTCCGCATGAACACGGCGGCATTTGTGGTAGCGTGCAAATCTAGCGCGCAAACCACGGGGATACCGCACCCGAGATGGCCAACAGCACGCGGTGTTCCGAGGTGGTCACCCACCAAGTACTAACCGCGCCCGATGCTGCTTGACTTCGGTGATCTAACGAGAACCGGTGTTTTCAGCACGGTACGGCCGTTGGCCCGGACTATAAATACTGTGAATTTCCAACTTAATTATCTTCATAAAAATAACAAATTTCTTTATAAATACATTATTTCTACTATTTAATTCCTTATACATACATATTCAATAAATACACTAAACAGTCTGAGGTGTAAATATCTATACTTTCTTTATATATAGTAAACATGGAATGAATGACGATTAGTACATATATTATGTACTAATACAAATTTTAAATATATATCTTTATAAAAGTATGTGCATACATCATACATCAAACTAAATGTACAACAGAGTTAGACTAATTTATTTAAAACTAGTAGCATACCTGTTCTTTAAACGTAGTATATAATATAAATTTAAAATTCGCAATCATGTGCAAATTCCTATAGTACACTAAATGACATTGTTAATCAAACTATTCTGTTAAAATAATTAATTTAATGTTTCTAAAAAGAAGTTTAAGAATCTCTGTTCTCGCTATACAAAATCATTGTCCTGCACAAATCTGAAGAATCCTGACAACATCCTGGCCCATTTTGTAAGCAAATTTACAAAAAATATGAAATTGAATCAATATATGGAAAATAAAAAAGTTAAAATTGTATGGGGACCGTACTACTTATATACAGGGATATTAGAAGATATAACCTGTATTAGTAGATTACATGTATAAATTGAAAATATCAATAAACCCGTAATATTTAAACATGAAGGCAGTAATTGATTAAAATATATGCCAAAATGAAAGTGCTAAAATTATATGGGAAGATATACAAGTACTACTTATAATGTCGTAGATTAGAAGATATGTCAGTGTTAGTAGAAGACTGCACCTATTACAATATGAGTCTAAAAAATTGCCAAAATAAAACACATAACTTAATAAATTGAAAATATCAATAATCTCCGTAATCTTTATAGCAGAAGGCCGTAATTGATTCCATTATATACGCCAATATATATCAAAATATATGCGAATACACCTGTGCTTCTTATATTCTCGTAGATTAGAAGATATATAAGTATATTTGTAGACGATTACTAGTGCAACGTACAATATATAAGTTTCAACAATTTTTGCCGAAACAAAACGATGACGTAAGAACTTGAAAATATCAATTACCCCTGAATGAATAATCCCGGAAAGTATCAACAATAATATTGTTTAAATCTGAAGATCGTAATTGATATTATCCAGTCAAAAATGCAATGCCACCGAAATTCATTTTATATACACATCTTTATTATTCAAATAGGAAAAGATTTAATAAAACTCGTCTGGTGTATAAACGCAATAGATTTAAATCCGGTTCTAAGCGACATATCATTTTCTTCAAATAAATCGGTGAAAAAATATCGTCTGAATAATGCTATCTTTATGGAAGATTTGGCGACATTTTCGTCAATTTAAGAAATTTTAAAAAATCAACAAATTCATCGCCAAGTGGGACTGTAGAACTGGCAGTCCCACTTGTCGACAAATTGACGAAACATCATCACAATACTATCCACTATAAGAACCACAATTAATTTCATTTATTTAGCTTAATTTTATCAAGTTCAAAATATTTTTATGGATGTACAAACATTTTTATCAATTTGGTGACATTTTAAAAATTCGCTAAATGTGTTTCTTAGTAGGAAAGTTGCACTGACAGACAAATACTACCGAAATATCATTTTAGTACTCTCTTCTAACAAAACAAAATTAATTTCATTGATTTAGGGTCGTTTTTATCAATTTGGGGACATTTCCGTCAATTTAGCAACGTTAAGAAAAGTTGCCAAGTTAGCAATATCCCACCAAATTCGTAGATTCGAATTTGCAGATCTGAAGAATAAAACATGACGATCCTGCTTGTATATACTAACTGAAAACACTAAAATTGTATTAGAATATATACTCGTTCTACTCTTATTCTGTTTCAACAATCTGTTAAATGAGTTTATTGGCTGAACACAATATATGAGTGCATTGGCTGAACACAATATATGAGTGCATTGGCTGAACACAATATATGAGTGCATTGGCTGAACACAATATATGAGTGCATTGGCTGAACACATAATAAGTTAGTACACTCTTTACCAAAATAATTGAAAATGATGTAGAGATAATATATTTTTTTAGATAATATCTATTTTATAACTTTTCAAAAGCACATGCACTTAATGAAAATACTAAATAAATTGCAAGTGCTCACTGCAGTATATACAGATATAAAAAAAATTATGTGCGGAATTTTTTATATTCACTAAACTAACTACGAACATCACACACTAAACCGGGTACGAAGTCAATTATCCACTTTGAATATGGCTTTAAATTCATTCATAATAGCAAAACTAAAAATAAAGTGCCGAACCAGTAGTGGACACCAGTAGTGGATTTTCAAAGTTTATTAAATCATAAAAAATAACTTCTCATAAAATGGCTTTGAAAATTGTATGATACAGTCACTGATTTATTATCATAACATACGTAATGAACACTTTAATGACAGTGGTGAATTTTGTTTACAATCTGGCTTCCTGCGCTTTACATAATTTTTCACCAAAAACATTTTATGGCACAGATATAAATATTTTATCTGACGATGTAAAACTAGTAGTCCGGCACATTGGAGCGATACAATACTTATAAGTATTCGGAAGTTTGGGACGGAAGAAACAATTATAATTATCGAAACTTTCCGAATGTAAACCAAATTTAAGCACCAATTCTCAAAGACGGGAGCTGCGGAAGAACCTTTTCGACGTCACATTCCATGCGCGCCAAACTGGACCGTTTTCCCGCCACAGTCAGAAAGCCGAACTTTGACTGCGAATAAAACATGAAATACAGCTCGGAGAGTAACAATTTTTGTACTTTTGTCCGTTTTGAAGCATTTCGAATCGAATAAAAAAATAACAAGAAAGATCAATCATGCATAAGCATTGATTATGAAACACTTTCCAACTGAAATGCAAATGTGATACTTTAATGTGATACATTCAGTGGTGATATCTTTTACATTATCACAGTATTACAGTAATTTATTATACTTAAATATTTAAAACTGTATCGAAATATAAATCATCTGATTCTCTATGCAAAATCAATGAATATTTCATTCATATAACTTGCATTCCAGACTCCAGAGCTAAATAATTTTGTGTGAAAAAAATTCAGCAATTCTTATGTAACTCACCTTACAGTCGCTTGAGATATTTGCATTCTGCATAAGTTAAAATTAGGCTTCGTTGAAGAAATAATAAAAGTTTAGGGATCATTTAAAATCACAACTATTGTAATTGCGTAAGCACGAAATTTAGATACACATACAATACAGATACACAGATAATATATGTGTGTGCGTATGTATGTATTCAAAGTATTGAAATCGTGCCGAAGATCGGAACTCGAATTTTCGAAGGATCTACACGTTTTGGGACTTCCAGAACACGAAAAACTATTTTTAGGAAGACGCCTGTGTGTAAGGGTGTATCTGTGTGTGTTTCTGTGTGTCTGTGAGGATATTGCATCCACTCTAACTGAAAAACTAATGGACCGAATTTAATAACATTTGGTAGGTAAGTTTTTTGTGGGAAACCCTGATGTTCATTTGATTATAGTACGATTCGTAATAAAAGAATCTGCCTTCTTTGCGAAATGGGCGGCAGAAATTGCCTTTATCCACTCTAGCTAAAGACTAATGGACCAAATTTAACACAATTTGGTGTATAACATTTCTGTAACCTACAAGTGATTAATATACCAAATTTAACAAAATTTGTTATATAAATCACTTGTAGGTTATTCTAGTACGATTCGGGAAAAAGCAGCGGGCTGTTTTTGCGAAATGGCCCGCAAAAATCGTTAAATATAAAAATAAAAGACTACGTGTGCTCAATTATATCAATTAAATTTCTATTTCATACGTGATTTTTGACAACAAAAAGAATAAGACTAACCCCATTAATCTAGGACTAGCCGTTCTTAAGATATTTTAGTTTTATTTGCGTTTTCGCTACGCCACTTTTGACAATAAGTCCATCTATCAAATGAGAACCAAATTTAAGTTTAACGTGCAAATTCAATGTCATTTAAAATACTTATGGATGTTATTTTTTCAGATAAACTTAAATTATTATTGAAGAAATAAAGAGAACGTGAATATGAGTCTGCAGGGAAAGACATGCGCTGTCCACATCAGAATTTTTAACGATATTACAACAATGATTTATAGAAGTGAACGTGGGATTATTTGCCGGCCATTTCGAAAAAATGTAGGATCTATATTTAAAGATCCACCAAATTGTTGTAGAATAAAATGTTCTACAAATTTAATCTGCGTCCCAAATTTTGATTCTCTAGGACGTAGGAAAGTGCATTAAAAACGCCATCAAATAAGTATATCATGAAAAGTTAAATAAAATTAAAAAAAAATTTGAAAAATTGTTATCTACCAAATTTATTTTAAAATGTGAAGCCTCTCTCATATACTAAATAATTAAACTCTTGGAAAGATATTTATTATATAATATATATATTTTTTCTTTCTGGAAGGTATCGCAAAAATCAGAATTTAATTAAATTCGTTTTTCTCCCTATATTAAATACTTTTTAATTACAAAACTACTTAACATATTTTACTGAAATTTTTTTTATATATTTTAAGAGATCATGTGAATATTTCCTAAAAATTTCGAAGCAATTTGTGAATTTTAAATGTGCTTAAAAAATGTTTGAAAAATTAGGCCCATAGGGTTCAATGTATTGCATTTTTTCAACCCGGGTTCAATAGAAAACTAATTGAGTGATATGATTTATTTTTATTCCCATAGGTCCCACAGACCGTTTGAAAACATACTAAAATTTCATTTTGATAAAGTCATTTTTACGGCAGTTATCGTGCTAACGGACAGACAGACAGACAGACAGACAGAATGAATGAATGAACAAAGTCATAAACACTTTTCAACTATGTTGTAAAGTGTTAAAAAAAGAGGTCAGAATGGTCCGTTAAATGATTAATATACTTTAACAATTTCATAAAAGTAGAATAATATTCTTATGCCTCCGCAAGAATAAAAGGCGTTATTTTTATTATCAAATTGGAAAAGTTATTTCTTATCGTTGTATTTCTGTTTTTGAATTTTTAGGTTTTCTTATTTAACTTGAATCTACAATACGAAATTCTTTAGAAAGATTATGTATCTACATTCGTCCAATTTAGACTTTAACACTTTTCAACATAGTTGAAAAGTGTTTATGATTTTGTTCATTCTGTCTGTATGTCTGTCCGTTCGCACGATAATTGCCTAAAAATAACTTTATCAAAATGAAACTTTAGTATGTTGTTCAGACGGTCTGTGAGACATACGGTAATTTAAATTAATAATATCACTCAATTTGTTTGGGATTGAACCCGTGCTAAAAAAATGAAATACACAGAACTCTATACGACCCAATTCTTCAAGCATTTTTAAAGCAAAGTTAAAATTCACAAATTGTATTAAAATTTAAAAAGAATTCATATTATCACCAAAAATGTATAAAAAAATTTCAGCAAAATATATTGGGAAGTTTTTTAAATAGAAATTGAAATAATAAATGCACCCATATTATATGAAGATATCACGTGATTCACTTCAAAATAAAATATGACATCCATCTTGTGTCAAAATCGTGATTTTTATAGTCCTTTTTATTTTGTATTTAGTCTTGTATCCGGACTAAAACCGAGTTATTTTTGTTTAATTGTTGTGCATCTATATTCTGAAGCAGCGCAATTGCAATATATTTGAGTTTAAATGATCATCAAACTTTGTTTATTTCTACAACAAAGCCTAAGTTTAACGAATGCAGAATGTAAACACATCAAGCTGTAAGATCAGTTGTATAAGAATTACTGAGTTTTTAACACAAAATTATTTAGCTCTGGAGTCTGGAATAAAGCTGATATGAATGAAATAGTCATTGATTTTACACAGAGAAGCAGACGATTTAATCCATAAAATTTACTATTCCAATTAATTTGACAAAGTGCCTAACATAAATATGTTACATTTAACACAAATAAAATGGTATGGTCTCGCAACATGGGAGCACCCGCACTCGAAGCATAATTTAGAATTTAGAAATAACAAAAATCAATTTAGAATTAGTACAATTTACAAGATGTTAGCTTCAATCTGGAAGTCGACTTCACTTTTAATTTAGTATCGAATTTATGTGATTGATTTCCGACGTAAGGAAAGCACCATCGCAGAAACACTCTTACCTCATTCATCGGGGATGCTGAAGAGATGGTACACCAACATCCACTTTAAACCCTCAGCTATGCCTTTCCATGAAAACCGGCTCTCATTTAGCAAATGATAGGCTGAGGCTCGGTCATGGCTCCGTTTCATTTTTGCCCACGACATCCAACATCTCGACCCGGCACAGAAACCTCGGGTCCAAACCGTTCTTCAACGTCGATGCTCAGCAGGTAGACGGGCTTCTCCACGATGATCGTCTGCAGTGCCCACGAAGATCAGAGACCGAAGTAGTACCAAGCCTCCATCTCCGAAGTGGGCAACATAATAAAAATACGATCCGGACTAGCCCAGTGACATGGGTAGCCAGATAGGGAAGTGCGCCCCGAATCAACAAACATGACATTCTTTTATTCCCATCGAATCTCAATTCGCTTGATAATCCTTCTCGGATCTCCAAGAGGACTCCAATCATCAATCTACCAATGGAAATCACTTCTCATTTTAAAATAACTTCCAGGAACGCATCCATAGCCTCGACGAAGGGTCTCAAAATCCACCAGAACATATACCAAATTCTGCATATTCTTACGTCATTCCAGACAAGCATGGAGGCAACTACTTCTACAAAACTTCCGCTGTGTCCGGGAACAAGGCCTTGAACTCAACGGTCACTTCGAATGCGAATGCTCAAAATACTTATTAAATGACAAATGTCTAAAGATTTCTGATTTCAAATATAAAAGAGTTTTTAGACATTAAATATATAAATGTGACAAGAGGGTGTCCAACAGGTTCAAATAAATATATAGATAAATTCATGTATGAAATAAATATAGAAACAAATTATAGAATTTACAATTTCACTCGAGTGGTGCGAGGATCTCAAACCTGGACACTACAACAGGATGCAATATCTTCAGAGCGCTATTTGAATTCAAGAACTTTCCATGTGTAATAGTCTCTAATTTTACAATCTCGTTGGTTTCAATTATTCCGACAAAACACGGGAATGAGTTAATAAGATGTAGAAGGCACATATGAAGTTTCTGAATTTGCTGTAATTGATATGTCACTATCATGCTGGAAAAAACTAGAAGACATGCTATTGACGGAATGGAAGGTAAAATAGAAGCAACATTTAATTAGGTGATGTCTGTGGGACGAGTGGATGCAAAAGTAGGACTGGATGCAAAAGTAGAAGTTACTGGATGCAAAAGTAGACGGCTCTAAATTTTCCGGGGAAGCTTTTGTTATTAGCCATCTTTTTTATTTAAAACACGTACTCAAAGGTTCCGTTAGCTTCTTCTTCTCATTTTCTTATTCCCGTTCTGTGTATGTGTTGCGCGCCAGAAATGTGATGCCTCTCATCCGACATTTTTAAGGATTTAGGTCGTTTGTTGAAGGTGGAATATTAAAACATTATACTTGTCAGTGAGTGTACAGGGAGCAGTAATACAACTTAATAAATTATTATCAATACTTTCAACATAACAAAATATATCATTTTACATATAACTGCCTGCACAAGACAGCGATTTCAGAAGGAAAATTTGCGTTGTCTCGTACCAGCTTCCTGAAGAAAGAGCCAGTATTCTGGTGGAAAATACACTGTACAATTCTACCAACTTAAGACCCATGACCTTTCATTTCACGTAAATAGAACATCGTAAATTATTATCGAGTCTCCTGGAACAGAAGTGTCTAAAGATTGTACTAATTTTAACTATACTTAACGAACAACGGTGCGCCTACCGTATAGAGGAGTAAAAAGTACGAGGTGAAATCGTTCGTCAAAATAAATAATGCACCATAAAATTTGATAGAAAAGATAATTTTTTATTCAAACTTGTTCCAAAAGATTTTAACTACAAAACAAATAAAGAAGTAAATAAAATAGATTAGTAAATTCTTCCTATATTTGTGCATATAATGGGAATTGGAATACTAATTTTGCATTCGTGCGTTGGCTTGGTTTTCGCGATAAATCGTGGCAAACCTATGCAAGATACTATAATAGATTTTTTTTCTAGAGTTTTAAAAAAGGATGTCTATGTTTCCATTGATTTACTGAGACTATTAACTTTTCTTTATTATTTGAAGTGAAGATCATAAAGTATCCACTAATCTGTATATCATGTTTTAATTAAGGAATACAAGTTATTGTATATACTAACTACTTGTTATATTCAATAAAATAATTTAAATTTTAATGATTTCATGTAAAATTAAAAAATAATATATAATTTGAAAGAAAATGAGCTAAAAGAAATAATGGCAGATAAGACTGAATATATTTAAAGTCAAATATACTAAAAGTGATATAAAGAATAATGGTAATTAACAAAAGATGATAAAAATTTAAATACAAAAATGTTCAGTTATCTGAGATAAATGCCAGTCAAATTCCAATTGTAATAAATTAAATGTAAAGTAGTTAGAAGGCTGAAAATATTGTAAAGGTAAAACAATTTGATGATGATATTTTGTTTATAAAGTAATTATCATAGCATCGATGTTCAAAATTAAAATTATCGTAGCACCGTAATTATCATAGCACCATTCAAAATTAAAAACTTCTAAAAATATTCTTGCATTCAAAGACCTTAGAATATTTACTTTTTGATGCCAAATAGAAATCATTATTTCGACTCAGACAAGTAAAAAGTTTAGTGAACAAAAACGTTTCAAACAAGAAAACTGATTTTCAGAAAAAAGAATAGAAAAACAAAACAAAGCCGAGCATCGTTCAGGAAAATGTGGCTGCAGAATCAGCAAGTCTTTAAGCAAACAGCCAAAAATCTAAGCTACGGAAACAAAACAAACAAGATACTCTTTTCCATAGAATTTCCATACACTGTTTCGTATTCGACCAATTTAGAAAAAGGAAATAAAAAAATAAATAAATAAAATAGCTGCTATTGCAAAATATAGAATTCCATGGTGTTGCAATTGTTTATGTTTGATTTTCTTATCGTTAAACACGAATAGCAATTTCGTTGTTGTACTACCAAATTGTAAACATACAAATATATGCTTTTACTTTTTTCGCAGTATGTGATTTATTTTTATCACGCATAAGGTGTTGTAGGAAATGTTTATCATACTTAACTGCCAAATTTAAAAGTCATACATATTTGATCACTAGAATCCCGCTGCCATTGTATATAACAACGTCCATGGATGTGTTATTCCATGAAAAAAATCTCATAAAGATACAGTCCATGGATGTTACCTGCAATGGGATGTTATCTTCAATGAGGATATTAACTGCGATGAGATTTGTCGTTCTCCAGAGAGGTTCGTAAAAATGTGGTTAATAGCAAGCTTACTTGCTGCCAAAGCAGGTAGCTTCTGTGCCGTTGCTGCGGTTAGATTGATGAAATAAATATAGACCAATGATGGTTTTACGAAACCCTTCCCCATAATATCTTAATTCAATATTAACATTTATGTATACAAACTTCATTATTATTGCAAGCATCATTATTAAATGAGCCTATTTTTCTAGTAATAACTTATTGGTTTTGATATACTAATATTTTAGCAATTACGCTAGTAATAGACATACATATCTTAGAACCATCTCGAGCGTTCAGATTGCAATGGACTGAATTCAGAAGAACTTATCCACGAACTTGCAAAAGCAGACCGATGGAGGAACTCATGGTCATATCTGATACTTCATTTTAGCACATTTCTCTAGCAATCATAATATATAACTACCGACTTTTGGCATTTCGTGGACAGCTCCATAATTGGACTACGCTTTCTGATATGCCTCTTGGGCAAATACTCGAGTTTGACATTCAGGATAACCTGATAGACCCCATGACCTCGCATCGAGACCATGATACCATTGGATCGAAAACCCAGACTACCTGACTCGCCCTAGGGCACGAGCAGCAATTTGAGTGACCGGACAATACCATTGGGTAAACATTTCCCAAAAGGCTGGCTAAAATTTGGGGTACCAATGAAGGTGTTCATTTATGCTTTAAAATACATATCGTTCACCGGTGTTCTTCTGCTTTGCACAGCAGGTCTGAAATCTGAGCTTTGGAATGCACAGAAATGCATTTCCTATGTGTGTGTTGGGAGGGTAGGGGCAAAGACTTTTCTAATAATGGGGTGGCGATAGGAAATTCCGACTCTATCCCAGATACCTTCAATTCAATGCCTTCAGTTCGATACCTTCAGTTCTAAAATTCGGTCCATAAGTACTGGTATTTGGATAAATACTGGTATTCGGATAAATACTGGTATTTGGATAAATACTGCAATGGAGACGTCTTGCTCCTTCACCTTTATGTAGGTTCTAAGAGTGTGATACAAAAAAATACGTATTCAAAAATTGTGCTTATAGTGGTTTACCTGAAATAATACACTACTGATAAATCAGCAAAATCCTACAATTAGGACATCTGTGTGAAATCTACTTTTACTAAAAGGTAATTAATAGTATACTCATTAAATACGCCTTATTAGTTAGAATACAATTCTGTGGTTAATCATATTGATTAAGAATATATGAATTACAAAATTATTTCATTTATTTCGTAGCATTATGCTAATTTCGTTGTTGGGGAGATCAATCATTCTTTACTCTTGTAGTTTGTGAGGTCTAACTAACCTTTTGATTATTATTTCCCTCAGTTTTCATTATAATTTATGTTTACTTTAAATTAACAATTCTAACTGGTTCGGTTAAATAGACCACTCACCGAGCTAAATAACATTTTCTGCTATCCTGATATAGAACAAGTTAAAGTTTCGGATAGCCAGGAAGTAAGGGAATTCCTGCCAGAGGGGGGGATTTAACGGAATTCTTTGCAGGATGGATTCAGAGAAATCAAGAGGATATAATAGGCTGAGTGCGAAAGTTAAATGGCAGCCAAGTTTAATGAAACCCACGTGGATACTACTATGACTAGAAAGATCTAGTATCCTGGGTTAGCCGCAATGCGGTGTGAGGCAGAAGAAAAGCGTTTTGAGTAAGCATAAAAGTTTTGCAACTCATCTACAGCGTAAACTTTCTATCACCAGGCCCGTAAAGTGTATTATAATTCTGTGTCTCATTATGGGCGTCTGCAATACTGATTAAGGTCTATATCTCCAATTTATATAAACACCCAGCTGCTGTAATCAAGTGAAGTACACAATCAAATTAAATCAGTGCACCCGTGTGTTATTGACCTGGATCAAAAGGTCCTGGATATCAAGTTAATTTAGTTTAGATTCAAGTCACTTTTTACGGATCTAAATTAAATCCTCTACAATGGTATCTAAAGAGGAAGAAGAAACAGTTGAGGTCGCTACAAGTTACACAAAAATGTATCCGAGATCAAACGAGTGACTAGATTATTTTATTAATAATAAACTGAGCTTTCCATTACTCGACGCATGGCCGTATAGAGAAATTTACATATCTCTAACTGACGTCACACATGTTGCACTACATCGCTCATTAATTGTAGGGTACAGAAGTAGAGAAGCCCGACTTCACAACCGTTTATGCTTCTTAAGAGCAACTTTCAGCACTTTCTACCTAACTCCAAATTCATCTGTGAGTCCTTTTTTTAGTTGAGTAACAATACATAACATATCTTACAGGAAGCTCTTCTTTAATGTTTTCTATTGGGTGTTACCCCACCGTTTGTGAAGTAAAGCTTGTCAAAAGTCTGGGCAATGTCAGTCTGTCTCTATGCCTGAGGTTCAGTAATAAATCAGTATATTTTTTGCCCAATAAATATACGTCGAGATTAATATCACCGTTGTATCCTTTACGTCTACTCTTTTATCATGCCCGATTATCACAATGTCGTTTTAGTGTTCTGGCAAAATTATATAATATTTGGTTTCACACAGAGTATTAACTTGGCCAGTGCAACTTCGTCCAGTATGAGCACATAGTTTTTTATGAAATTTGCTTTCGGCTGCGTTTTAAAAATGATTTTGTTGATATCAATAGATGATAATAAAATTGTGGCCCGTATCGAGTTTGATTGCTACAAACTTCAGCCATGTGTGCTATTCTAACACAGTTGCCGATATGACATGAGTTAGTGATGTCGTGCTGATTGCCAGTACTAAAGAAGGATGTTCTTTTGTAGCTTTGAAAAGGGTAGACCAGTTTATAATTGTATGTATGCAATATTTACGTAAATCTTTATTTTATCGTGTTAAGTGATAATATGTTGTTAATCTTAAATATATAAATCATTTTCATTTTGTTATATACTTTACTACAAAAACTTCGTCAATCTGAAGCCTTTACAAATAAACCTGCATTAAAGAGCTTAGTAGCATTTAAATTTATGTTGAAAAGAAATCATTATTCTAAAGCTTATAGATGCAAACAAAGAAAACAAAAATATACTAGCTAAGGAAATATGGTGATCTAAGAAACGAAAAAAAAAAAGCCTGAACATCAAACATTCAGGAAATTGTGGTTGCAGAATCAGCAGTCTTTAAACAAACAAAAATCAGAATTTTCTTGAAACTGAGCAAATAAGACCTTCTTTTCCATAGAACTCGCATTTTATGTTTCGTATTCAGCAAATTTAGGAAAAGAAAAAAATCAAATAGCTGGTACTGCAGAATGTAGATTTTAAGGTGATGCAATTGTTTATATTTGAGACATAGTTTTCATGTTGGTACAAATGACATCCGTTTATAAAATTTTGCTCTTTACCGCTGTAAACAATGTTTATAAAGACAGTACAAATATGACTTACCAGTATTGTCTGTGCATATGTTTTTCATACATGAGGTAATTTAAGGATGCGCGATATATTTTACTTTGTAAGTCTAACAATAGATTTTAGATAGTATATATTTAAAAAACAAATGTTTGATTTCTATGTAGGTGCTTTAACTAAACTATATCGAGACCCGCGGGCATTCTGCCCTGTAAGTAATAAACAAAATCCCGCAAAAACATTTTCTGCATTTATTGGAAGAAGTCTGAAATACTTTGAATGTGATAATGTTAATGAAATGAGCGGGGCACATGGTATCTCAAATAAAAATTTATAAAATGATAAGATATAATGTAACATTGCGGCACCACATTTAGTATCTGATGTCATACGCTACGTAAATCTTCATCGATAGATGCATTTCGTTGTGAAACAGATGTAGTCATTGCACTATGTAAGAGAAGGGAAGGACATGTAATGATCTCACTTTCAATATCTAATGTCATACGCAACGCAAAGCTCAAGAGTTCTGATCTTTATATATACATATCGTTAGTTATTTCATTATTCCTACAAAATTTGATATTAATTAACGTGCATGGTAGTTTAATTATGATGTACTGTTCCATACAATTATCCAGACAAATAGAATCCAGTGCCTCAGTAAACTGTCAATTTTTTTGAAAAACAGGGCACCTTAAATGTTCAGATTTTAAAAGTTCCAAATTTATTCTTGGGTAGATATAAAATGGAACTTCTAATGCCTCGTGTTCAAGACCAACTCTGACAATCCGTAATATTCATGATACAAATGCAATATTATAAAAATAATGATATAATAAGCTTAAAAAATATAATTAAAATTCATATATATATATATATATATATACATACACACACATATATATATATATATATATTTGAATCTAAATGAGCATTCTTAATCATATCTGTAATCATATCTGCGATTTTATCATCTAGAAGTCTTTTTGCGCATGTGCGACTTTCCCTTATAAAAAGTCGAGTTTTCAAGTTGGATTGTAGGGTGTATCTCTTCCTTTCTTGGTTCCATCTATGGAACCAAGGTGTCCGTTCGGTGTCTACATGGTGTCCGTTCGAGTGCTTCTATCTTTGCACATGTGGGAGATTGACGATTGAGTTACATTGGTGCCGTGAGCGTAGCCCGAGTCGTAAAAGCTACTTTAAACGGGAAAGGGGTGTCGCAATCCACCTCTACCATTCTATGCAAATCATATGGTCACTTCCGTTCTCACTTCTCTTTTCCTCTTGCTCATATCCTTATATATATATATATATATATATATATATATATATATATACCAGTCTTGCTCTTGTCGCCTTTCAAGTACATTAAACAGACTTTCGGTACTGATAAGCAAAACACTTGTTACAAATCATGCATTTGGTTTCTCTGTGGTTATATAAAACATTTTGATATCAAAATCCAGATCAAATTATCAATTTTGTTAATATGTTATAAATTAATTTTTAGAATTATTATTGCTTACCATTAAAAATAATACTAAGAAAATTTTAAAATGTGAATAATTCCAGTGCAAGTCATGCTAATTACTAAAAGTTTTAAATGGTTTTTGTGACACCAGAAGTAGATTTCACACCAGTTATTGTGAGACAGCATTATGTACATTTTTATTGTGTCTGAAACATCAGACAATACCTTCAGTCTCAATGACGCCAAAGTTCACAACATGTTGACCCAAAGGTCATCTATAACCATAAATTTAGGGCGTCAAGACGGAGGGGGGTCGAGGAAATGTGAAGTAACGACATTGGATAGAAAGGGTAACCAATGGAGAAGATGCTAGTGGCTTCACTATGAAGGCTGCCAATAGGAGCAAAAGAGGAGTAGAAGACCTGAGGCAAAAGATCCACAACCTAAGATAGTACGATATTATGAGAACGAGGAAATGAGATATATAATGATAGAGCAGTGAAGGAGGTTGAATTAAGAGCTGCAGAGCGAAAGTGTCGCAAAGCCGCAGCCAGCCAGTAGGCAGAATGCCAGGAGGATTAGCCAGCCGCTGCCAGCCAGGAGAGTGTGTGCCACAGAGTAGTCCGGAGATAGTCCGCGAAAGGTGTCCTAATATGCAATTCTACAACAGTCAGAGTCCAAAGATACTTCAACAAAATGTGCAAAATCAGTACAATCTACAAGGAAGCAAGCGTTGTGGCCAGGTATGTGCTTATTAAATATGGTAACAGGTCTTAGATTGTTTCGATAGCAAATAGTGATCTCACACGACAAATCTCTCACATTTTGCTCGATCCTTCGCAAATAAATATGCAAATTATGTAATTAATTAAATTCAATAAGTATTTTATGTTATTAATAAATGATTTATTGTTAAAGTTAAAAATGGTGCAATCAATTTAGTAGTATGTTAATTAATATTCCTTTACAGAACTCACACTGAAGAAAATAATGGTGGGTTTTAATAGTGGCAAACAACTCAATGTTTAATTCAAAAATGAGTTCCACTAATACGAATTTACGGCCATATCAATTATGTAGAATTTGTTGATTTTAAATCTCAACTTTAAATTTCCTTTTTTCAGAGCGCTACCGTTCTAGTTTATCATAATACAATGTATCTATACATAATATCTAAAAGTGCCTTTTTCTGGAGTGTATGTGCATTCACCTCTAAACATAATATGAAATAAACAAAAATATTTTTCAGAAACATAATTGCATTCTAGAAAATGGTAAATAAAATAAAGTTTTTACATATTTTTATGATATTTGGGTTATTGGCAAATTTCTGATCAAAATAATGTTAATTAATTTTTTTTAATTTTAATTATTGACCAATTTCCCATTAAAATGAAGTTCTTACATATTTTAATGGCATTTTACTAATTTGCAAATGTCTCATCATGTCCAAGAAGCCAACATTCTCTTGATCTTATATATTCATATATAACCCAAAATGAATCTTTTTACAAGAAAAACCTATTCTAATGGCATTTTTCTCTTCAGAAAGCAGTCGATAATTTTTCGATGTTGGATTTGTTTAATTTAAAGCCTCTCTGATACAGGGGACCCAAACAGCTGCCCAGCATGTCCCCGTGTTACTCAAACCCTGCAGATACCGCCCATACAGTGGACGTTGTGCAGGAGTGTGTTTAACTACACATAGGTCGAACGTGTGTTTATGCTTTTACTTAGGCATTAAATGATTGAAAAATTATGTCAGCATATTTCTGTCCACATTTGTTACATGTATTTGTTTATCAAATGACCAGGATTTATAATTATCCAATCCTACATAACTTGCACGTAGAACGGATGTTAGTATCTAATATAAATATTCCTTGCACAATTATTGTAAAGTTCCCGGAACAGAATCTAAAGGAGCCAAATTCTATTCTTCCGGGCGCTGAGAAAAGAGAGGGTTTTAAAAAGGCTTTCTAAACCCTCCCAAAACATCTACAAGCTGACCTGGAAATCGGAAATATTTCACCTGTATATTATCAACCACGAAATGAAACCCCACGGAAGAAAATATTTGATTTCCCATCTCCCCGTATGGAAAGTTAAAAAGAGGGAATTCGAAAAGGCTTTCCTGATCCTGTAGAAACTGCAACCGAATATATAACGCTAAATCTTTGCACACACAATATCAACCGGCGACAGAACCCAATTGGGCGAAATTTTCGATTCCCTGCTCAGGGTTGGATTCAAAGGGGGCTATTGAAAAGGCGTCCCCCCTCAGACCCCCCAAATTCTTCATCGGTGACCTAGAAGGCTGCATCAGTGCATATATATAGTATCGACTACGGAAAAGAACCTAACAATACCAGATTTACAATCCTCCCCGGTATCGAAGAAAATATTTTTTAATACCTCCAAAAGATACCTAACAATCCTCCCCGGGATCGTAGAAAATATTTTTAATACTTACCTCCGGAAGACATGCAGAGATTTAGAGGACTAAATCTTCACACACTTATAATATCGAACACGAGGCATAATTTAACGAAGCCAAATTTTTGTTTTGTCCCCAACGATGACATAATGTGGGAGAAACAGAATTATTTCCAGTCGCTTTTTGGTGACATAAGAGGCTGAAATTTTAAAAATTTATAGAATCGATGACGGGATAAAATCTATCGCCATTAAGATTTGATAAAGACTATTTTTAACATTAAACGCCACTGTTAAACAGAATAAAACGTATTAATAATGTTTCAACTTAATTTTTTGAGAGTGTTGGTTTCCGTATATTTAACTTAAATACTTGTCGAGAATAAATGTAAACGTTGTTACATGCTGATAAATGAAAATGACGAGATTTATTACAACAAATTTAAAAGTATATGTAGTTATAACATTACAAAAATATTTCATTAAGATAAAATAATTATGCTCCCTTTTTATATATAAATATTTCAAAATCTCTGAACTAAGTTTAAAACTTTTTAAAGTAACCTTGCATTTTAAGAAGTCAAAATAATTCTTTTAAAAGCTGATCTGCGTTTACAATTCTGAATATTTCATGTTAAATTTTTAACAAAAGAAGCATACCGATCAGTAAAAAGCTGATTTTCCCAGAAGAGGATGAAAGTCTAACGTGCAGAGTTCGGGAAATTGTGTTTGTAGCAATAGCGAAATCTTTAAGCAAATAAACAGAAATCTGATCTTTGAAACAAAACTAACACGCCCACGCTCATTCGTTCGTTTCCATAGGATTCACATGCGATATCTTCTATTTAAGAAACTAAAGAATTGAAATAAATAAAAATGCTCACCTTAAATATTAATTTTCATGTTGGTATATTTAGTTTTGGTTTTTAATTGGGTAAGTTGATTTTTAATTGCGTAATAATTTTTAATTACGTAATTTGGCATACCGTTAGTATGGAATTTAATGATGGTACATATGCTTTTGTTGAAAATCTGGATTATTTCTGTAACGTATGTACTGTCGAATCTGTTTGAATTGGAACCTGTAGGAAACAGAATACTGTAATAAGCGGAAAATATTTTTACCGCCGTTCAAAAATATAGGAAATTCATATTACTTTCCCCTGTGTGAAACGGAAACTGCACAACGCGGAAGCAGATAGCCAGTTTAAAATATTTTTTTAATAAATGCACCTATTGTAACGAACAAAAAATGGAAAAATCATGCAACTAGTTTAGACATTTATACCAATGAGAACCATTTTTCACAGAAATTTCTTTTAAATTATATCACTATTTTCTGAAAGATATTTCAGAACCACAAAAATTTTCCGTTAATCAGGAAGACTCTGAAATGCTATAAATATTAATCAATGCAGGATTTTTAACTAAAAGTCGCATCATTAGTAAGACACATGTGCAAGAAACCATGTTGAATAATTTTGAAAGTTCATTTCACATTTTTTTAAATTATTTTTTTTGTTTTTTGGTAAGCAGCAATATCTTGCCTGTAAGTTAATCCATCTAGGTTTTAAGGTATGGCAATAAGATAACAATTAAGGACATGGGGCACGCTATATTTTTATTTACAGATACTCCTGTGGGCGCAGTATGCAAAAATGTACGTATATACATATTTAAAATAATTAAGTCAGCTATTATAGTACAATATAAGATTAATCCGATTTATATAAATGCACTTTCAGAATTTTAAAACCGGATGTATAGGTTCGCAATTACATATGGGCCATCAGCATTTCCAGCTAAACTTCTAAACTTAGCTTTTCCTGGACTGACCTGAATGAAACGGAAACCTTTTCAAGACGAAAAGGTCTTCCGGTCCCCCGAATTCTGTTGAAGGCGGGATCGATTGTATTATATTACGTAAATTGGTGAAGAATTAATTTATTCCTCAATTACGCGCCATTTTCATAAATTTAGCGTCATTTCTGTAATTTTTACAATCTGTGAAATTTACTTATATTTTCGTCAATAATCGTTTGATATTTTCGTCAATCTGAGGCAAAATATCGCCAAGTTAATGATACTTTGCTGATGATTCGCCAAATGATTCGTCAAATACATCCACAAGTGTTACTGACAAACTCTGAGAGTACATTTCTTATATAAATAATGTGTGCCCGCCATATGACGGAAATCAGAGTTTGCGAACCCTTTCTTCCCATTTGCCGTCATTTTTTAACACTTTACAACAAAGTTGAAAAGTGTTTATGACTTTGCTCATTCTGTCTGTCTGTCCGTTAGCACGATAACTGCCGTAAAAATGACTTAATCAAAATGAAATTTTAGTATGTTGCTCAGACGGTCTGTAGGACCTATGGGAATATAAATCAATAATATCACCCAATTAGTTTTGGATTGAACCCGGGTTGAAAAAATGAAATACATTGAGCCCTACGGGACCTTATTTTTCAAACATTTCTTAAGCGGATTTAAAATTCACAAATTGCTTCGACAATTTTAGGTAATATTCAAATTGTTCCATAAAATATATAAAAAAAAATCAGCAAAATATATTCAGTAGTTTTTTAAATAAAAATTAAAATAATAATTACACCTCATATGAAACGATCACGTTACCATGATATAAAACGATTACATGACCCACTTCAAAATAATATACGCCATCCATCTTGTTTCAATATCGTGATTTTTTTAAGTTCTTTTTAATTCATATTGAGTGTTGTATCCGTCCTAAAACTACTTTATTTTTGCTTAAATTATGTGCATCTACATACTGAAACAAAGCAATGACAATATATTATTTGAGTTTAAATGCTCATCTAAATTTGATTATTTCTACAACTAAGCCTATTTTTCACCTATGTAAAATGTAAACAACAAAATATGTAGAATGAGTTGTATTAGAATTCCTGTATTTTTAACACTTTACGTCAAAGTTGAAAGGTGTTTATAACTTTGTTCATTCTGTCTGTCTGTCTGTCTGTCCGTTAGCACGATAACTGCCGTAAAAATGACTTAATCAAAATGAAATTTTAGTATGTTGTTCAGACGGTCTGTAGGACCTATGGGAATATAAATGAATAATATCACCCAATTAGTTTTGGATTGAACCCGTGTTGAAAAAATGAAATACATTGAGCCCTATGGGACCTAATTTTTCAAATTTTTTAACTAAGCCTATTTTTAACCTATGTAAAATGTAAACAGCAAAATATGTACAATGAGTTGTATTAGAATTACTGTATTTCTTTAACACAAAATAATTCAGTCCATGGAGTCTGCATGGCTGATATGAATGAACTATTAATTTATTTTATAAAGAGAAGGGCGATTTTTTTCAATGAAGTTTTAAGCATAGAGTTTAATTATTTGTAGCTCCATGGTCTTAAATAAAATGTTTAAATAAAATAAATTATTATATTATTGTGATGAATGAAATGAATGGGAGAAAGTTATGAATGAAATCCTGTTTTTATAGAGAGATCCAGGCGTGTTATTTTTTCCATGACGTCATTTGAATTAATTTCAGTTGTTTTCGATGAAGTTTTCAAATATAATAAATTATCGTAGTATTATGATAATTCTAAAACTATTACCGAGGAATGTATAACATTTTAGAGATGTTTAAACCAGGCAATTTATATTTCAATGCCGTCATTTGAATGTAGTTCATTTTTTTCGATGAAGGTTTAAGTTTTCAAATATAATAAATTAATGCAGTATTGTGATAAGTTTCAAAATATTTCCGAGGAATGTATTGCATTTTAGACTTGTTTAAATAAAATTGCATTGAAGTTTTAAAGTGTTTCATAATCAATGCTTTAAGAATGATTGATCTTTCTTGTTATTTTAGCGTCATTTTTGTCACTTTGGCAACATTTAAAATAGTCACCAAGTTGGCGACGTTCCGCAAAATATCTCGCCAATCGTTACGGACGAACGAAGAAATGGGTTATTCTTATAATATATTCATATGTTCTTTCCAAAATATTGAACTGTCATCAATTCTTCGTCATTTCAGAGATTTAGCATCGGTTTCATTAATTTAGCGAATTTTTATATATTTGAAGACATTTTCGTCAATTTCGAAACATTTAAAAAGTCAGCAAGTTGCAGATATTCCGACGAATTCGTTACTACATTTTGCGAAACGTTACGGACGGAAAAGTAGGTTATTCTTATAGTATATACTTATATTCTTTCCAAGGTATTGAATTGTCGTCATTTAGTCGTAATTTTCATTGATTTAACGTCATTTTCATAAATTTGGCGGCATTTACGTTAATTTGGCAACATTTAAAAAGAGTCGCCAAGTTGGTAACATTCTGCCAAATTCGTCGCTAATAGCTCGACAAGCTTTATTGTTGGTGAAATAAGTTATTCTTATAGCAGATAAATGACTATTGGCGATCAAATTCAAAAGTATTACCCAAAGTCCATTTTCTCATAAATGGAGCTAGCTATATCAATGAGGATATATCAATGAGCTATATAAATAAATTTATTTGAATAATGTGCAATATCAGAACGGTTCATGATGACGTTTTAAAGTTCGTGTCAATCGTTTTCAAATACAAAGTTACATAAGAAATGACAATTTGCGTAACTTTATTAAATGTTTTGATATTTTGATGATTTTTTCAAATTTCACTCGAAGATTTAGAGGAGTTCTGAATATTCGATTGCGTTTAAAAACAATAGTCTTACATTCGCTGATTGTACATTTTGTATTACATTTCGTTCGAATCGCTCCATTGGTTTGTGAGTTATCGTCTCTACACACACACAGAGAGAGAGAGAGCGAGAGAGAGGGAGAGAGAGAGAGAGAGAGAGAGAGAGAGAGAGAGAGAGCACCCCTAAAACATTTGATTCGTGTTCAAGGATACTTGAAACTTGCTCTCCCGTCTAAAACTCGAATTGGAAATTTTGACCCCGTCACAATACTTTCCTTATACTATGTATATAAGGAAAGTAATAAAGACAACCAAAATTGGTTCATTAAAATGTCTTTAATAAAAGCACAATTTGTATAATTAACATTTAATTAACCAGTTTTGATTGTCATTATTTTTTTAATCTTTGCTAAATTGCCGTGTTTTCCATATAATTTTATATTCGTTACTATTTTATTACTTAAGTTTGGGTCAAACAATATTTGCAAAAATGAACATAGATTGCAATTTTCACAGATATCGCTTTTGGAATAATGATTTTCTGTAAGGAAATTCAAATTCCTACATATTAAAAATAAGAAAGATCAATCATGCATAAAGCATGGATTATGAAACACGTTCCAACTGAAATACAATTTTATTTAAACATCTCTAAAATGCGATACATTCAACTGTGAATTATCACAGTACTACAATAATTTATTTTACTTAAAAACTAAACAGCATGGAGGTAAAAGTATTTCCTAACTCCATGCTTAATACTTCATCGAAAAACAATACTATAGAATCGTCTTCTTCTCTATGTAAAATCAAAGAATGCATCATTTATATCAACTATATTGCAGACTCCAAAGCTAAATAATTTTGCGTTAAAGAAATTCAGAAATTCTTATAAAACTCGTCATACAACTTGATGTGTTTACGTTCTCCATACGTGAAAATTAGGCTTCGTTTTAGAAATAATCAAATTTTGATGGTCATTTAAACTGAAAAATATTGTAATTATGTTGGGGCAGTATATAGATAGACAAAAAAATATAGCTGTTTTAGGACGGATTCAACACTAAATATAAATTAAAGAGAACTTTAAAAATAACGATTTTGACACAAGATGGATGCACATTTTATATTGAAATCGGTCAGGTGATATATTCATATAGTTTGGGTGCAATGATTATTTTAATTTTTATTTAAGAAACTATCGAACACATTTTGCTGAAATTTTTTTATATACACTCATTCCATTAAAATTTCTGCACCATCCAGTCAACCCTCTCTGGAATTTGATCTTGAATCTATATCAGCCATCATATGAGATTTATGTATTATACTATTTTTAAATTGGAGGTGGAATTTCTAGAACTGTAAGTGTAAATATTTAGTGAGACCTCAATCCTCAAAATGATTTCATATTAAATTCATATTATTCATCGCCTAAGCTCAATTCATTGGCAATGTTAAGGAATAGATGTTTTTAGAAAATATATTTGATCCGGAATTGCAAAAGGAACCGGGAGTTGAAATCCTAAGTGGACCCTTGTTGAAATCCTAAGTGAACTACCCAACCCCCTTCAGAATATCCCGCTAAATTCATATTAGTTACCATTTAAGCTCTATTTATCTATAGCCAATCTTGAGTAATATATATGTTCAGTAAAACGAAAATTTTTGAATAATTCTCTATATATCTTTAGCTATCTATGACCAATCTTGAAAAATAAAGGTGTCAAGTAAAATGGAAAGTTTTGTACCAGAAATGGAAAAAGATCCGAAAGTGGAAATATGTATTGTGCCACTGCCCCCTGCGGAATTTGATGCTGAGTCTATATTATTTATCACCTAATTTCCATCTATAGCAGGCACTGAGAAACAGGTGTTTCAAATAACATGTATTAACAATAACATCAGTTTTAGTAAAATCAACAGTTTTGTCGCTAACAGTCATTTATTAGGCTATCGTAAAAAAAGTTACAAATTGTAGTAATTATCATGATATTTATCAACATCTTAAAAGGAGCTTTTATACTAGCGTATCACAATTCATTTTAATTTAAGTCGCGAAATTTCCTTGAATTCCTTTTAACACATGTAGATTTGGAATGCACAATTTTCAATCTAATACAGCTCGAAAACAGTTGAGTAACTCTGTACAATAAACGCACCGTTTATAAAATTATGAAAAAAAAATCCGCACTGTTTGTTCATCGTTAAAAACCGGGCTTTTTAACGATCTGCTTGGGTCTTGTATCCATGGCAACGCATCTTGCAAAATATTTTCGAGTTCATCTAATGGAGTTTAAGAACGCTTTAGACGGATGGGAATATGCTCTAGCTTTTAGGAAGGAGATTTCGAGGGGGCCATTAGCAATCGTCAATGTGGCGTCCCTGAGGCAGAAGAAAAATATCATTAAGTTTCATCCTTAGATTCATATCAACATCTAAGGTCAAACTCTCATGAATGTTTGGAAACATTGAATTCAAATATTTTGAAAAGAATTTTCCTGGTGTGTTGAAATACATTTCAAAACTTATTAGTGTTATTTATGATCTTTTTCTATCTTTTGAAAAATGTGTAAATGTTTCAGAAAAATACTGAAGAACATTATAATTGGAAGTTGAGCAAATGACCGTGCTTCGTACTTCTATATTGTTTCGCAAATGAGATGTTACGAAAACTTTTCGATTTTGTAAAATATTTTCTTACGGCGTACCTTCATAAGTGTATAACATTTGGCTTATTACCCACTAAATTAAAGTAGCTCCTATGAAAATAGTTTTCGGACGTTTAGTAAATTTTAAAACTGAAATCGTCAAAAATAATTTGAATTATCCAAGCCAAGACGATACATCACCGGGCCTGCGCTTCAGAACTCATCCCTTCATCGAATTTGTGAATAATGCTCAATATTATATTTTTCCTTAAGTGAGTAATGATCATTCGTCATTCCTCTTTAGTATGTTCTTCTTAGTCTTTTGACGTAGCTTGATGGTGACTTTGTCTTGGGATTGGCCGATTGCCTAGAAGAGGGAATGGGGGCGGAGTGAATGGAAAGCTCAAACTTGGTAGAATATACCATAGTCATTAATTAATGCTTATAGAGGCGACGAGAAAGCATAAGAATACATAATTGAATTAAAAATTAAAATTAAAGGAAACAATTAAAATGGATTGCAATGGCTGGCGTCAAAATCAGCTAGCTAATAAGCAATCGTGCCGTGTCACTGGATTTTGATCTAATAAAGAACAGACGCAGCTGTGGCGCCATCTATCCCCGTCATTCAGATCGAATTTAGCTCAGGTGACACCGAGTTGGGGAGAATCAAGTCTGGATTGTTTTCAGGCGACATGTAGGGTCTACCAAAAGATTACGAGTACGACACTTCCTTACATAACTAAGAGACACTGTAAGTGTTGTTGTAGCTTTGATATGCTTCTCTCAAATATGGTTTGCTTGAATTTTTCTTATAAAAATTTTGAGTGTAGCGCCGAATCTGCTCTTCTGCGCAAGAGACTTTGAGATCAGGGTGAATGACTTCGTTTTGTACAAATCGAGGCGCATTCATAATGAATTGTAATGCTTTGCTTTGGAATCTTTACAATTTCTCAATGTCCGTTTTTCGATCCTCAGACAGGACAGGCATACAGAAATGCCAGTGCAATAATTTGGTTGTAATCAATAAGCTTATTAAACATGTGGGGCCGTAAGTCCTTCCGAGAGCTTGTTGGTAGGGGAAGGAGTGTACGGTCACTGTGGATGCCTCCCCCATTGGGCTCCGGTCTAAATTGGATGGCACTTCCGGGCCGTCCAAACGGTTACCTTACACCTTTGTGGTAGGTCGGACGGTCTGGGTCTCAACAACAACACTACACTCTTGGAGGCGTTAATTATGATACTCCAGGTCACGAGCCAGTGTTCATGTTTTATGTAACTTTGTATATGTATATGTAACTTTCTAGTGTATACATAGAACATTGTACGATGAACAGTTTCGTGCAATCAGCGCTTTGTCGTCTGCATAGACGGCCAGCTTAACTTAGGGTACCTTAGGTTAGTCATTCATAAAAATGTTGAATACCAGTAGACTAAGAATTCCACCCTGTGGAATCCCGGTCCTAATTGGTCGAATAAAAGAAATAGTTTTATCAACTCGTACGCTGAAAGAAAGGTTAGTCAGATATGAGTTGACGATCGCCAAAAGTCGCACCAGCTCAGAAATAAGCCCAGGAATATGCGTTTTATCAAACGCTTTGTTGATGTCGAAAAATAAGATGCTGGTATACTGTCTGTTGGAAGCGTTCTCGAGGATAGTTTCGACTACACGCAAACGTTGGGATTGTGTGGAATGAGCAGACCAAAATCAGTACTGATATGGAATTAAAACATTATTCAGTCTGCAGAAACAATCCAAGCGTCTTAACACCAATTCGTAAATTTTGGAAAGGCTTGACAAAAGACTTATTGGACTGTAGCTTTCTCCTAGAGTTAAATTTAGATTATTTTTGGCCAAGGGAATAATGACGACAGTTTTTCAACTTTTGGGGAAAAGCAAAATGCGAGCATACTATTTATAAGCACGGTTAACCAGCATACATAAATAATTGGAAGATTTCTAGTGATGCAATTGTTAATTTCATCCAGATCGGCTAACTTTCTTACCTTGATACCCCTGATGATGTCATAACTTCAGCCAATGAGGTATTGTCAATGCCATTTGGTGTATCTGTGTGTAGATCATCTTCTATATCTTTGTAGAGATGGCTGAAATTTTGGTATATGTGTGGTGTGAATTAGGGTTCCAACCTGTCTGCAATGGTATTGGCTTTTTCATCCGCAGTCTGGGCGAGTCCATTAGAGCCGTTAATGGGCGGAATTGTAGTTTTCTTGGTTCTGAGATGTTTAGATGCTCGCCAGAGATTGTTATCCGTAGGTGTTAAGACTTTCTAGATGTGTCCACCAGCGTTATGCAGCTTACGGTACTGTGCGCTGTAAATTGGGTACTTGGTGCTGTGCTAATCCTTCCGTAACTAGTTTCGCTGGTTGATTTTGCCACTAATACCACCTGGAATACTGTGATGATTAAGTCTTGAATGATTTGGTTTCGAAGCTGCAGCTACTGCCTGAGCAGAACATGATTCATATCTTGGACACATTTTTCATTATCATCCGTGCCAGTAATTTTGAGAGAGTGTAGAGTGCAAGATTTTTCAAGGGTATAACAAAAATTATCCCATTTTGTATGTAGCTCCATAGGATAGTCTAAAGAGTTTTTTTTAAAGTTAAGGACCAGAATTATAGGAAAGTGATCAGAAGTCTGATTGCAGTCTGTGCTCATCGCATAGTCATAAGGAGTGTTCCGAAAATGTGCCAAATCGATAGTTGATGGGTTCCTTCGTATAAAGAGGAGAGTCGGGGTGGGTGGAGTTACGATCTTGAAATTGGGGCACTGATCCATTCGTTTTAGAGAGAGTACGAGTTCGAAGCTCTGTCCCATATCATATGGTGTGAATTTAGATCACCAGCTGTGATCATCTTACTGCAGAGCCCTAAAAGTGCTCCAAGATCGTTGTTTGGAAAATAGCTCATATTTAATGGCGTGATATACACAGAAGCAAATGCAATCGGGACCAAATTTTGAATAGTGACTTTGTTAAGAGTTGCTTCCAGCTTCGTAAATACTGGGACGCTTAGATGATGGTGAGGAATATTATTCTTCACGCAGAGTGCAGTGGCACCAGAGGCGTGTCCTCCCCCTCGCTCAAGCCTCAAGGGCCTGTACTGGAAGTAACCTGTATAATTACAGATTACTCGGGAGGTGGGTGGAGTTAGATGGGTCACAGAAATCATTAAAATATCCAAATTATTGTTTACAACATAATTACGCACCTCGTCGAGCTTGGGACGCATTACATTGGAGTTCCAGAAGCCGACTTTGAGAGACTGCAAACAATGGGAAGTCGGAAGAGAGAACTTGGCAAACAGCAAAGTAAGGTCGGGAGTGGGCGAGGTTTATTCAGCCAGCGCATCATAGCGCTGGTAGATATGCCAAACCATATCAGTTTCCGTCGACGCCTAACGGAGGTCAGAGAAAGCACGCATGACCAAATCCTCGTTGTGCGTGCTTCTCATGGTAATCAGAGCCGAAGGTAGGACGATATAGTCAACACCAGTGTTGGCATGGATTTGAAATTTTGGTTGGAGTTTATGGGGACCATCGGTTCCACAATTTGTTCGCTAATTTGTGGGGGAAGAGCAGTCTCTTCGATTTGTCCACTGACAACAGCCGAAAAATTTACATTTGGCTTGTCGCCAGCGTCTTGGAAAGGACGGCTTTGATGTCCAGCTCTGTGTGCTGGAGTAGGGTTAGAGGAATTGTTAGAATTCCTTGAATTATTCTGTTACTGGGTAAGCCCCTACCTTTGCTAGCCATGGACGAATTGCCCAGGTTCTCGGGCAACCTCGCCAATTAGCTGCGTGTGGTCCATCACAGTTGCAAAATTTGGATTATACTATTAAGGGTATACTAGAAATATTCATTATTACTTTATTTCATTTCATTCAATAATTATTTTTGTAACTGATATTACCATTTTGAGGAAGAGAATAGTTATTATTATTTATTTCAATTTATTCTATTCAATTTATTATTGTTTTTGCAAATTAAATTACTGCTGTTTTAGGAATTAGAACATTTAATAATTTTTAAGTTTCAATCACTTATAAAAAATCTTTGTCATAATTATATTATTTATCATAATTATTTTATACATAAAAATATATAATTTATCATTATACATATTTTAATGCAATTTTAACCTATTTTTAAAAACTAGAAGAATTTATTAATATTTTGTTATATTTCATTCCTTAATGAATTTATCCCGTTCCATTTATAGAATAATTTTTGTAAGATTTAACTCCATTTTGATGATCGCAAGCATTCATTATTATTTTATTTTGTTTTTTTCACTTTATCATATTTCATAAAATATAAATCTGTTATTAGGGCTAGTAACATTCACTATTGTTTTTTTCGTTTATTTCACTTATTACAGGAGCAAACATTTTGCCATACTACTGTTTTTAGTGCATATTTTCTTGAAACGTATATTCCGTAAGATCTGATATAGATAGAGTTCAGATGATGGCTGATTTCATTTCAGCTACAAATTTCGGAAAAGGTTGAGAGTTAATTGAGGATTTCCATTTCCGGTACACTTTTCCCATTTCCAGTTCAAATATTTTCATTTTGCTTGAAATGTCTATATTTCAAATAGGGCTACATACAGTGTTTACATGATAATTAATTAGGTTTCAGCAACAAATTCTAGCAGAAGTAGGGGATTCACTCAGAATGTCCACTTCCGGTTTTTCTTTCACTTCCGCTTCAAATATTTTACTTGAAATTACCTAAAATTTTATTTCTAAGGATTGGCTATAGATATAGCTTAGATCAGGGCTGATATGGATCCAGCATCACAATCTGGATGGCATTAAGAGAATCGTTAAGGATTTTCAACCCCGGTTCCAGAGATTTCACTTTCAATTCAAAAATTTGCATTGAACGTGACACAATTGGATTTAGATTTTCATTAAAACATCTATTTCTCGGAATCTTTTATAGATGGCAATTGATGTGGATTCAACATCAAATTGCGGGAATGGAAAGGGAAAATTCAATTATTATGTCCACTTCCGGTTTAAAAATATTTTTTGAAACACGAAGATTTGTTATAGATAGCGCTTAGAAGTTAACTGATATGGTTCCAGCGCCAAATTCTAAAGGGAGGTAACCAGAGATTTCACTGAGGATTTCCATTTCCGGTTTAGGGGATATTACTCCATTTTCAAAAACTTTATATTACTATACAAAATATATGTGCAACAGAGAACTCAAATTGTTAATAATTCCAATAAAAATAAAGTGAGCACACACTTTACAGCCATATGAAGGCTTCTGCATGAATATCTTGGTACATTTTATTTCATTTGATTAATAGTTTTCATATCTAGTAACTCTATTTATGAAGAAAAGAAACGTTCACTATGGTTTTATTATATTTCATTCACTTATTACTTTTCACAACTTATTAACTCCATTTCATCTTTTTATGCAGATCAACGCGTGTTTTATCTGCAACAAGGCTGTTTGATAAATTTTATTTCATTCGATTATTAGTTTTTCGATTATTAGTTTCGTAACTAGTAATTTAATTTGTGAAGACAAGAAACATTTACTATTTATTATATTTCATTCATTTATTACTTTTCGGAACTTATTAACTTCATTTTATCTTTCCATATAGATCAACACGTGCTTTATCTGTAACAAGACTGTTTGATAAATATATTTTACCTTTGTCGCTGCCAAAATATACGGACTTGTGAGTGTTGCGTGCATTCAATTTTGAAAAGCTAAATACTACTACTTGGATCAGGATATTTTTGAATAATACTCTGAACTTTAGCAGCTTATAATATATGGATATAGAATCATCATATTCAAAATTCCTTTAGTACATGGTATTAGGGAAAAACGTTACATATTTGTTCTGTCATTAATTTTAAATTTCACCTATTGCCAGAGCAGTGGACTTCAAGTTAAAGTTTCAAAACTACTTACCGGTTATCCTTGCATATCATTAGGTTAGTTTCATAAGTTATTAGATCTGAAAACTTATGCGTTTCACTGGTAGTAATGAAAGCATTTAAAGATGTGAATCCTTTCACATATGTCACTTAATTTGAAAATGTGACTAGATTTGTAGGTGCGATTCCCCCGGATTTGTTTCTAAGAAGTCGTTACAACTCTTAAATTACTCTTAAAGGACTTTAGCAAGTACCTTTAAGAGTAATTTATTTATATGGTTAGTGAATATTAGAGTAATAAATGCGTACCTAGGGGTTTATAATTTACCGGAATATGATGACTGTCCTCTAAAGTGGTTTTTAATTAACAGATGTGAATGAAAATTAACAGGAATGTTTACACTAATGTCTTCATTTACAATAACATTTTGTGATGTCAGTTGCATAATACGATAACTAAAACTTAAAATAAAGAAAACATTTATCTTTCGCACTTACGTAATTCCAATTCAAATATTTAGACTATGCATTAAGATTAAACATACCACACATACTGCGTTTTTCGAAATCTTATCTTCTTTTACTCACTAAAGTGATAAGATGTAGCTACAATATTTATGCATTTGGTAAAGAGCACTAAACAAAAATTCAACATGTATACTGTTTAATCACTGTTGGCATTGTAACTGAATAAACATTTTTGACTGGAAGATTAATATTATTCTCACCAATGTCTTCATTATAGTAATATTTTATACCTAGTCTGTAATAATTTGATTTTATTGTGCGAAACAAAACTATTTTAGCGTTTTAACGCTTATATAAAAATATACTTAGAAAGCTTTTATTATTTTAAATGGCCAGATGCTTGATACATTCCATTATTCGCCTATACATCAGCCACAATCTTGAACTATTTAGCTGTCACATGACGTTGCCCTGGCGTCCCAGTGGGGACAGAACACACTGCGCCCAACACCACAACATCCATGTCCGCAGGTGGAATTCGAACCCACAACCCGGCAGCTGAGCGAGCACGAGGAAATGCTTGCCTTGACTGCTCAGCCATCGCATCAGCGCTTAGAAAGCAGTATTTCCTGAAAAATTAAATAATATTTTTACTGTACGCTTATATATTGCAAGGTCTCTTCACAGTTTGTGTAGCTAAGTTTGTAAAGTGCTGTTGTTAGGCTTAGTTGTTAGAAGTTCCTTCCTGGGATTAGTATATTATATTCGCCCAGGTGATGTTATTAGTCTTGCAACATACTTTGAATCAGAAAAGTCTGAAGTTCTCTACAATCGTCGATAACATTTGAAAAGTAATTGGAAAGTACTTCTCTGATAGGAAGGCCATTGTAAAGGTTATTTTTAATTACTTCATCCAAACAAAACATACTTCCATTTTCACCTAAAGATCAGAATTCGTCGAACGAATCACGGCACTTAACATATTACATATTTCATTCACAGCTATCTCACTGGAATTCAAAAAATTATGACATTATAAATAATCTATATTCATATCTATTTACACAGCTAACCATACAATATTCTACCCGGGACATTATTAATCTAATTCGAACCTTACTCATTACTGAATTTCACAGACTATAAATCTAATTGATGCAATTACTATATGGTGACTCGTAATATGGCGTCACTTAGCCGAAGATGCCATAGCCTATATTTCATCTTTTCCTAACCGAAACTCAAAATCCGCCATATACTGCAACCGCCATATACTGCATCCGCCATATACTGCAACCGCCATATACTGCATCCGTCATATACCGGCAGCCACGAGAGTAGGCTTCTTCTACATTGAACTTCAAATATTTGCATAAAGTATACTCACACATTGATGGTAATAAATTGCGATTAAGTTGGATGTTGTAGGAATTAGCATATGGTCTGGAAATAGCGGAGGATTTTCGACCGTATCCATTTCTGTCAGAGTGAACAAGACATGTTTCTTGGACTTACGGCTATAAATTTGAAAAGCACTCAAAACGATAGGTAGAATCAGTGCATTACTAAATCCATCGTAAATGTTGGACCAAATATATTAAAACTAGTGTACTTCCAAATACCTACCTGCTTGATAATTATGAGTGTAACTTATAAATGTTAATTTTGAAACTTTCGTGAAATCTGTCAGTTTAAAAGCCAATTGGTTGTACGTTAAAAGATGAATTTTCAGTAATTATTGAGCCCTTTCTGGAGGCTTATGAAATCTGACTTGCCTTTCGACGTAGGAAAAAAGACTTTTAAAAATAGTGTGAGATGAAATTTAGGACTTGAGGAGGCAAGTCGGAACCTTACACGGCTTACGATTTTGCATTAGCCGGAGCTTGGATGTTAAAATGTTCTTACTTCAAGTATTTAAAAATTAAAAGTATTTTTTAATTAAAGTTTACTATGAATTATTTCCGATGAATGTATTTGCTCGACTACGATGTTACTGTCTGAGTCTGTAATACAAAGACTGTGTGGCATATCCAGAAAACTCGCCGATGGGTGGTCTACAAAATCTTGACATTGCGTTTTATGTATAAATAGCAGCATAAAAAATGGTTTTGTACATTTTTAGGAAGTTTTAGCAATCGAAAACTTACTAGGAGGAAAAGCACTCTAGCGGACGCTACAGTTCAGGATATTATTAAATATTCTGAGCTGTAGACGTATTTAGCTTAATGCTATGATGCTGGCGCACCATGCTTTGGTTTCGGAATCAAACCGCGACTACTGTCAAGCTGGTGTTTACGCTAGACATCTATTTTTATGTGTAAAATTATTGAAATTATTTTAGAGAAAATTATAGTTGATTTTATGTGCTTTAATGTGTAGTTTTATTTAACATTATACACATATTTTTAAATAAGCATTATGGGTAAAAAATGCGTGCTTAGGATCACACGGTAGAAGTAAAGCTTATGAAGGACTGTCAAGCTGGTGTTTACGCTAGACAACTATTTTTATGTGTAACATTATTGAAATTATTTTAGAAAAAATTATAGTTGATTTTATGTACTTTAATGTGTAGTTTTATTTAACATTATACACATATTTTTAAATAAACATTATGGGTAAAAAATTGCGTGCTTAGGGTTACACGGTAGAAGTAAAGCTTATGAAGGACTGTCAATCTGGTGTTTACGCTAGACAACTATTTTTATGTGTAAAGTTATTGAAATTATTTTAGAGAAAATAATAGTTGATTTTATGTGCTTTAATGTGTAGTTTTATTTAACATTATACACATATTTTTAAATAAACATTATGGATAAAAAAATGCGTCCTTAGGGCCACACTGTAGAAGTAAAGCTTATGAAGGACAGAGAGTAGCTACTAATATAAGCCATCCTTTAGGTTTATGAGAAAACATAATCGTTCTTGGTCAATATTCAATGTTGGCATTTTGATCAATTAGCACTAGCTAACAGTATGGATGCAATTGCACTAATTGCTAAGTATTTCCTGTAAATACAAAATTCAATGCCAAAAATCATTTTCATGCATTAAAAATATTTTTACTTAAAACGATTAAAAACTATCACATTAATAACGTTGACTTTTCAAAAATTTGGCGCCATTTTCATTAATTTAGATTCATTTTATCAATTTAGCAACATTGTAGTTAATTTGGCGATATTTCGGTCGGCCGTATCTTGCTCAAATAATTCCCGAGAGGTAAATGAATTAGAAAAAAGAAAACACAATGGATAAATTACAGAAGGGATGCATACAAGAATATCATTTTTCGCCATAGTCGACGATAAATGCGCCAAAACTGGTACGTTCCACTGAGATCAACGAAAAGAGTGGCGCTGATTCAAAGTAAATGGAAGTATGTTTGGTGCTGGATCTCACTCCTTGTCACGAAGAAATTTCTCACTGTGATAAAACATGTTCTCCTAGAGCCGTGATATCACGACCGACCTTTTCCGGTTTCAGGATGGAAACGTGATCTTACGACTTCCGTCAGTCCGTAATGATCTAGTTTCGAGATGCACCCATAGAAGTTTCACTTCAAAATCATGGAAATATACAGGATGTCCCAAAATTATTGAAACGCGCTTTAATTCTGTACCTGTTGGAGATAAGTGGGAAATGTAAATTGCAAAAATGTTGAAATAAGGTAGGAAATAAGACTACGTTAATGAAATAGCCCTCCCATTAATTTTCAAAGAGTTGCACTTTTTAACTTTTTATACGGCCCCCTTAGACAAATTTGGTCAATCAGAAGAATTTTATTTTTAATGCAGCAAGATCATTAAAATATCCGCATATCTGTATCTTTAAAATTGAGCAAGTTATATTTAATTGAAAATTGAACGTTGTGAATGGGGACCATATATCAAATAAGAAATGTAAATTTGTGACATATCACAAAAAAGATAAAACTGGATGATGATACATTGGATATCCAACCGCGTAGTGAGTACCACCACTTTATATGATCTCTGTCTGTGTAATGCTTTATTTAGACGCATTTGTGATAAAAAAAAGTTAACACATATTAACGTATTCTTCATCTAAACAATTTCTATTGTCAATTTGTTTATGATCATTATTTCACTGATGAAACAGTCTTTCACATGATACGGAAAAGTGCATAAGTTAAATTTTTTCTTTACCATAATTCAGTTGATTTTAAAGACACGGGTATGCGGTTTTCTTTAATGATCTTGTTGCATTAAAAATAAAAAAAAATTCTGATCGACCAAATTTGTCTAAGGGAGTCGTATAAAAATTTAAAAAATGTGACTTTTTGAAAATTAATGGGAGGACTATTTCATTAACATAGTCTTATTTCCTGTCTTACTTTCACCATTTTTGCAATTTACATTGTCCACTTATCTCCAACAGGGAAAGAATTAAAGCACGTTTCAATCATTTTGGGACACCCTGTATATAAAATCGAAGAATATTTTCATGCGCACACTTTTGTCTCGTCTCGTATATTTGAAGAATAATTATCTATATAATAAAAGGCAATGTCGGTGTGTCTTACACACTATAGGTTCAGCGACCGCGCGTAGGAGAGCTACGAAATTTGGCAATCGGAGGCCCGAGGGGGTGGAAAGGGCACACGTGGAAACCGATTTTTAAAAGTTTAATTATTATTTTTTTGTTATTTAATCGTTTATGCGATTTCGACCGTTTTTTCCCATTTTCCCCTTTTTTCTATACCATCCAGACGTTGTAAAAAACAACAAATTACACCACCGGAAGGAGCAGACAATTGCGAGTAAAAATATATCAATTTAAAAACCCAGGGACAAATTCTAATGTTTTTTAAAGATTTTGAAACAAAAGTCATTTTCGGTTCAAAAAAACGAACTTTCGTTTTAAATCCTCCCATCGGGAAAAGTTCCGATAATTTCGACTAATAAGTTATATTTTTAGAAAGCTCAAATATATGACATTCTTACAGGTCCAATCTGGTCAAGAAATAATTAAAATTGCCCGCAGGATCGGGATTTTAAGATTTTCCGAATTTCAATTTCTCGGCTATCCACTAAAGCAGTTCTTCACCGGTGTTTTTCCCCCGCAGAAGTTTTTTGCGCGGGAGGAGGAAAGGTGGAGGGAACGTCAGGGTTCTGAATACGCAATAGGGAAGAAAATGACGGAATTAAGCGCTTAGCATATAGTCATTATAAAATTTAAATGATTGAATTATGGTGGATTGAATTGTGGCGAAGTATTGATTGCAATGTATTATTGTGACGTAATGTATTGTTGTATTGTAAAAACTTAATTGTGGCGATGTATTTCACGTTAAACATGTAGGTCCGTAAGTAGTCCGGAGGTTGGTGGTAGAGGAAAGAGGGTACGGTCCCTGTGGATGCCTTCCCACTGGGTTCCGGTCTAAATTGAGTGAATAAAAGGAAAGTTATGGAGATTGTCGCGGAGGGCGCGGTAGCTCAGTGGTTAGCGCGCGGGAACTGCACTCGGTAGGCCCGGGTTCGATTCCCAAAACTGCCGCCGTGTTCACGTGGAGTACGATGATGTTAAACATATGGGTCCGTAAGTCCTTCCGAGAGGTTGGTGGTAGGGAAAGTAGGGTACGGTCCCTGTGGATGCCTCCCCCACTGGGTTCCGGTCTAAATTGTGTGGCGCTTTCTGGCCGTCCAAATGGTTATCTTACACCTCTCTGGTAGGTCGCGGCAGCGAGTTTGCCACGGTCAGAATTTTCAAGTGTAGCGAACAGGCTGGTCACCAAAGGCGGCTAGTTAAGAATAATTATAATTTAATAAATCATCGAACGAAAATTGTTAGTTATCATTTTTATTCAATGTAATTTAGATATTTTAACTAATAATTTAATAAATCTACTTATAATTTAATAAATCATCGAGCTAAAATTGTTAGTGATCATTTTTATTCAATGTAATTTAAATATTTTAACAATGGAATTTTTTTATATTCTCCAACTGAAACTAGAAGCATTAGACTGTCTTATCTTATTGTTTAACTCTGAAAAAATGTTACAAAAATTCGTTCCTAATACAACATAAAATACATGCATTACTTTTGCTTTGGAAAGTGTCTTTTTACAGGGAGGGAAATCAAAGAGCTATTTACTAAAGTGGCACTGTCTAAAATATGTCCTTTTTGGGAATATCATAAGAAAGAACTTTGATGTCTTTACATCAAAGTATCCTTTCAAGAATAAGGAAGCATTTAAATTCATGAGATCATGTGATCTATTTGAAATTCTATGTTGAAACGAAATGGTGTTGTATTTTATAGTTTTTAACTCGTCTTTTCACGAGCTTTTTATTTACCGTGGGCTTTATTTTTAATGCGGATTTAAAAAGCTTTCTCGATCTGACCAATATATGATATTTTTGAGTATCAGAATGGTCGAATGAGCTTTAAACGAGCTAACAATTAATGTAAGATTTTTTTACTTTCCTTATATATATAATGTAGAAGGAAAGTATTGTGACGGGGTCGAAAATTCGAATTCGAGTTTTCGACGGGAGAGCACGTTTCAGGAATCTTTGATCACGAATCAAACATTTTTTAAGTGATGTCTATGTGTGTGTGTGTGAAAGTATGTGTATGTGTGGGAAAACCCAGGCCGTCCGACTCATCCAGAGGACTTGAGCAACTATTTGGACGACCGGAGGTATGTGTATGTGTGTGAAAGTATGTGTGTGTGTGAAAGTATGTGTGTGTGTGTGTCAGTGAGCCTGTGGAGACGATAACTGACGAACGAATGGACCCATTTGAACGAAATTTGGTACCAAAATCACAATACATGAACATTGAAAGCCTATTGTTTTTATACGCAATCGAATGTTCAGAACCCCCTTAAATATTCGAGTGAAATTTTGAAAAAATCTTCAAAAAATCAAAACCGCTAATAAAATTACGCAAATAGACATTTCTTATGTAATTTTTTATTAGAAAACGATTGACATAAATTAAATTTTAGAACGCTAACATGAACCGTTCTCGAGATATTGCACATTTTGCAAAAAAATTGTTAAAAAGTCATAGAAAATAAAAAATAAATATTTCCTATTGAGAAACATGTTCACTTTTCATATGTAATACCATGCAATAAATGTAGTGACATCATTCTCGTGGATCTAGCTCGTTCCATTCATGAATAAGATACTTTAAGCAATACTTTTGTCTTTGAACGCCAATAGTCATTTATCTGCTATAAGAATAACTTATTTCTTCGTTCATAACGCTTGGTGATATTTTGGCGACGAATTTGGCAGAATGTCGCCAACTTGGCGACATTTTTAGTTGTTGCCAAATTAACAAACATCTCGCCAAATGAAAAAAAATGACGTTAAATCAATGAAAATGACGACTAATTGTAGAAAATTCAATATCTTGGAAAGAATATAAGTATGTACTATAAGAATAACATGTTTTGTAATTGTAAAAGTAGTAAATTCATTGCATTATATAAGGAAAGTCATGTATTGCCCACATCCAGATTTTTTTTTATTCTATAATCATTTTAATAAATTTATTTGCAAAGTAAAATGCTTGTGATAACAACGTGCCATGTTATGTTTTTAATAAATTTTGTATGTATACGATATTTTATAAACACAAAATATTTAGTATAAGTATGAAATAATTATACTGAAAACTTATTGTTAATGATATAGCTAGTGTGTGCGTGTATGTGCCAATAGGTAAGACAATCTTACTATTAGAATATATATATATATATATATATATATATATATATATATATATATATATAAATATATATATATATTTCCCCTTGTAATTGGACTTACGGACGTTTAATCCATTGAAAGAGAATAAGCGTAAAAATTACATATATCGCAAGAACGGTAACATTGTGGTTCTTTACAAAGTCAAATTACAAATTATTTGGTGCCCAATGTCCAACGCTAACTTTAACAGAAGATTCTCAAAGGAAATATTAATTACTCTTAAAATTTAATTACTGTTAAAATGCAAATAAAAAAAATATGGCTTCTTTCTGGCTTTTAGTTTCTTGAAATGTGTAGCATTTAATTTGTTCTTCATAGTGTTGTTTCCAAAATAAATGTGCAACAATTTTCTTTATATTAACTTTCAGAAAAATTATATGAAAAAATTATATAATAATTAATTCAAAAATGTTGGTTGTTATTTCACTACTCTTTGACATGCATGTATTTAAAAACCATGATCTCAAGTTACGAAGGTCATGGGAGATAGTAAATAGGAAACCTTTTTAGTCACTTCTAGGGAAGCTATGCGAGAAATGTATTACAACAATTTTACTGTGGAAAGTCATATGTCACTGATTTTTTATATTAAATCTCTAAAAATTCATCCTTCCCTATCAAGCACGATTGGTCATTATCTCTATATCATACGTATCAAGTCCTATAACAGAAGTAAAGACAACCTGATAAATCCCATGATATATTGGTAAATAAATAAAAATTCGTTAATAAGTAACAAATAAATTAATATATCCCATAAATGCATATATTAATTTATCCCACTCATGGAGAAAAATATATTTATTTGATCGTAAATATTGTTTCCAGAACAACGTTTTATTAAAACACTTTCTATAAACTGTCAGAAAAATTACACGAATAAATTTTATATTAATTTTTTATTAATTATTCTTTAATATTATGGGTTGGAGGGAAAGTTATCTCGTATATTAAATAGGCAGGTGATTTTTCTTGTAAATAAAAAAGAACATCTGTAACAAGTCGAGAAATTGCAGAAGAGTTTGGCATTCATCATACAACTGTTGGAGATCACATTAAATCTCTTGGGTTTGTGTTAAAGCAAAGTTTTTGGGTTCCACATGAATTAACGGAAAAGAATTTGTCTGATCGTGTAAGAATGTGTTCATCACATCTGATTAGACACAATGTGGAGCCGTTTTTGGATAGGCTGGTTACTGGAGATGAAAAGTGGATTCTTTACGAGAATATTAAGAGAAAAAAATCTTACTGCAAACCAGGAACATCATCAGCAACAGTTCCAAAACCAAGTATCCATCAACGAAAAGTACTGCTTTGTTTGTGGTGGGACAGGAAAGGTCCAAAGTACTACGAGTTGCTGAAACAGGGGAAAACCATCAACGCGGATCTGTACTAATCAGCTGGATAAATTGAATGCAGCTATCAAAGAAAAAAGGCCAGCATTAGCCTCCAGAAAAGGAATAGTGTTCCACCACGATAATGCTCGCAAGCATACTGCAATGGTGACTCAACAAAAACTGAATGCGTTAGTATGGGAAGTCTTTAGTAACCCACCGCATTCACCTGACATTGCACCATCTGATTATTACCTGTTCAGACTCTGCAAAATTAACTAACGAGAAAAATTTCACGTCTTTTGAAAGTGTTTCTAAGGCAGTTGCTGACTATTTTAACTCCGAGGATGAGAACTTCTACAAAACAAGAATTCACATGTTACCTGAAAGATGGCAACAGGTTGTAACAAATAACGGAGCATATATAATTGATTAATATTAAACACATATTTTTATAAATGAATTCAAATATTTTCTTTAAAATACGACAGAACTTTCCCTCCAACCCAATATAATAACTGAATCATTCTACCATGAAAGGTCAAGATTTGTAAAGCCCCAAATCGTTTTAAAACATATATATTACTTGAGTTGCATATTTATATTTTAAGTTGTCACTTTTGTTTAGTGTAGCAAAAGGGACACCTCAAATATATAAATGTGCTAAAAGACAAACAAATAAGCACACTGGATGCCAGGGATGTGCACATAAACAAGAAAATTCAAAGTATCACATTTATTTACGAAAATTCGAGGACTTCTTTCCTGAATAACGACTTGAAAAATATGTAGAATCCACTTCGACGATAAGTGCTTGCAATTCCGTCGAAATAACTCCATGATGGAGCTTCGGCTGACCAGTCAGATGATCCATATTTCGATTCCCGGTTGGAGCAGCAAGGTTCGTTATAATAGCGCCCGAACAAATTAACCTTGAAGAGATTATGGTAAAAATGTTGGAGGCCTGAAAGTGACCCTAGTGAGCTACCACGGATAAAGTTGACTACGGTATACTGAGGGCCGATTTCAACTCAGGAGACGAGCAACGACCAAACAGAAAACTAACCTGATGGATAAAACTAGCAGAAACTGACTACCCTGAGGTAAGAACAGCAGCAGGTGGTCAGTCAGATTTTCAGTTACGCGCCAATCTAGCATTATAATTTGGGGAATGTGGAGGCCACTTTTTATGATAAAAGGTTTCATTTCCGTCTCAGAAGTTCGTCGGTAGAACGTCGGCTGGTCAGTAAAAAGATGCATATTTCAATTCCCTGTTGGGGTATTAAAGTTCTTTACAAACTGTGGTGTTTAAATTATATGTCTAAATTTGTGGTTTCAAACACTTTCCAGCATAGTTGAAAAGTGTTGAAAACCCAGACCGTCTGACTCATCCAGTGGACATGAGCAACTATTTGGACGGCCGGATAGTTGAAAAGTGCTGTTGTTGTTGAGACCCAGACCGCCCGACCTACCAGATAGGTGTAAGGTAACCGTTTGGACGGCCGGGAAGTGCCACCCAAATTAGACCGGAACCCAGTGGGGGAGGCATCCACAGGGACCGTACCATCCTTCCCCTACCACCAAGCTTACGGACCCACATGTTTAACGTGATCGTACTCCGCGTGAACACGGCGGCAGTATTTGTAAAAATCAAGATCCACCTTGTCAGAAGAACAAGCCGTGAGCGATGACAGAACTCGCAAACCTCGGAGTTCGCTGTTCAACACTTTAACCATTAAGCTATGCCGGCCAAGTGAAAAGTGTGTTGTAAAGTGTGAAGTGTGTTATAAAGTGTTGTAAAGTGTGCCGGCCAAGTGAAAAGTGTGTTGTAAGTGTGTGCCGGCCAAGTGAAAAGTAGTTGAAAAGTGTGTATAACTTTTGTCATTCTGTCTGTCTGTCCGTTCGCACGATACATTCCATAAACATGACTTTATCAAAATGAAATTTTAATATATTATTGAAAAGGTCTGTGGTACACATGGAAGTAAAAATGAATAATATCACCCTATTAGTTTCGGATTTCACCCGAGTTGAAAAAATGAAATGCATTGAGACCTATATGGGACCTAATTTCTCAAACATTTTTTTAGCAAATTTAAATCCACAAATTGCTTCGAAAGTTTTAGGAAAGATTCAAAATATCACATAAAATGTGGAAAAACAATTCAATAAAATATGTTTGGCAGTTTTTAAAATAAAATTTGAAATAATAATTACACATATGATATATGAAGAGATCACGTGACTCATTGCAAAATACAATATGACATCCATTTTTTAACGTGTGTAAGGGTCATGATATTTAACGATCTTCTAAATTTATATTTAGTGCTACATCCGTCATAAAACCGCTTTATTTTTAGTATTATCTGTATATCTAAATTCTGTGCTTTAGCAATTACAATATTTTTTATTTTAAATGAACACTAATAGTTTATTATTTTTGCAACGAAGCCTAATTTTGACTAATGCGGAATGTAAAAAAATCAATCGATTGTAAGGAGAGTTATATAAGAATTGTTGATTTTTTTCACTAAAATTATTTAGCTCTGGAGTCTAGATAATAGGTGATATGAATGAAATATTCACTAATTTTTCATAGAGAAGCAAACGATTTATATTTCGATGAAGTTAAGTTTTCAAGTATAATAAATCACTGTTTTACTGTGATAATTTTAAAAATATCATCTCTGAATGTATTACATTTTAGTGATGTTTGAATAAAATTGCATTTGAGTTGAAAAGTGCTTCGTAATCAATGCTTATGCATGATTGATCTTTCTTGTTATGTATTGCCTAATTTACCAAACGTGAGATTAATTACCATTTTCTCTTATCATATATTGACTTTTGCTTTTATAAAACTCATAAGAGTTCATTGCGTTGCTCTGTTAATAATGGTATTTTGTTGCTACTGTCGATGCTGAAAGGCAAATTCCATTGCCAGGAGGAGTTCATTAGTGCAACGATAAGTAAGCAGTTTATTAAAATGTCTTATTATCATTAGCATTTAGGTACTTGTAATTTTAGGAAGATCGGATATGTGATGCTAGTTAGGATTGAACCAAATATGTACTTTGGGACATAACTGTAATTAACCCTCACTAGACACAACTTTTCTTTAGATATAATTTGCCCTGAGGCAGATGAACTGTTCAGTTTTCATCACATCGATGGCACTATTTCGCGCATTGCGACCACAATTCCGTAGTATTGATCATTTCTTCACTGACATACTTTAATGTTATTCTCAAACCGATCTTTGCACGTCCTGCAATTGTTCAGAAAGAAGTTCCTGACATTTCTCAAACAGTGTACCATGGATTCTGAATGACATCTGAAAACTGTCTTATATCATAAAACATTATTAGGTGACATTCTCAGAGAAGAAATTTACCATCTTTTCAAACTCCGCTTTTAAAGCTGTAGGAAAAATTTGATCTGATTTCACACACCTTCTTCCCGGCCGTCCAAACAGTTACCTTACATCTTTCTGGTAGGTCGGACGGTCCGGGTCTCAACAACAACATGTTTGGTTCACCCGGCCACTCAAACAGCTGCTACAAACCCTTTGGGTCAATCGAATGGTCTGGGTTTGCAACACACGTTTGGTTGATAGGACTCCGTCTCACGTTCTCTGATTGGAAGCCAATGGTATCACACACTAAGATTATGGTGAGCTCAAGGATATTTCCTGGATCTCCGCCTTCGTGATTTCTCTAACAAAAACGGACATCTGACATATATATGTTCAGTAAAAGTGTCCTTCATTGGTAACAGACTATCCTTTATATTATGCCTTGACCTATTGTACCTCTGACTGCACAAGGGCACACTTTATCCTCATAAAAGCATATCTGATATCTGGCATCGTAGCAGCGTTGCTTACAAGCTTCGAGAAATGCATACTACTGAAGCATTAAGTGATGATTGATGTATTAATTTCCTCGAAAAATTCTAGGAGTTGGTGATGGCAAAATTAATTGTACTTGCTATTAGGTAACGGATGGAATTGGTGACTGAAGGGAGAACATAAGTTGATTGCTTGTCTATGACAGATAAACATCATGACAGTTCATCAGATGTGACATTTGATGCAAAATGTTTCAATACCTCTCAATCTAGAGGATAACTTAATGTTTTGATGTGTTTTAAAAATGGTTATCATATGGCAAGATGGCTTCAATTGAATAGTATATATCATGCGTTTGAAAATTCTGTACGGTTTTTATCAAGTATTATATAATTATTGAACAGCAAAATACAGTCCTTGCGTGCAGTCAAAAACCATAAGTGACTTAACCAGATTTTCAAAATGTGGGGGGGGGGGGTATGTACTATGTGGTTAAAGCTTTTATGTTCTCCTGGTCTATTATACATGTATTTTTATTGAGGAGGCAATAAATATATCTGATCCTTAGGATTTTGCTTTACTTTATTTTGATTAGCACTCATGTCTGTTTAAGCAACACTCTTCAAATAAAAAAAACGGTTACAGTGCCCCCTAAAATCTTTCAAATGTGTATTAGACATTAAAATACTGGAATGAAACTCGGTAATACAATAATTAAAAAATCTATATGTGACATTAAAATGAGATATAGAACTCAGATGATTTCGTAGAGGGTATTAACAGAGCATAAAATGTGCCACCAACTGGTCTGTAAAGACAATCAAAAAACATTTTAGAAGACCCATTTTTATTACTTAATTTACGACAGTACAATGGGCTGAGACACCGGACTACCCGTGTTAGGTTTGTCCCGAGCAGCAGAAAAAGGGACAACAGGAACAAATACAGGGACAACAGGATCGTTCTTGGGATAAACCCATCAAGCGACTTCACCAATCAGTGTCCAGGAGCCACAATTTGACATCGACACCCAACATGAGTCAGATAATTCTTTTTCAAGATACTAGACCCGCTGAGACAGCTCTGAGAATGTGATACAGTGCTCCGATAACAAAGGGCGGGAGATGTGCGATTCAAAATGTGCCTCTACGGCCAGGAAGTGGCGAGTTGATCAAAATGGTGAGGTTTGCAGCAATAGCTGTGTTTTCTAAACTTTTCATGGCAAGTCGCCTAATTTTATATATCCCATTTGATTTTTTGCACATGCCCTGTATAATTCTCCTGACGGACTTAATGAACGTAGAATGTGTTAATTGACTTGGATAAAAAATTGTGATAAGCATAATTACTTGGGCATATAATATTCATAGTTACAGACGATCAGAAGTGTACAAATGATCTTGTAAATTATAATCCTGTAATAAATAATGCATTTATCCAAGAAAAACAATTGGATCATACGTGTATCGGTCTTCACGCTTTATTATTTTACTAAATTTATGTATTACCTTACAGAAGTCAACATATAAATGAAATGTTAATGTCACACTATCATTCGACATGTATTATATACTGAAATTAACAAAATATACACATTGAATATATGAGAAGTAATGCATTTTTATTTTCTAAAATGCAACTAATAGATAAGGAAATCTTTGGGAGAAATTTGGTGCAAAGATAACATTTAAATGCCTGATTTATTAAATGAAATTGCATCTTTAAAACTTAGTATAGTATATTTTGTCTTTCAGAACAGCTTCAATGAAATTCTGAGTAAAGTTAATTAGTTTTTCACAATCGTTTTATGTCATATTGTATATTTATACCAGCACCCAAAGTTCATTCATAGATTTTATAGCGTCAGAGTAATTTGAAACATGTCTTTTAAGAAGACATCGTGTGTGATCAATCGGATTTAGATCAAAAAACTGAGAAAGCCAATCAACACAAAGGTTAATATCGTTAATCTGTAGCCATTTTAATGTATGTTTTGTATCGTAATCGTGTTGCTAAACGATGCTATTTACTACCAGTCTAATATCATGAGCAAATAATTGTCCAAAATGTCTGTGTATATAGCTCCAGTCATCCTGTTAAGAATCAAGAAAATGATTCCTGGTCTAAACCCAGTAATGCATGCCCATATTATTATGCTTCTTTATCTAAATGTCATTGTAGGTTTCACATACTTAACAATAATCTTATTTCTAGTTTGCTCCAAGTCCAAATGCATCCAATACATCCATCACATACAACACGATTAATTTCGGTCTCTAGAAATTTCCCACACCCACAATCCACTGCTGGTATATTTCTGTAAAATTGATATGGGGGTAGGAGGGACAGTGAAGTGTATGTTTATCTTTTTTTGATGTCATACTCTTTTCGGTTAAGTATTTATACACTGTAGACACAGCTGCCTTTAGTCTTCGGATGAGTCGGACTGACTGGGCTTTCGACACTGTAAACACACTAACATCGACTCATACGCTTTATTTGCTGAAGAAAGGTTTTATAATCCATAGCTATATCTACCTGTATCCGACCGTACAATATGTCGTTTATAATACGAATTTAAGTCACGCATCTGCTTACTTCTTTGGTCCTTGTGGTTTGGAAGATAACAAATTAACACTCTAGATAATATTTTCCAACGCCGTGACTTTCCAACGCCATAATTTTCCAACGCCAAATATTTCAGCAACTTTTTCAACGCTTTAAACCGTGTTTACGAAGATTATATATACGTTCAGTTTTTATTCTATCAATCAAACGCATTATGTCAAATGCGTCTCTCAAAATTCATAAATCTCGTCGTTTTATTGCTTCTGCCATTTTAAACAACTTCCTCACTAACATATAAGTGAAAATTCGCTTTGTTAGAAGCTTTCGCTGTGGAAGTGAAAATCCTCAAATATTTACATTTTAATTAATGTAATTTTTGAAGTGGTTTTAATTGTAATTCAAGTCGAATATAATCCAAACAACACCTTTGCAATCAACTGATTTGCATAAGACATCATAACACATCTACTGCTTAATTAACGATATCCACAACGTGTAAGTTGGTCGAATAAGTTTGAACAATGGTCTCTAGAGCCATGGAGGTGAGGTATATGTATTAAAGTGATCATGTGTTACCAGATAATATTGACGACAGCGACACTAGCAGCAAATTAATGAGTATGGCACTTCTATTTCAAAAACTATGAGGAATGCAGAATGAAAAGTCAATTAGGAAGTTGTAGAACATCACCATATTAACAGGAAACTTTATTTCATTTAATACGAAAGCGCTATTTGCATAAAGTACGATTTTATGTAATGTTCAATATGCCCACCATCTGCCACAATAGATGTTTATATGTAGGAAAGAACATATTTTTGCACGTTAATCAGCATTACGGGTAAACGTAGAACAATAGAAAATCATAAGACATACTGCTGTGCAGTTTTCAAAGCGTTTCTTCTGAATTCGCCACGATGTATGACAGGATGCTCATCAAAGTACATACATCTAATGACAGACGATTGTCTGTAAATTTTCTTTCATGTTTTATGCATAGAAGCGGATTTTGAAAGTCACAGCTATCATTTGCATACGATACATACGTATATCAATGTTTAGAGCTTTTTATTTGCACCATTTATTTATGCGAAATGTCATTGTTTCTTAATAATACAATGACGATCTACAACTTTTTAATTGACATATTTTCTTTATTTCCCATAGTTTACAAGATAGAAGTACTAACTTCCAAATTGTGCCTCTAGAGGCACTAACGTCAGCCTCATCTGGTAGCGCATAATTACTTTACCATACTGTTACTTCACTTTCATAGCTGTGGCTACCATCATTCAAAATTTATTTGTTTGACATACTTATAATATTACTAGACACTCTATGATAATTCCTTTAAAACAGGTTGCAAAATATTGAAGTTTATTGAAAATAAAAAAAGTAATTATTCAATTTTTATAAAATAAGGGAAAACGTCGCAAGAAATTCAAAATTAACAGTCGTATATGTTAAATTCAATTACTGTTACCGTCAAAATATCGTTTGATAAAAATATATTTTAGACACTAAATAGTAATTTATTCATATGTTTTAGTCAAATGTTTGTGACTTATAAGGGAATTAGCTTTTTCAAACATTTCTTTGATTTTTTTTTTTTAATTTTTCGAACATTCCTGCTTTTTTCTCTCTCTTTCCTTCTGTCATTCTCCAATTAAACACAAAATCTTTGCAGCTGCCTTTCGTGCTGTTACTTTACTGTAATGATCTGTCATAATAATTTCTATCATAATACATTTATCTGTAAAAAATAATTTTGTTGCAATCTTCATTTCTTTTGTTTTCTATGTATTTCAAGAAAGAAAAAGTATAAACGAGGGTCGTTATCGATTGTATTTTTTACGCTCCGGTGCCGCATTAATGCTTTGTTTTCTCTTGTTTCTTAATTTATTTTCAAATTTGTAGTGCTTGTTTAAGAATTTTGTACTTTTATTCTTTATTTTTATTCTCTTTCATACGATTGCAAAAACATCTTTTCAGTTATGATTTACTGTTTCTGACTTTTTTTTGCGTGTGTATAAAAGGCAAGTTTAAAAGTAAGTTTAGAATTATTTTTTTTCATCTAATTAGTTTGCGTTGATGTGTCAAAAATAGTACTTAGTATCTGCTTATATTTGATTAACTACGATTTCGCTATGGAATTTCACTCAAGCTGTTGTAAAAAATTATCTGCAATACAAATACTATGTTAACAACAGAATAAAATGCGTTAATAAAAAGAAACATGTTAATTAGAAGTGTCAAACAGCCGCCTATTCTGAAGAAGGTGATTATATTTCATTCTGAAACCGGTTGACACATTTTATAGTTTTTTTTCTGTCATTAATGAAGTATTTTTATTGCAAACATAATTTCGTTCATTATAACACACATTTAATGTTTATAAAAAATAAAATCTACTTTTTTTATTATATCATATACAGGGGCCCATAAATTCGTAAATATTTAAAAAAATTCATAAAAATTGCAGGTATTGGTATATTTGAAATCGGTTTGTAACAAACATATTCTCATGAAGGGGAATTTTTATTTTGGTAGAAAAGGAATAGTTTAAACTTTCGTCGATAGGGAGCGCTGCAAGCATTCCAATCACAGTAAATACGTAAATCAGAATCCTATAAAATGCAGGGTGTACGACGAAATGAACAGATCATAACTCGCTTTTCCTGTTACTGGCGCAGACGTGTATTTTTCATTGGTGTGGCTTCACTGCGTCCATTGGCTTCTCTTTTCTTTGAAAAGAGCCGTGTGCAAAAGCAGGTTGGGAGGCGTGCTCAGTTAATGCAAAACGCTATTTGCAAATGCTACAGGAGAAAGTGATACAGCGCTTATTGGAGCGCAATGTCCTTCATACAGTGACATTCATGCAAGACAGAGCACCTCCTCATATCGCATCTGCAGCGGAGTAGTTCCTGACCAGCAAGATTGGTGATGAACGACTAATCATCCGTAACTGTAAGAATAAATGATCTTTTCGCTCACAGGACTTGCAACAGTTGATTTTTGGCTCTGGGATTAAGTCCCGAGTGTATAGCAGTAGCCCGTCTTCTTTAGCGGCGTTAAAGGGTGCCATTCGACACGAATACTCCGGCATCCATTCGAATATACTACATGCTTTAATTAACGGTGTTCGCATTCACTTGCAAAGTTTAATTTATTGTGCCAGCCGACACATAGATCAATTTCTGCTGTAATATGCTTGTAAACATATGCCTGAATGCGAATAAACGTAGTTTTTCATGGAATTTTGTTATTTCAATGCTTGCATCGCCCCTATCGATGGAAATGTGAATTACTTTTTTCCTCTTAAAAATACCCCCTTCAAGAGAATATGTTTGTCGCAAACCGCATTCAAATATACCAATTATTTCAATTTTTGTGAATTCTTATGAGCATTTACGAATTTATGGGATACCCAGTATATAAAGCCAAATGAGACAAATTGACGGATTGTAATAATCTTGGGATGGAGTATCAGACACTTACACAACCAAAACTACTGAAGGTAGATACATGAAACTTTGCAAACACGTGGAACTTACCTATAAATGATAAAAAAAAATGTCTAAAATATTGGAATGTTGTTCGATAAATTTATAAATCCAGAAATTATTTTTTTCTAATATACTTTAAGCTATAACTCACAAGCGGTTAGACACAGACATAATTCGGTTATATACCTATCATGCATAACATACATATAAAAATGTCCTAAAATTTCTTAATTAACTCTATTGGTATACAATAAATCATTGTTGAAATACCTAAATATATAGTTACACTAGACAATATTTTTTATATTTTATCATTGAATGCAATTATTGTTTTTAATTCAATAGTGCTAACTATGGTAACTATGGATAGATCAGCACAATATAAGTATATCATGCAAAAATATTTATGCAAACAAAAATTATTTGAGTTTTACAATTTTGTAAAACGAAAAAGCAACTTGTTTTCCTATTTTTAGTTTTTCTAAATATAAAGTTTTCAGATCGTACTTTCTTGTCATCATTTTTTTGCCCTACTATCCGTAGATGTTGCAAATGGTAATTCATACTCTCAAATTCACTAACTACAATCACAGTGACGATGATTATCATATACAGCGAATTGTCATCCTTAATCGACCTCGTGGATTTTGAACAAATATAAAAGCGCAAAACTAGCGATAACCCACCCCCACTTGAAAGGTATCCCATTTTTTTATCAAGTCAGTGGGGATCTCAGGTTACGTTTCAGAATGGCAGCGACGTTTCAGCCAGAGTATATAAGAGATTTAGGTCGTTATGCATTCTTGCAACCTGAGTTATTAAAGCAAAGTTTTAATATACAAATGGGTCATCCGCCCCGGAATGCTGTACGCAGCACCCGTATGGGGATATGCCTGTAAATCTACCATAGACTAAATAAAAAAACAAAACAAAATAAAACCCTAAGGTGTATTAGGAAAGCCTCTAGATACTTAAGGAACTCGGTGATTAAGAAAGTCTTTAAAATCAGCACCGTGAGAGCAGAAATTAAAAAATAGGACCTACATTTTCCCAACAAATTGCCATCCATCCTGAATGAATTATTATTCAACCTACATATAAAACTTACATAAACAAATTAAGATATTATTCTAACATGAAAATGATCATCGTAAGGCCAAATCTCGTAAGAGACCCCGTGCAGTACTAAATCTAGAGTAACTGAAAATTAGGTATATCCATTTTCTGCCAACCTAAGGAAAACCCACGAACCAGGAAAATTTAAACTTGAAATATTCTAAACCATGTCTAAATTGGCAATATGCTAAGTAATATCCAGATCTGTACCAACCCCCAAAACTGATTAAACTCAAATGTGCCAAGTCAAAAATAAAAGCTAGTTAATAATAACAACGAGTTTTCAATGAAATAATGTCACAGTATGAAGATAATTATCAGAAGTTGAGATTAAAGATTAAAACCGTTTCGGGCCTGGTGCTCTGGCCTGAACGACAAATTCGTTCTTTTTAACACTTTACAACAAAGTTGAAAAGTGTTTATGACTTTTTAACACTTTACAACAAAGTTGAAAAGTGTTTATGACTTTGTTCATTCTGTCTGTCTGTCTGTCTGTCTGTCTGTCTGTCTGTCTGTATGTATGTCTGTCTGTCTGTCCGTTAGCACGATAACTGCCGTAAAAATGACTTAATCAAAATGAAATTTTAGTATGTTGTTCAGACGGTCTGTAGGACCTATGGGAATATAAATGAATAATATCACACAATTAGTTTTGGATTGAACCCGGGTTGAAAAAATGAAATACATTGAGCCCTATGGGACCTAATTTTTCTAACATTTTTTAAGCGGATTTAAAATTCACAAATTGCTTCGAAAATTTTAGGTAATAGTCAAATTGTTCCATAAAATATATAAAAAAAAATTCAGCTAAATATATTCAGTAGTTTTTTAAATAAAAATTAAAATAATAATTACACATCTTATATGAAACGATCACGTGACCATGATATGAAACGATCACATGACCCACTTCAAAATGAGATATGGCATCCATCTTGTTTCAAATTCGTGATTTTTTAAAGTTCTTTTTAATTCATATTGAGTGTTGTATCCATCCTAAAACTACTTTATTTCTGCTTAAATTCTGTGCATCTACACACTAAAACAACACAATGACAATATATTTGAGTTTAAATTCTCATTCAAATTTGATTATTTCTACAATTAAGCCAATTTTTCACCTATGTAAAATGTAAACAGCAAAATATGTAGAATGAGTTGTATTAGAATTACTGTATTTCTTTAACACAAAATAATTCAGTCCATGGAGTCTGTATGGCTGATATGAATGAAATATTAATTGATTTTATAAACAGAAGGACGATATTTTTCGATGACGTTTTAAGCATAAAGTTTATGAATTGTAGCTCCATGGTCTTAATTTTTAATTAAAATAAATTATTATAGTATTGTGATGAATGAAATGGAGAAAGTTATGAATGAAATCCTGCTTTTATAGAGAGATCCAGGCGTGTTATTTTTTCTATGACGTCATTTGAATTAATTTCAGTTGTTTTCGATGAAGTTTTCAAATATAATAAATTATCGTAGTATTATGATAGATTTAAAAATATTACCGTGGAATGTATTGCATTTTAGAGATATTTAAACCACGCAATTTATATTTCAATGCCGTCTTTTGAATGAAGTTCATTTTTTTCAATGAAGGTTTAAGTTTTCAAATATAATAAATCAATGTAGTATCGTGATAAGTTTTAAAATATTACCGAGGAATGTATTGCATTTTCGACTTTTTTAAATAAAATTGCATTGAAGTTGGAAAGTGTTTCATAATCAATGCTTTAAGCATGATTGATCTTTCTTGTTCATTCTTGCTGACGTAGATGTTTAGGGATTATGCCGGAAGTGTTAGTTAAGCCCTCCAGACTTTGTGTCTCCGTTGTGAGTCTGGCTTCACTGCAAATAAGTGGATGAATGCGACATACATATTGTACAAATTACATGTCAATATTGACTTCGTTTCGTCTGGCTCATTTTTAGCCTTTGTCACACAATGCCATATTAATTTATATAAAAATGCTTTATCTGGTCTTTAGTTTCTATTGGTGAGAAGACCGAGATTATAAAGAAAGTTGTAAATTTGGTGTTTAGATGAAATGAAAGAATAAATGTAGAAATAACAATAAATAAAACTGCTGTTTGTGAGAATAACATTTCACTTCCATATGCCTGCTTTCTATTAGGAAGGAAGAATCAGAAAATTTTACATTTATTGTCACGTGGTCTCGTTCGATATATCATTTCACCTGATATTTTATTACGTATAGTTTTAATCTTTATTGCGATATCGTTTAAGATGACAATTTTTTTAATTATAAATATAATGGTCTGCGAAGAAACGTCAATAATTTCAAATTTATTATCCAAAATGGGTAACTGTGACGTAAATTGCAGGAAAACTTTTGAAACACTTAATAAAAATATTCATATTGAAAATTTGAACATTCTTTACAAAAAACTATACATTTATCGTGGTTTTAAATTTGCATCAACAAAATAAACTTATGTACGTGAAACGTATGTACATAAAAATGTACGTGAATAATTAACAAGAACAATTATTGTGTTTAAGGAGTTTTTAATCTCTAAATTATCAATATAATGCAGTTTTTATCTCTCTTCATTACATAGGAATAAATGATGATTTTATTGGTTTTAGAAATATTTCTAAATTAGTTTTACAAAAAATATATTTTATAAGCCTACTAATCCTATAATGGAACCGATGTGTTAATAAATAAAATTTTCAAAATATGATACATCTAAAATTGTTTTTAGTAGCAGTTTACCCTTAAAATGGTGTTCTCTGATTGCTTCAGATAACCTTATCAATTTTTTGAAGAATATTGTTGACTTGTTGAATTTTAATTTTTTTATCGAAGATGTCTGGAATATTGCCCATTTCACCAATACAACTTTTTTATCCTTTTATATCTCATTTATTGGTATTTCCTTTGCCATATTATGTCAAAATAATTCCAAATATAATCATTTCCCAGAAAATATCCTGCAATGTTGATTTAAAAAAATTCCGGATATAATTAGAGGCAATGGTGGAAAACAGTGATCGCTGTCGATTATATTTTTTTCGCCGTTTCTGATAAGCTGTTGGTTTATTGTTTTTTTCTTATTTCTTTATTTCTTATAAATATGTTGCTTTTATTCGGGGAGTTTGTAATATAATTTATTTAATCTTATCTATTCAGCAAACATCAAAAATAATTTTGGCTGATATTTGTGTTTAATGATTTGTTGTCAGTTTTAAATATTTTAAATTTAAGCACAAATTGCTAATACATTTTTTTCAAACGGCTACAAATATATGGGAATAATAAAATAAAATCGTATTAATAAATAGCATAAATAAATATATAATGTTATCAACAAGTTTCGAGCGTAAAACGAAATTATGTCTTTAGAAAAAGAAAAATAGAGCAGATACAGAGCAAAATCAAAATCAAATTTCTACATCAATTCAGCGCAGCTACACCAGCAAATATAGAATCAACTGTGCGCAAAATATCAAAAGAGTAACGCCAGCAAATATAAAACCCATTTTTACAAGAAAGCATAATAATTACGCCTACAAAGGTATAATGAATTGTCTGAAAAAAAAATCAGAGCAATTGCATAAGTACTGGCAGGAGCAATTGTTTGCAAGAAAACAGAATAATTACAACAGCAAATAAAGTCAATTGTTTACTAAAAAGTAGTGTAGTTAAACTGGATAAGGCACAATCAAATGTCTAAAAATTCTTACCACTTACATCAGCAAAAGCAAAACCAGTTATCTACAAGAAAGTACACAAACAAAGGCAGAGTCACCTATAAAACATTATTACATTTACTCTAGAAAGGAAGAACCAATTGATTATAAGAAAATGGAGTAGTTACATCAGCAAACACATAGTCAATTGTCTATAAGACAGCACAGAAACTTGCAACAGCAAAGACAAAACTAAGTGTTTATAAGAAAACTGATCAATTATAACCACAAAGGCAGATCCTATTGCATAAGAAAATATTCTCGGCATACCTTTTTTCTCTGTAAACTCATCAACTAATCTATAATCTACATATCGTTTAAATAATTTGCCTTGACAGTCGGTTCTATCTGTCGGTTCTGACGGTTTAAAAATATCTTAGTATATTTGTTCTAAACAATTAGTATATTTGTTCTAAAAAATAAATATTGTTTTGAATCCAAAACCATGATGACACCGTTATGTTTTCTGAAGTTTTGAAATGCATGTTTATACGAGATGAATGAAATGTTTGTTTTTATAATGTGTAGAAATCTATACATGTGTAGAAGTCTATATAAATATAAAAGTCTGTGATATTCTAGAATTTATTTGTGCCAAACCAACAGTAAGAGATTGTGCCTAACCTGAGAAATAAGGCATTTTACAAACCACATTCGGTAATAAGTTCTCTTTTAGTCCTGATTGTACAGTTATTTTACAGATATAACTACATGTGTAAAACCTAGCTATCTTAGTATTATCCTGGCGTTTATCTTAGCAATCTGAATTTTATCCTGGCCTTTATCCTAGCTATCTAAGAAAAAAATACTTTCTGGATCCTCGCATTGACTATATTTACAATTTTTCATACATTCTACTTTAATATATATTTTAAACTTTTTAGAATATAGACATCGTCTGTCCACACATTCTGGTATCTGCATTGGTAGCGCGATTCATATCTCAACTACAATTAATTCCTGTCACAAAATTCCTTCATTTCATATATCTCTTAATTTTCTTTATTGTAATAGTATATCATAATTCCCAATACAAACCATTCATTTTAACAAATAATATTTTGTAATCTTCATTTCCAACTTTTCTTTTTTTTTCATAAGAAAAAACAAAGACCATTATCGATTACATATTTAACACACTGATTTTCCGCCGTCACTTTTTCTCATTTTTCTCTTTTACATTTTTCTTAAATGTTTGGTACTCAATGTTCAGAGAGTTTTTATGCTAATTAATTATTTATATTTATCTCTTCAATAAGATTGTAAAAACGGTTTTGAACTCTGATTTATAGTTCATGATTTTTGTTTGTTATTTAAAGCTTAGTTTTTATAGGGTAATTGTTATTGAGTAGCAAAAAATAAATGTTTGTAGCTCAATCAAATATTAAAAGACTGTAGAACATATAAAATTGGTTAAAATGCAAAAAGTAAGCAATAAAGAAAGAAGAATTCAATACCATTTTATTTTTTTTATTTTTGCTTCCCCTAAAATCCATGGTAAAGTATAAAAAAAGTATTGAAATCGCGTCGAAAATTACAGAGTTTTCGACAGATTTAAGCGTTTTGGGACCTCTAGAACACGAAAACTATTTTCAGCCTGACGTCGGTGTGTATGTATGTGTGTGTCTGTATATCTATCTGTCTGTGCAATGTATGTATCCATTTTAATTTAAAATCTAATTTACTAAATTTCATGCATTTTCGGTATGATTCGAAACTAACGTTATTTGCGAAAGGCCCCTAAAAATAATCATTAAGATATAGAATGAAAGACTGCATATGCTCAAATATGTAAATTAAATGCTTGTTTTATATACGCAATTTTTGACGATGAAGGACAACCCCATTACTACTCCGCCTATGAAAATACGCCCAGTTACCAAATGGAAATGAACATTGAATTAAAAGTGCAAATGCAGTGGCATTTCAAATATTTATATGTGTTATTTTGTGAAATTAAATTTAATTTAGTGAAATGTTAAAGAAATAAAGAGAAAATGAATTTCAGTTTGTAAGGAAAAACTTGTGATAGCCACATCGGATTTTTTCTTTTTTGCTTTTCATGAAATAATCTAGAACAAATTTTAAATGCAATCACTCCCATTAGTTCAATTTTGCTAATATGGTAAAGGCAAAGTATTGTGTAAGATCCAAACTTCAAACCTCGAATATTGATAGAGAGAACAGCAAAACTAATACTCTTAAATTTAATTGTATTTTTCTATGTGAATAAAATTTATGCTTCGAGTATCTGTGGGGTAAATCATAACTTTGCGCAAAATATAAACATTTTGTGCGCTTATATTTATTTCTCAACCTAATAAATGCAAATATAAATATTTTTCTTGTTTTGTCCTAAATATGGTATAGATTATGAATATATAAACATAATTTCAATATTTTAATATTTTGAACTTTGTTTTCGAAACAAATAAAAATCATATATGTGACTTTCAGTTACAGCATTTTAGGACTATATATTATAGAAATGTATAGCACTAAAACTATACATGTAGTTCTATACATTATAGAAATATATAGTGATAAGGCTATACATGCAGTGCTATACATTATAGAAATGAATATGGAATATTTTCATTCTCACATAAACGTCATATAAATATGGAATAGAATATATATAGAAGATTTTTTAGAATATACGTATTTTATAGATTTTTTATAGAACATTTTTATTTTTATAGAACATTATGTTTTATACAATATTAGTTTTATACATTTTATATTATTAAATTTTATACATCGATTTTATAGCAGAGCAAAACAATAAAGTAGGTAAAAGCAAGAAAGTGAACAAATTATTTTTTACCATTAGCCATGCATTACTGATTTTGAGGCCAGCGCATTACTGGTAAGGAGATGCTCAGAAAACAGAAATATCTAATCAATTCACTATAAACATAAGCTCATGGAATTTTGTTAACAGTTAACGAGGCTCAAATGCTGATCTGCATAATAATAGTATTAATTACTTCCACAAGAAAAATCACTAAAAGACTTGCTTTAATGGATTTCTGATCATCACTTTCTCTGCACCATATTGCTAAGTGGCAATGATAAGTAGCATGGTCGATAGATTTTGATGAGTGATCATTTGAACGCTTCCTTAATTTTATGCAATTGCCTGTTATAGAACAGAAGCCGCACTGTTGTAAAGGCTGCATTCAAACATTAATTTGTCATATTGCTCGTTGTACATCTTTTAGATTTTATTTAATTATTAGCGTACACATTGCAGTGAAATATGTCAATTGTTTTTATAGGTTTCCCATGCATAAAATATGAGTAAAATGTATAAATATAATGAAAAAAGAAGTAATATTCTCTGAATAATTATCTTTGAACAAGTCTTCATAATCCGTGATCACGTACGTCTTAACCGATAGTTAAGCACTAAATTAATTAGCCTTATAAAAATATCACTTCTATATGGTACCTCTAACACATAGAAAATAAATGTTGTTTATCACATAGAAATATTTTAACACATAGAAAATAAATATTGCTAGTTCTTCGACTGTCTGGAATGAAATTCTGAGTTTAAATATTGGCTGTAACCTGAGCTAATTATACAATGACTCCCTAGCATCATAACCCTACATGTTAGGTGCAAGGAATAACTCTTAAAATATCAAATTTCAATTCGATATTTCAGCGGACATACAAAGAAGTTCCACTTTGTTCTGAAATGTGAAGAAAAAGATTCTTAGGTGCAACTCAAATGATGAAGACAAGACAAGTTTCGAATAATTAAAATATATGTATATGACATCCTATGCTATCACATACATTTTCCATTGGAGATGAATCTGAGGATCTGATGGTCCAAACTATCATGTTTGTACCTTATAAACATTCCTTTGAGATATTTACCGTATGTGGACGGGCGTTATTGTACTGAAATATAGCGGTGTCCATGCCATCTATGAAGGGAATTGCTATAGTCTCTAAAATAACATAAACATTATGCGGAGATTTTAAATTGCTTTTCATACATACTTGAATAGCCTTGTTATGTTAGATGATTGATTAACAAACCATAACTCCCTGCGTTTAGGTTGTATATATTTCACATACTTTATATTCCGATTAATATTTAGATGTTTTGAAATTATTAGTGTATTAATCTGTTGAATCTGGAATATCACAATTCAAGACTTGCTATAACTGATTCATATTTCTCTTTAGTATAGTTCTTTGCTCAACTCATAAAAATAAGTTAGAGAATTTATTGCAATATTTTTTCTTTCAAATAAAAACTACAGATTGCAAAACAAAAATTATTTCAGCATATTAATATGTTATAGAAGAGAAAGAAAATGTATCCCATTTTAAGTCAATTTTACGTTTTACTATATTAATAATTTCTGAAATAATCTATAATATGAAAGTAGGTACTGTAATAAAATACATAAAAATGCTAATAAGGTGTTACTAAAATGTACCACATTTGTCAAACAAAAAAGATAATGGAGAAAGTTTTATAACAAAACCCTTTTATCCACCGTTTTACACGACTCAGTAGGCATATTTAGATTTTATATCTGTGACAATGCACATTGTACGGCACCCATGCGAATCATTCACAGATATTTATATATGTCATTCTTCTAAAAGAATAATCAGATTTCCAGGAATAAAGTTTCAGGACTAGCAATGACAATAGAGTTTGAACCTGGACAGAAATGAAATCAGTAATAATGCAAAACGTAAAATAATTTGTACAGAAGACGAACTAGGTTGAATGATTCTTCCTTCTTAAAAATGTACATTTTTTAAATTTTAAATTACCTATATTATTGCATAGATACAGTTTTTTTTTCTCGAGAAATTTCGATTTCGAGATTTTTATAAGGGCATCCTGACTATTTCGAACACTTTTAGAAAGATATGCGCGTGTGTGAGATTTGGTCACTCTAACTAAACAACAAATGCAACTACCACTATCAAATTTTATGTGTAGATACATTAGAGGAAAACTAGAAATATACTTAGATTGTTAGTGTTCAGCACAGGGAATTCGAAATATACAAATTTTAATATTTTCTCAGCATTATTTTTCATAAAGCGTCAACGGTAATTCCCGGAAAATTATGACAGTATACATGAGAGAATTTATTGGAGATGCGTTATCGATGTCAATGGCATCAAAGATGGAATAACAGATAAAGCAATGGACACAGAAAATCACAGATAAGGCACAGATAAGGTATCAAATATAAGGCAAATGCATCCATAGGCGTCATTATGTTACCAACGCGAAAACAGAAACTGCTACACAATTTAAATGAAACATTATTACAAAGAATATTTTTGTAGCTAAATATTAAAAAATTATCATTGTCAAAAGATAATCAGATAATATTTAATTTAATTGCACTTATATTTGAAGCCGCCATAACCTATGGTGGTAATTGTATTTACAATAAAATTGAGCCAATTACATTGTAACGGATGTTCAGTTCTGCTTTATGAAGTTTGTTCTGTTGCATTCCATACGCATTAATAAAAATATTTTCTGCTACATTTTTTAATACATTGAATGCGTCTTTTTTATATAACATAATGTTACATTTATTTCAGTAGTTATAGTTCCATCTACTAATTAATTGCTTTTACAATTGTTCATTATATTGTTATTATATTAATTATTAATTGTATTTTTATTATATTAATTGTTCATTATAGTGCTATTATATTTATTATTCATTATAGTGTTATAACATTAATTGTTTATAATATTGGCAAGAAGAAGATGACACACAAAAACTCCATATAAGTATCAATGCACCGAAATAGAATGGTTTGTTAAGCTATCTTAAGAATATATTTTGTAAATACTGAATTTTTCGGAGGGAATTAAATTTTTAGCCCCACTGTTTGTGTATATATAACGAGGATTATTTTCTTGGTTATATACAGAAATACTACGCCTTTAACATTTTGGTTTAATTTATTTTAACTTTTTTTTTTTGCATTTCGTATAGAATATTTCTTTTCACGAGGCAGTTAGACTTTAAAAAAAGGAGTGCATATACCATTATAATTTAACACATTCGTCCATTTATTTTAATTCAGTAAACATTAAAACCAACAGCGGATTGTTCCTCACTCAAGACAAACGGGGACTTAAACAGTTTTCTGTCTTTCCCTCGCTATTGCGCAGTGTAACTGATATATTTTTAAATTATTGATTTGCTGTGTGAAAAAAATGTTATATAAATTAAGAATTATACAAATAAAAGTTGATTAAATTTTAATTAAAGGACCGAAGTAAAATAATGATTTTGTTTGCACTGACACAGCCACGCTCTTTAAGGCCACGCCCCTCATCCCAATGGAGTTTACTCACCTTTATTCTTGATGAAATAGCACTGCACCTAGCAAATATACAAGATAAAAATATTTGGAATTTATATCGACCTTCCTTTGTGCACTTTAAAAATTGACGTCATTTTCGCACTATCAACTTTCTTTCTATTGGAAAGAAGATGGTTGCTAAAGAAACGTAACAAAACACAATGTAAATAACAGCAGTAAAATATACAATTTGATGAAAATACAGACTAAAATTTAGAAAGCTTTTTTTTTTACTTTTCAAAAGTTTAAAGGTATTAAATAATTTAAAACTATTTGTTTACCTGTATTAATTTCAAATTAAAAAGTGTGTTGATTTCTGTAAATGAATCTCCCATCGCGTTGAAAAAGGATGACGTCACATGCCGAAACGCATAGCAAAATTGGATCTTTTCAAAAATACTGTGAGGTCATGATAAAAACAAGAATTTCCAAAATCAGATTTTTTAACTAGTATGTGACTTAAAGTAATAACTTTTTTAACTAATACGTGTTTTATAGTAATAACTCATTTTTCTATTGCTGCCACGAGACATTTTGCAATATTTTAATGATGTTTAAATTGGGTCACATTGAGATCATACATCTCTCAATATTGCCCACATGTTCCTTTTCGTGTTTCAGCTTATTGTAGTTTTCAATGATGGTCACAAAAATTAGACATTTTTACCTTCCTTATATACATAATGTATAAGGAAAGTATTGTGACGGGGTCGAAAATTCAAATTTGAGTTTTCGCCGGGAGAGCATGTTTCAAACATCTCTGATCGTGAATCAAACATTTTTGAAGTGATGTCTGTGTGTGTGTGTGTGTGCGTGTGAAAGTATGTGTGCGTGTGTCAGTGAGACTGTGGAGAAGATATCCCACGAATGAATTAAACGATTCGAATGAAATTTGGTACAAAAAGTCACAATCCGTGAATACTGGAAGCCTATTGTTTTTAAACGTAATCGAATGTTCAGAACTCACCTAAATTTTCAAGTGAAATTTTGAAAAAATCATCAAAAAATCAAAACTTTTAATGAAGTTACGCAAATAGACATTTATTATGTAAATTTTCCTTAGAAAACGATTAACATAAACTTTAGAACGCTAGCATGAACCGTTCTCCAGATATTGTACATTTTTCAAATAAATTCATCAAAAATCCCATAAATTAAAAAAAAATATTAACTGTTAGAAACATGTTCGCTTTTCTTATTTAATAGTATGTGATAAATGTGGTGACATCATTCTCGTAGATCTAGCGCGTTCCATTCATAAAAAAAGATACTTTGAGTAATACATTTATATTTAAACGCCAATAGTCATTTATATGCTCTAAGAATAATATATTTCTCCGTCCATAACGCTTGGCGAGATTTTGGTGACGAATTTGGTGGAATTTCGCCAAGTTGGCGACTTTTTAAATGTTGCCAAATTGAAGAAAATCTCGCCAAATGGATAAAAATCAAAAAGTCATATAAAATAAAGAAAAAATATATTTCCTATTGAGAAACATGTTCACTTTTCATATGTAATATCATGCGATAAATTGGGTGACATCATTCTCGTGGATCTAGCTCGTTCCATTCATGAGAAAATATTCTTTGAGTAATACTTTTGTATTTGAATGCCAATAGTCATTTATCTGCTATACGAATAACTTATTTCTCCGTCCATAACGCTTAGCGAGATTTTGGCGACGAATTTGGTTGAATGTCGCCAATTTGGCAACTTTTTGAAATGTTGCCGAATTAACGAAGTTCTCGCCATCTCGATAAAAATGACGACTAATTGTCGAAAATTCAATGTCTTGGATAGAATATAAATATCTACTATAAAAAAAACGATTTTTTTACTGTAAAAGTAGTAAATTCATTGCATTATATAAGGAAAGTCATGTGTTGCCCACATCAGATTTTTCTTTTTTAGTTTCGTACTTAACCTAACTTACCAACACCTTAGTTATTTCTCGGAGAATATTTTATTGTCGGTAAAAGAATCAAATCTTGAGTGTGTCATAATGGGGCCTCTTATCTTAGAATATATTTTTAAATTTTAATTAAAAAATGCCAACCAAGCTTATGTGTTTAAAAAAATCTAACTGAAATAGTACATTGTTATTAATTCGTATAAGTATTGACAACGAAACATGAAAAGAAACTGAATAGCGTAATATTGATGTACTTCTAAACAAAGATATTCCATGTTTAGTTTATCAAACAGTAATCTGGAAAAAATCTTAAAAGCGATGATATATTAAACATCATTCCGCATATTCATACTTTCATCGAACGAGAAGTCCAAATTTAATTTAAAGCGTTGTACGTGTGTCTTTGAAAATTTTAATTGAAACATCGTGATAGAAAATAAAGAGAAACCGATTTTTTCTTCTATTTAATGATTCAAGATCAAAAACATTATTTTATAGTATTTATTCTCTTCATCATTATATATATTTATTTGTTTTATTCAGTGTTGAATTTTTAAATCATTTGAAAAGAGGTTATTGCGAAAGAGAGATACGCTATGAGGATAATACTGGTGATATCTATTTTTATTGCTCCCAACATAAACGATTTATTCCACGAATTTTTTTATTCAGATTTCTCTGTACCGTTTTTTAATCAAAATATTAAAAATACTCCTTTTCGTAAGTTGAATTCATTGAGATCTGCATGCAAAAGACATTTTTAAAAAAATATCTTTTGCATGTGTTACTGTATTCTTTACAGAAAAATCAAAGCATTTGAAACCAGATATAATTTAAAAGAATAATGGAAAATATAATTCAAAATTTAGATGATAGATTGAACAAGTTTAATAAAATTATTTATTTATGCACTTTAAATTATTAAAATAAATTAAAACTTAAGAAGGATGTGAAAATACTATACTGTTCCTCTAAGTCCATTCACAATTACGTATAAATAAATGACGTATAACTAAGAGAAAGTATTATGTCTCGAAGTTTTGCAATTCGATTGACTGTTTTATTGATAAACTAACCATTTCTCCCGCGCTTCGCTTATTTGCAATGACTAGTGTTCACTAAATATGACACCTACCCACGTAAACAAAGTTGTTGATAACGAATCTTAATTGTTGGCAGCTAAACAATATCACTTTGTGCATTTATGGTTTTTGAAAATAAAGTTTTGTAAGTTTTCTAAAATCCCTTTCTATCTTCACTCCTAGTTTGAATGTTCGAAATTTCTGATTTATTTATTGATTTGGACACTGAGAAGAATCGAAGTAGATAAAAACCGAGATTCTGGCTCGAGTGTAAATGATCGATTATTTTGAAAAATGCTCTTTATTTTCTAATTATTCATTTGCACCATCACCTCTAATTTTAATTTTCGTAATATTGAATATTGAAATTACGCCTGTAATTACCTAGACATCTTCCTATTGAAATTACTTACCTGATACTCGATTTTTTTCTCCTTCCTGGCAATTGGTACTTGGAAGTATTGCGTTACAATATTCAGAGTGATACAAGATTGTCCAAAAATCTTCTTCAGTTACTTCTTTAATGTTTTGTATTGAAGATGTTATATTGTCCAAAATCATTTCGAATTAGAATTGGGGCGGAAAGGAGTCGACTGGCCCGAACCAGAGACCTGGTGCTTACAAGACCGACATTATAATCATAGAGCAAAAGCTAGCTTCGGCTCCGTTCTTATCATTCGGATACAGGTTCCAAGCATCTTTGATCAGATGTCTTTGCTTCCGCACACTTTCCTACCTGATTAGGAGCCTGGTCGAATTTCGGCGAGGAGGGGACCATTCCAGAAAACCCCCGCGTGTCCCCATCCGAGACTCAGTTGAGGGGCTGAAAGGCCGGGAGGCGTGTTTCCTCGGGCGTGACGTCAGTCGTGGTCAACCAGAAAGGGAGTGGCAAGGCCTTTGACTCCGTGTGGTGCTGTCATCTCGTGTTTAGAGGTGAGACCGTTGGCGTGATAAGTTTGCGTGTTTCAAATGTTCAGTCATCATTGTGGCGGTTGAAGGAGTCGCCAGGTCTGAACCAGGGACCTGGTGCTTACAAAACCGACATTATAATCATAGAGCAAAAGCTAGCTTCGGCTCCGTTCTTATCATTCGGGTACAGGTTCCAAGCATCTTTGATCAGATGTCTTTGCTGCCACAAAATCTTGAAAATCGCAGTTTAACACTTCATAAATATATGTTACACATCTCCCAAAATACCATTATGTTTACTTCTTAATAACTTAAGGGCAAATGCATGTATGAAATCTAAGTCGTGCTATGAAATTAAAGTTAATATATTTAATCAATTTCGCAATCATATTCGTCTCTATTTGTATGTGCCTTCCCTTTAGGCGTGCAAACAATAACTTAGAAAATAATACACATACAGTCGAACCTTCCCTCTCACAACTTACACTCCGAACCAATTCCCTCCTGGACTCCCTTCAATCCTCCTTGTCCTCCCTTCAACTTTCTCCTTCACCCGAAAAATCACAATGTATTATCTTCAATAAAACTCGTTCCAAGAGAAAACAAAACCCAAGATTTAAAATGTTAAACAAACCCCTTAAAATTACCCGCCATCTTAAATATCTCGGAATTATAATAGATGACAACTTAACCTGGAGTCCTCATGTATTTTATCTTAAAGAGAAATGCTTCAAGCTCTCTTCTACTTTCGGGAAAATCGCGGGTAAAAATTGGGGGGTTAACAGGTCTTTCCTTAAAATCTGGTACCTTACAGTTATAGAAAAAATTATCACTTTCAGCTCAGGAATATGGGGTAAATGTCTTACGGGGGATCAAACTTCACGTCTCATTTCTCTCCAAAGGATTTTCCTTTTGAAGATTTCTTCCGGTTTTAGAACAACTTCGAGCATTTCTCTATACTCAATTACTGGTATCCCCCCTGTTCAATTTGTTATACAGACCCTTTACAAAAAATTTCATTTCTGGCGCCTTAAAACTGACCTTTTTTCATCCCCGTCCCTTCCTGACCCTTCCAGCTTTGATACAAACGTTCCCTTTTCCAGTCTCCCTCCCTCGCATCGTATTGTTAATCTTCCCTCCTTTGACCCTGCTTCATTCTCCCCTTTTAATATCTACACAGATGGCTCTAAAACTGACGAAAATATTGGATTTGCAGTTTGCATTTTTAAAAAAGATGACCTGGTCGAATCGTTCTCTTTTAAGCTCTCTCATGGAAACACGGTCTTTCAAGCGGAAATCTCTGCCATTAAAGTCGCTATTCAATGGGCGTTGGACAACAATACAAAGGTCAATATTTTTTCGGACAGTTTGTCCTCCATTCTGGCTCTAAAATCTGTTAAAAATAGATCCAAATACTTATGTGATATTAAACTCTTGGCCCTTTCGGCATCTAAATTAATTAACATTCAATGGGTTAAAGCCCATGTTGGAATACTGGGAAACGAAGTTGCTGACTCTCATGCCAAAGCTGCCTCCCTTTCTGGTTCCCCTTTTACGGTCCCTTTCCCTTATTCTCTTCTCACTCGTCATTGTAAAATATTCCTAAATAATCTGTGGCAAACTTACTTAAACGACTATATCTCTCCCCGTAATCACGACCCGGCCCGTATTCTTTCTTTCCTCCCTTTGGTTGACCCTTCTCTTCTTATTTGTAACAGATTTCTTGTTTATTTTATTACCGGACACGGCCCGTTCCTTGATTACCTCAAATTCTTTAAGCACAAAACCTCTTCTAACTGTCCCTGTAATGCTTTTGGTGACGCTGATCACTATGTTTTTTCCTGTCCCTTTTCTAAAAAATTCCACCTTGTCAAACCTTCCCCTGCCCACTCTGCAGCTTGGTTTTCCGGTGTCCGCAGAAATAAAGTATTAATAAACAAACTGAAGGACTGTATTCAAACTGCGAGAGAGATTTCAAATTCTGTTAAGTGACACTTCTGTGAGTATTCTCTGCTCTTAATTTTTGGTGATCTATGAATTTCTTAATCCTGTTTTTGCTCCTGGGTTCTCCCCCTTTGGTGTAAGACTCCTTGAATTTCTTGTGCATTACTTGATTTTAAGTATGTCAGTCTGTCGGATGTTAGTTGTGTGTGATGACCAATGTATTGTGTAAGGATTGTTTGTTGTGTAAAGTTTTACACACAGATTAACACGCTTCCCGACCGTCCAAACAGTTACCTTACACCTTTCTGGTAGGTCGGACGGTCTGGGTTTCAACAACAACAACATACAGTCGAACCTGTTTCAAACGGAGCCTGTAGGAAACGGAATACTGTAATAAGAGGAAGACAATTTAAGCCCTGTCCAAAAATATAGGGAATTCATATTATTTACCGCTGTTTGAAATGGAACGTACACAGTACGGAAACGGCCGACCAATTAAAAATATTTTGTTAATAAAGGCATATTTTTAACGAACAGAGAATAAAAAGGTCATTTAACTATTTTAGGCATTTACTCATATTACATATATAACCATTTCTCACAGATCTTTTTATTATATTATATCACGATTTTCTGAAAGTCATTTCAGAACTTGAAAAATTTTCTTCCATCGCTTGTTGTAGCTAAATGTAATTTATATATATCGTTTGTAAAGAACCTTGCAGCTACCTCTATCTACTTTGCAGCTACCAAAAATCGACTCTCTATTTGTGAGCTACTGGGGCGGAATTGCAAGCTCTTATCATCGAAGTGAACTGAGTATTTTCCACCCTCTAATGTCAGATTAGCATGTAAATGACAATCTGACTGACCACATCGTGTTATTTTTACCTCAGATTAGCCAGCCCCTTGCTTCTATTTTATAATCTAGGTTACATTTGTGGTCATTTACCTCCAGATTTGAAATTGGCACTCAATATAGCAGAATCCAATGAATCAATGCTAGTCTCTTACTTAGGTTACTTTCAGACCTCCGATATCTTTAGCTGTCGGAATTTCTATTTGTTTCTGTGCACATCCCTGACAATTAATGTGCGTATTTGTTTTTCCTTCAACAGATTGCAAGCTCTTATCATCGAAGTGGACTCTAGATGTTCTTCATGTCGTTACTCAGTTAAGAAGTCCTGTAATTTAAGTAAAGAAATTTATTACTTTGAATTTTTTTTGTTTCTGTGCACATCCCTGGGAATTAGTATGCTTATTTGTTTCTCTATCAGCAGATTTATGTATTTGAGGTGTCACTTTTGCTACGCTAAACAAAAGTGACAACTTAAATATATAGATATGCAACTCAGTTAATATATATGTTTTAAAACGATTTGGGACTTTACAATTTGTGTTATAAAAAGATCCAGTTATCATAATATTAAAGAATAATTAATAAAAAATTAATATAAAATTAATGCATGTAAGTTTTCTGACAGTTAATAAAGACTATTTTAATATATATTTGGTCTGGAAACTATAGTTATGACCAAATTCACTTTACGCTAAGAATAGGATTTATTTATCTATTTATTTAATTATGGGATATATTAATTTATTTGTTACTTTTTAACGGATTTTTTTGTTTACCAATAATTCAAGAGATTTGTCAGTTTGCTTTTACTGCCGTAATAGAACTTAAAAAGTATGAATACATATAGTGAATTACCAATCGTACTTTTAAGGGAAGAATGATTTTTTATGGACAATTGATATAGAAAATTATTGATAGATTACATTCAATAGCAATATTTTTGAAAACTTTATTCGCGCAGCTTCATGAGAAGTAGCTAAAACTGATTTTCTGTTAACGGCATCTCTCATGACCGTCATATTTTGCGATCATGGTTTTTAAATATAAATCAAACTCCAGACATATTGCATACTGCTTGCTACAGCATTTTTTTCTCATTTAAATGAAATTTTCTTTGTTATTTTTCTGAAAGTTAATATAAAGAAATTTATTACACATTTGTTGTCGACAGAATACTATGAACAAACTAACTGATGACTATTTCAAGGAGATAAAACTAAAAAAACATTTCAAAGAAAGTAATATTTAAATGATTAAAACAATTAAATTTAGATTTAATATTCAGTTCTCTATTACAGAAGCTATCGTTAAGACATTTGCTATCGTTGACTATCACTATATTTTAAATGTCAAAGTGGTTAGTCATGGTATTTTTTCAATGGGTGCAATCTCACGTAGACATTTACGGTAATGAGGTTGCGAATGGTCTGGCCAAGGAGGGCGGCCTTAAGAGTTCTATTGACGGTGGCTGTCTTTCTTTCTCGGAACTTGCCTGACGAGTCAAACTTGAAATCAACTCCACTTGGAGAAAGGCCCCCGTGCATGAGTGGTATATAATTGCAGCCGTCCTGGTGCTGCTTTGATTGGGGCAGGTAGTAGTGGTGAACAGACGGCTCTGGCCAGACTTGGCATCGACCATCTTCGTGCTCTTTGGCATGTATTGGGTTCTAATGTTTATCCCATTTGTCCGAAGTGCAATTTGGCTCAGGCTTCTCCTGCCCATGCCTTGACATGTATTGGATGTCAGAAGAGTCAGCTGTACTCCAGTCCTGTAGTAGTTCTTCATCTTCTAAAGAGCCACGGGTTCATGGACTTGATCTGATGTTGCTGTCGGTGAAGTGGGAAAAGAAACAACAACAAATGTCGAAGTGTTGTAAATATGCAACTGAAAGTTATATATGTACACTTCGCTGGCGGGTGAAAAAACTAGCGAAAATATATACAGTGATTGAAGAGAGTCAGCGAACAAGGGGCGGAGCACCAGCGTCCGTATAATGCCTGCATAGCAGGTGGGGCGAAGGTGCTTACTTACTGAACAGCAGGTTACTGAGGTACTCAGGTTACTGAGGTACTCAGGTTACTGAGGTACTCAGGTATGAGGTTACTCAGGTGCGAAGGTTACTGAACAGCAGCAAACAGTCAGAGGGGTTGTTGTTGAGACCCAGACCGTCCGACCTACCAGAAAGGTGTAAGGTAACTGAATGGACGGCCGGGAAGTGCCACCCAATTTAGACCGGAACCCAGTGGGGGAGGCATCCACAGGGACCGTACCCTCCTTCCCCTACCACCAACCTCTCGGAAGGAACAGTCAGAGGGGTGTCCAAGTTCCGAGGGCTGACGAGCGTCAAAGTGAAAAGGAAATGAAAGCGATCATGATGATAGATGTCACGAATTTCGGAAATTAGTGATTGCTTCGGGAATTAGTGATTGCTAGCGAAGAAAGAGCTGCCTTCCAACGCCCGCATTATGTCTACGACAGCGCGATATAACTCGCAAAGCGTTCTCGACGGTAGGGGATAACCCATCCCCCCGACTCGGGGTTAAAAATTTGTCTCACCGTCTTCAAATTAATCATCATTTTTAACACTTTTTAACATGGTTTAAAAGTGTTTATGTCTTCGATCATTCTGTCTATTTGTTTTTTCTCACGATAACTTCTGTAAAAATGACTTTATTGAAATTGCATTTTAGTATGTTAATGAGACGGTTTGTGGGATGTTCGGAAATTAAAATGAATATTATCAGCCCATCTGGATTCAATCCGGATTGAAAAAATGAAATCCATTGCACTCTATGGGATTTAACTTTCAAACATTTGTAAGCGGAGTTAAAATTCATTCAAAAATTGCTTCAAAATTTTTATAAAATATTCATATTATCACCAATAAAAAAGATCAATCATGCTTAAAGGATTGATTATGAAACACTTTCCAACTTCAATGCAATTTTATTTAAATATCTCTAAAATGCAATACATTCCTAAGTAATATTTTATTTAAAACTTATCACAATACTACATTAATTTATTATATTTGAAAACTTAAACCTTCATCGAAAAAAATGAACTTCATTCAAATGACGGCATTGAAATATAAATTGCCTGGTTTTAACATCTCAAAAATGCGATACATTCCTCGGTAATATTTTTAAAATCATCATAATACTACAATAATTTATTATATTTCGAAACTTCATCGAAAACAACTGACATTCATTCAAATGACGTCATAGAAAAAACAACACGCCTGGCTCTCTCTATAATAGCAGCATTTCATTCACAACATTTTCCCATTCATGTCATTCGTCATAGTACTCAAATAATTTATTTTATTTAAAAACTTAAGACCATGGAGCTATAAGTAATTAAACTCTATTCTTAAAACTTCACCGGAAAAAATCGTCCTCTATAAAATCATTGATTATTTCATTCATATCAGCTATGCAGACTCCATGAGCTAAATACATTTGCATTAAAATAATTCAGCAATACTTATACAACTCATCCTACATATTTTGCTGTTTACATTTTACATAAGTGAAAAATAGGCTTCGTTGTAGAAGTAATCAAATTTGGATGATCATTTAAACTGAAATATATTGCCATTGATTTGTTTCAGTATGTAGATGCACAGAATTTACGCAAAAATAAATCGGTTTTAGGACGAATACAATACTCAATATGAATGAAAAAGAACTTTAAAAATCACGATTTTTGAGACAAGATGGATGCCATATTTTATTTCGAAGTGGATCACATGATCTTTTCATATCATGGTCATGGGATCGCTTCATATAAGAGGTGTAATTATTATTTTAATTTTTGCATTAAAAATTACTGAATATATTTTGCTGAAATTTTTTTATATATGTTATGGAATAATTTGAATTTTACCTAAAATTTTCGAAGCAGTTTGTGAATTTTAAATCCGCATAAAAATTGTTTGAAAAATTGGATCCCATAGGGTTCAATGCATTTCATTTTTTCAACCCGGGTTCAATCTAAAACTAATTGGGTGGTGTTATTCATTTATATTCCCATAGGTCCTACAGACCGTCTGAACAACATACTAAAATTTCATTTTGATTAAGTCATTTTTACGGCAGTTATCATGCTAACGGGTAGACAGACAGACAAACAGACAGAATGAACAAAGTCATAAACACTTTTCAACTTTGTTGTAAAGTGTTAAAAATGTATAAAAAAATTTCAGCAAAATAAGTCGGGTAGTTTTTTTAAATAGAAATTGAAATAATGATTGCACCCATATTATATGAACTTGTATATGAAGAGATCACGTAACTCATTCCAAAATAAAATATAGCTTCCATTTTTCCGCTGCTACCGTAAATGTTTAAAGATCGTTTAAATTTATATTAAGTAATTCATTCGTCATAAAACCGCCTTAGTCTTGCGTATTATCTCTGTATCTAAATTCTGTTCCAACGCAATTACAATATTTATCGCTTTAGGTGATCACTAAACTTTAGTTATTCCTACAACGAAGCCGAAATTTAACGCTAAACTGTAGCATACAGAATGTAAAGAAATCAAGAAATTGTGAGATGAGTTGTGTGAGAAACCCAGGCGAACTTTCGAACTTTTTCAGGGTACGATTTTTAGGAGGCCTTATTCATAGTCGGGTATAGACCCGAGCCAGCCAAGAATGTTTAAAAACAAATTCATAAATATTGCCACCGGGAAGATGCTGGGAGGGAAAAAACAAAGTCATTAGGTCTGTCATCTGGACGAGGGGATATAGATCCCTTGAAGGAAGACAGGGTGGTCTGAGCATATTTGGATACTGGGAAGAAGTCCAAAGCCATATGCGAGAATGGTCCCATAATCACGGTGGTATGGGACGACAGTAGGATATATACGAAAAGGGCGTGTTCCACGGGAAGACATGTCACGCGTTTCGCAGAGAGAACGGTCGCACGGATAGCAACTCGCGCAGCGAGCTGATGCTATGATAAGCTCACATGCCTCGTACCAGTCGAGTATTGTAAATATCTTACGTGCAGATGATGCTAATAATGTTTGTCTTTTAATTGCAAACTTGGCACTACTTTACAATGGATCATTGACTCCATTAATTTTAACGCAGATCATGATACGAAAACTTACGTAATTCCGAAGGTAATATGTATACACGAGCATAGCAGATGCTAATATTATTTACTCCTGTTGCACTGAGACAACGAAGTGGTAACGATGACCAACAGTCATTAAATTTCACGAATCGAAGCAACAACTTTCATTACAAGTTGTATAAGAATTGTTTTATTTTTTACGCAAAATTGTTTAGATCTAGAGTCTGGAAAGAGATAGGAATGAAATACTCATTGATTTTACATAGAGAAGTAGCCAAATTATAAAATGGAATGATTTGTCATAGTTTCAGCAATATGTTACAAAAATATGTCATAGTTAAAATAATCTCACAGTTCCAAGAACTAATTTTATATGATAAAAACATGTTTCTATAATAATATGAGTAAAATATTTTAATTGCGACATAATATTAATTTCATCGTAAACACTGTGTTAAATATACTTTCGATGACATGTGCTTCAAGTTGAAAATTGAATGCGAATATTGTAAAAAAATCAATCTCATGACAAGAATTATCTAGAATAAAAACCATTCTGTACAGATATATTTGGTTGTTGTAATGATTGTCATGTTTATTAATCTGCCCTTCAAAACATTTGTGTTGTGTATATATAAAAGTCATAAATTAATATATATTTATTATCAAAGAATCAATCCCGTGTTCTTCAACTACATTCTATGTCATATTCCTCAACTGCATGGGAGATAATTTTTCAATTTATAATTTTACTATTAAAATCTCTCAACTCTCTTTGCTAACATTACATTTCAGCTGTATTGACACGTCAGTTAGGTAAACATAAAGCAGACATTTTCATATTACTTGTTTTTCATGTTTTGACTTCCTAAGCTTCTGAGTTTCAGATAATGGCTTACGTATTTGAAATGTGTTAAGGAGATTTTACAAAGTGTTTTTAGTAAAAATCTGCAATTAAAAATATATATATATATATTTCGCAATTTGAGATAATAAATTTTGAAGCAAACTTATCTATAAACTTGAGTTCCTGGCCATTTGATAAAAAAAATCTATGACCTTGAGAATGATATGTAATAAATGACTCACTACAGATATCTGTATTGTTTAAGTTTTTTGACAATGATTAATGATATCCTACATAGCTCTCAACAAATCATGAAATTTACCACTATTTTGAGTACATTAAGGATACAAATAAATTTTGCCTGTAATGTCACAGAAGGACACAAATTGCAAATTTTAAATTACACTGCTCACAACTGAAATCACAACACCATAAGCTTGTAGGTGTAGCTTTATGTATATTAAACAATGGAAACAGCAAGGCGAGATATGCAAATGATCACAATTTCGTTATGCATAGTGACGTAACACCATGCCGAGCAGCATAAAAGCGTCAGGTCAAGGAGGAACAATGTCACAGCTAAATTGTAACGTTATAAATTGTAAAAAACAGCACACTATGCCAAGAGTACGTCGACATACCGCATAATTTCAGTTGTCAACGGAACGGCAACAAATCATTGTTTTACGTGAGGGTGGATTCAGCTTTCGAAGGATCGCTGAACTATTGGGTTGTGATGTGAGCACAGTTCAACCGTGTGTGTTACGGTTCGTGAGAGTCAACAAAACGACACGAAGATCAGATAGTGGAGCTTCCATGTTTACCAGACCACGTGCAGAACGTATGCTTCTGGGAAGCGTTGCGCTGAGGCCGTTTACCACAGCAACTGTGTTACACTGACATTTATCCCACACTACATGTAACGTGGTTTCGACGCAAACAATTCCAAACAGTTAGCATGACGCAGGACTCCGAGGTAGACGAACCTGTTTCGCCATTCTGTCGACCAATTGCGTCGACAGAATGGTGAAACCGTTCACGGATGATTTACGATTTTGATTGGGCATGCCAGATGACCGTACTTGCGTATGGCGGCGCTTTTAACAACGCCACCAGGAAGCCTTTTTCTATCAGTCGCCTCACAGCCCCCCTAAGTGGTACTATGGTTTGGAGTGGTATAACATTTGGAAGACGAACACCTTTGGTCCACGTTTCTGGCAGTATCACGACACAACGATACGCCGCTGACATTGTGAGACCTGTGGTATAGCCATATCTGTCAATCAGGTCTGGACTGCTTTTTCAGCTGGATGATGTCAGGCCACATACAGCACGAGTAACTATAATTAATCTACAAGGGTTTTGATATCCTGGCTTGGCCAACATATTCTCCGGATTTGTCGCCAATTGAGCATGTCCGGGACATCATGGGTGACCGATTAAGAGAACTCCCAATTCCAGTTAACCATGTTCAGTTACAAACCCAATTGCATGTTGTGTGGAATGAAATTCCTCAGCACACCATTGATCATCTGACTGACGGCATGCCTCGTCGTATTTAATCTTGCATAGCTGCTCGAGTTGTGCATATTCCATATTGATCTAATGTCAATAAAGCTCCATGCCTTCATTTTCTAGGTATGATTTTCTGATCATTTGCACATCTCCATGTTACAATTATATTCTGTAAATTTCATAAGGATACATCAGTTTCTTCATGATGTTGCGATATCAATTCTGAGCAGTGTATATAAAGATGTATTTTAATATATATAGCAGTGGTTTGACAAAAAGCGCAAATGTAAAATTTTATAATGATATATTGTTAAATAAATAGAACTGTGGTTTTCTGAAATATTATTCTCAAGATTATAAATAAAGCAGCGGGTGAAAAAGTTTCAGATATATATAGCAGTGGTTTGACACAAAGCGCAAATGTAAAATTTTATAATGATATATTGTTAAATAAATAGAACTGTGGTTTTCTAAAATATTATTCTCAAGATTATAAATAAAGCAGCGGGTGAAAAAGAAGTCAGGGCCATATGTGCAACAACAGTTACAATGTGAAATATTAAGTAATATGATTGAAGGAATATAAACAATTTATCAGACTCGGTGTCGCTATTAAGAGAATCTTTCATACATGAATTTGTAACACAGCCAGAAAGTGCAGCACCGGTCAGCCTTTCTTCCTTCCTTATTCTTTGCTCAGGACTGGCTGATCTATCCAAAGTTGGAGTGACTTTATTTGGACCACCCAATTTAGACCAAAATCCAACAGGGATGACCCTACAAACCGTACTATAATTACCCAGCCTCATATTCTCTCGAATAGGTTTTCGAACCTAAAGATTTATCGTGCAGGATGTATTTTACGTGACTTCGAAAATCGAACTTGAATATTCCATTGTTTTAACAACTGCTCTATCACTGGCTACAATGCCAGCCAGTTCGGATGAGTGCAACAAACTGGTAACAGAGTAATGGCAATTACGATATTGAAATAAAGTTAATAACATCCAGGCTATAGCTAGATACGCTAATGCGGCAAGAGGGAGAATGGAAATGGAAGTCTAATTAAGGAAAAGGAGAAGCAAGCGAACCTCCATGCGAAGCTTACGATATAGATTCTACACATTCATCGAAATGATTTCTTAAATAGATGAGTTGGGTTTTTCATATGCAGATTCCTCTGTGATGTTAACCATTTACGAATATGTTTTGTATTTGAAATGACTTGAGTTTGTGAATGTGGATCTTTCTGCAATGCTCTCTAAAGTTAAAAAATGTCTGCAGAAAAAAATACATTGGATTATAATTCTATATTAGCAAAGCCCGCACGCTTTGTCCAAGTACATCTCGGCCATTCAAGCGAAACAGAAACCGATGGACAACAAATCCCGTTGGCCCTCCAATCCGTTCCTAATATCCACAGACATATGCCAGTCATAAATCCCTCCCATTTAATATTATTACTACTTATACAGCTCCTTATCAAAGTGTACCTACTTATTATCCCTTAAAATTACGCAATTAATTTACGCTCCCCTAGACAATCTAACAAACGAATTTATCAAGTTGACCTCACGCTTATCATTTCACGTTTTCAATTATATATGCGCATTTAACAAATAAACAAAATTGATACTTTTATACGTTTTAAATTATTCTATAACATTTCCTTTAAATAAAAACTTCAGCTAAAATGTAAGAATTTTATTAAATTTTTATTTTAAAATGCAGACAAAACATATTCAAAAAGAATTAATATCTTAAATAGCACATTGTTATTTATTCGTATAGGTTTTGACAGTGAAATAGAAAAAAAAGGCTTAAAAGCAAGATTGATGTTCTTTTCAACAAAGTTTTTCATGTATTATTTTTCCAACAATGTTCTGAAAAAATTATAATAGCGATGACATATTAAACATCGCTGCACAGATTCATATTATTCACTGAACGAGAAATCCGAACTTAATTTAAAGTATTATACGCGGATATTTTTGTATTTTAATTACAACCTCGTGAGTGAAAATAATGAGAAATGAAAAAATATCGATTTTTTTTTTCCATTTTATGAATCAAGAATTTTATTTTTTATTGTTTCCCTCTTCCTTATACCACGATGCATCTTTATTTTTTTTATTTAATTTTCATTTTTTAAGTCATTTGAAAGAGGGTTCTTGTGAAAGATAGATACCTCTTTTAGGATGATGTTGATGATATCTATAATTATTGCTTCCTATATAAGCGGTTTGCTGCATGAATCTTCTCATTCAGGTTTTTTGTTTTACCGTTCTTTATTCAAAAGTATCAAAAAACGCTCAGTTTTCGAAAGTTGGATTAATTGAGTTTGCACAGACTTTTATACAAAAATGATGCGGCGTGTGCTATTTTAAGCCTTTTATTGAAACATACATGTATTTTATAACTAATATAAAAATTATGCAGTGCTATATACAGAATGTTTTAAAATAGTTATATGCTTTATTTCCTTAAATATTGGTATTAGGCATATTTGCAATTGCAAAGCCTATATAGTGAAAAATTTCATAAAAACAGTCTTAATGATATCGGTTGTACTTTTGAAAGAATCAAAATTTTAAAGGACTTTTATGTTGGCCGCGTGGAAGGACTCAAATTTTCAGTTCTCATAAAAGTTAGTGAAAATTGTAGCTTATAGCAAGTTTCTTTAAGCCATTTCATATGTCAGTTATTCCATGCTGACTAGCTCATAATGAGCGCGAAATCGATCCATGGATAGTTCCAGCTGCAATGGGACTGTCATCCGAATTTCGAGAACGCTCATTATCGGCGGGGTTTGTGTTTAAGATCAACTCATGTTTTCAATTTTGCGTTACTAATATGTTTTCACACTACTACTAATATGTTAACACAATTAAAAAGTATTTTTTTATGCGGTGAATAGGGACTGCATAAAAAAAGTCTCACGTAGAAAATAACTCAAAACCTTACGAAATAACTAGGAATTGCTGTTTTAAACGAAATCAAGACACGAGGCGGCTTGGCAGCTACTTGGAATTTCGCCGAACCTTTTGGAATCTGATTTAGAAAATACACATGCGAACATTTTAAAATATTTTATTTACATATGTACTTATTTTACACATACAAAACTTTTCTAAACGTATAACTATTATCCTTCGTAGTCTGGCAATATGAATGTGAAAGCACTTTGAAGGACGTCAATTTATATTAGATTTAAAAATTAAAACACACGTAATATTATTTTTTATCAAATCACTTTATTTAGTGGACTTGCTTGCCACTTGGGCATATCAGAGACGAATAAAAAAAAGCAACTCTTTGCTCCCTTCAAGTAAACTTTTTCTACCTACTCGTTAAAACAAACAAAACGAAGCGTAAGACTAGTCGCCAACTATATCTTTAGCAAAAAACCAACTCAGCGACCTAATGAGACACTCAGTCCGTTTCAGGAAAACCCGAACTAACACGATGCAGATGTCCTTCAATGTTTATTTGCGATCAACGCATTTTTGCCTTGCTACGCAAGAATTCCATCGCAATATGCTATTGCACATTTCATTTATTTACATGGAAATTCTTGTGCGTTCAACAATTAAATTATGCGATTATAGAATTCAATACATATGTAATGTAATTGGCTGACGCAATACTTATGTAATGTGATGAAATACATATCAAAAATCGGAAAAACTAAATGGCCGATCAAACTTACTAATTTTTTAACTGATAACTTCGTCAATTATGTTCAAATTTGATTGAAGTTATCATATACCGCACAAAAAAAAATCGCACCCAAAAAATCGCACAAATAAAAAATCGCACAAAAAAAGACCGCACAAAAACAGGTTTGTGTGTACTTTAAAAGTTTTTAAAACATTTATTTTTTTTCATGACTATTGTGATATTGATACCATTTGTACAGTAATGAGAAACTTGTTTTGTATTGATAATCTAAGTGTACTTAGGAAACTATCATAAATGGTACTTTTTAACAAATTCGTAACTAATCTTATGATTTTCCTCAGATTCTGAACTCCCTTCTTATTATGGTACGTATTCTTAAATTGAGAGTCAGGTATCTCGTATTTATTGAACGTTTCTGTAGATTAAATATTGCTAGTAATTTTGTTGTTAACAAATTTTTTAAACATTTTAACAATTTCCTACATAGTTATAAGTGTTTACGACTTTGTTCATTCTGTCTGTCTGTCCCATCGCACAATAACTGCCGTAAAAATGACTTTATCAAAGTGAAATTTTAGTATGTTGTTGAGACAGTCTGTGGAGCATATGGGAATGCAAAATAATAATATCACCCAATTAGTTTTGAGTTTCAACTCTGTTGAAAAAAATGAAATACATTAAATCCTATGGGACATAATTTTTTTTAAATGTTTAATCGGAGTTAAAATTCATAAGTTGCCTTGAAAATTTTAGGAAATGTCCGAATTATCACGCAAAGTGTGCCAAAACAATCACCAAAATATGTTATGTAATTTTTTAAATAAAAATTGAAATATTAATTACACCCGCATTATATGAATAAATCACGTGACTCATTGCAAAATAAAATAAGGCATCCATTTTTTTTCGCTCAGTGAAAATCGTGATTTTTGGGGAAGGCTTATATATTTATATTTCGGGTTGCACCCGTTCTAAAACCGCTTTGCATTTGCATATTATCTGTGTATCAAAAGTTTGTGCCTACGTAATTAGAATATTTTTTATTTTAAATCATCACTTAACCTTTTATTATTTCTGCAACGAAGCCTATTTTTAACGTATGCAGAATGTAAACAAATCAAGCGATTGATCCTTTAATATTCCTTTCTTTCGACCCAGACCGTCCGAATTATTCGAAAGGGTAAGTTATCTGTTTCGACGGCTGATATCCTCTGATCTTTTTTTTTTCAAATATTTCTGGTAGAATTGTGTAAAATAAATAAATTTCTGAACTGCAATATCAGTGTATCGGCATCAGAGCTATACGCCAGTATATGTTTATCGCTTGAGCCCACTGCACCCGCGACCAATGGAGTAATTTGTCCAATTAGGTAGAAATATACTGTTTTCTATTAACACTTTAAACCTGTATAATTTTCTAAAATAATTTAAAACCACCAAATATTGAAACGTTTCCCTAGATACTTTATAAAATCGTATCAGACAACAAAAATTAAGCTTTTCCCATTCGAAATATGCGAAGAAAATGTAGTGTCACATTAATTTCTAACGAGTAACTAAGTCATTAACTCTTTTTTGTTCCATTTCCTTGATCAATAAAACTTTCTAGCTTATATTGAAAACCTCCTTTAACATCAGAATCGATCGATATTCCTACATCATTCAAAAATCCATATCCTATCTCTAAAGATTTTGCAGACCCTATTTTCACCCTTTTCTTATCCGTATAAAGTAGGCTAGGTGTCGTTTATATTAAGTATAGTGTTTTACATTTCGAAACGTAGAAACAGTCCTTCTGTTGATGTGACACGTGTAAATAATCTTGAATACTTCAAACGTCTGCTATGATCCTATTTTGGAAGGAATGTAGCGTTCGAACTCACCTTTTGAAATGTATAATTCAGTAGCATATATGGCATTTATTTTGATGCAGAGATATCCTCGAAATCTTTCGATATAAATTGATTCAAAAATGTGTATTTCGTTTAAAAAAAACCATGTTTGTAAAAATTGCAACTCCATGAAGGAATCATCAGAATTGGGTGAAATTTATTCCACAAACGACCTGTATTGACACAAATAAACTATTAAATTTACAAAACAACAATATTACATGCCGAAAATCAGTATTTGTGAAGTCACCACACGCTGCAATAAGTGTTTCTATACGATGTGGTAACAAATCAAACATATTTTGAATTTGTACCCGATGAAAAGAATTTCAGATTGCTTCTATCCGAACCCAAAGTTCAACTGTATTAATTTCAGAACAAGTGTCACGAGTGAGACGCCGACCAACGAAATCTCAGATATGTTAAATAGGCGGCATATTCGGTGAATAGGCAGGGCAAGGAAGAAACTGCAACTATTGTGCTGAAAAGAAGGCTTAAAAATTCCTAGAAATGTGGACGGTAATTGTCCTATTGAAACACAGCTCCAGAAATGCGTTGAGGGAAATGTATGACTTCGGACTCAATAACTTTTCTGACATACCGGTTGCTGTTGATGTTACCCACAATTCTTAGAAGCTGCGATCGGCGATTTATTTTTTCGAGAAACTGAATCCTTTTTCAAAGATTGTCAAACCACTGTGAATGTAAAACATAATTTAATTAATTGTACTAAATATAAGCATTTTCGTTTCAAACACTTCAAGACTTACATTATAGACTTGATTGGAGAAAATCATTTAGAGTTTTTTCCTTTCTTGTTGGACATCGGCTTTTTTAATTATATTTAACTTCACCCTCTGAAGTTTTAGCCATGTTCCATCTTATTTCCATCGTTATACATATACCATGGTTTATTCAAACATTACAACTCTTTCAGACTATACACTTGTTTTTATTTCTTGCTTATGTCTGTATTTCGCTACCATCTGTCTAACGCAGCATACCCCCTTTGGATCTTGAGCCAAATAACCCTAATCAATCATATTTCTAAAGATACTTATTATTTAGCATTTTTTACCACAGTTGGGAATCTCACAAAATATTTTGAATACATGCGTGCTAAAATTAAAGTACATCTATTCATACCTTCTGTCACAAATCATTAAATGACTAGAGGTTTTACCCGCCGTATGACGGAAATCAAAATTTGCCAAATATTACCTCCCATTTGGCGTCATTTTTATCAATTTGGTGTCATTTGCGATATCCAGCAAAATTCTTTACCAATTTTTTGCCAAACGTTACGGACGGACTTACAGAGAAATGACTTTTTCTAATAGTAGATTCTTATAATCTTTCGAAGATATTGAATTTTCATCGATTTGGCGACATTGTCGTTAAGTTTTGAGATATTTTGTTCAATATGGCGATATTTAAAAATTTCGACAAATTTGCTGGTTGGACTGACAAGCAAACGCTACCGAAATTGCAATACTATCCCCTTTCAAGACACAATTATTTTCATTAATTTTGATTCATATTTAGCAATTTCACGATATTTTTTTCGATTTGGTGATATTTTCGTCAATTTGGTGATATTTTAATAAATTTGGCGACATGTAAAACCTCGCCAAATTTGTCGCCAAGTGGGATGGTTGGACTGACTGATAAATGCTTCCAAAATATCATTACAGCACTACCCCCTTTCAAAACAGAATTAATTTCAATTATTTGGCGTCATATTTATCAATTTTGCTACATTTTTAACGATTTGACGACATTTGATAAATTTAGCGACATTTTAATAAGTCGCTAAATGGGGTTAATAAGTCGCAAGTGGGAAGGTTGGACTTGACAGGCATACGCTGTCGCATCATCTTTACAGTACTATTTGTTTTCAAAACGAAATTAATTTCGTTGCTTTGGCATCATTTCTATCAATTTGACGTCATTGTTATTAATTTGGCATTATTTTCATCGATTTGGCGATATTTTCGTCAATTGTTCAACATTTAAAAGAGATCGTCAAGTTGGCAACATCTCGCCAAATTCGTTGCCAAAATTTTCGCCAACTGTTACCCAAAGATAGATAGATAGACAGACAAATAAATTAAGATGTTTATATTATTAATACACAATAGAACTTATCAGTTATAGCCTTTCAAACACACTGGTGCGATTTATCTTAAAATACGGCTTCGTAACTAACTCCCAACCAATTAATAATTTTGCTCAAAATGGAGCGGAATAAACTAAATGCCAAATCTTCCAAAAATTAATATAGAGATTAATGTTGCATAATCTACTTCGACGATAAGAACATACAAATTCGACCAAGTAGCTCAATTGGTTTCCATCCCAACTGAGATAGCTCAATTAAATAACTCTGGACTAAAAACCAGATATCAGAAATTTTAGTCCTTCCCTGGGCATGACCTCTTATCTGTAATGGACCTCAATATGTTAGAACCATTTTTTAATGTGAACAATGTTATAGCTTGGGGGCGTATTAAACGGAAACGGAAGTGATTTTATAGTGATATAAATACCTAACAGGAAGCAATTGTTATAATTTGGAGATCTGAGTCGCTTGGCCCTGGCTACAAAAAATCGATGAATTTGGTGATTTGAAAAAAATTATCCAACTTAACAACTTTTGGCGTGTTTTAGAAACTTCTCTAATTTTGAGTCTTTTGTAAGAATTTTACGAGTTACGTGCTCTTCCAGAACCATCCACATAGGGTGTTTAGTGCCATCATCATTCAATTGAGTTGTTGATGTGATACGCATAAAAGTATCGACCGAACATAATACAGAACCCAATTAACAAATTTTCTTCTAACAATATATATCCTTTAAACTTTTTTTCATTTCTTGGAAGAACAGAAACCCTTACAAAGGAATGGTTTGACGAGTTAGTTGATCTTTATCTGCCGAATGTATATCAATATTGTTATATGTGTATAAAAAATATAATTTTGAGAAGTACGAAGATGCAAATAAGCAAAAAGAAAGATAAAAGTATAAAAATACAAAGAAATACAAATAAAGATATAAGTCCAAAGATACAAAGAAGCCCAACAAAAGATAAAACTACAAAATAAATTTCTAGTTAAAATATTAACATCCTTTTAAATAAAAATCTATTTTACATATTATCATCCGTTTGATGTGAAGATGAATAAACTATAAAGAAGACTATAAAGAATACATATTACAATACAGCATACTGAATCTTACTTAATGGCTGTTTGTCTGTGAGTGCAGTCAGTAGCGGCAAATCTAAGCATTGTACAACCATGAAATTTGGTACACATGTACTTCAGGACCCCAATAGGTACACCTTGACGTTACATTTTTTTTATTTCAAATCAGTTTTTTAGTTATTCTATGTTTTAGATCGATTTACAACGATTTTGATCGATATTCACACAGATAGATTCCTTAGTGACTTAAAACAATATCGTAGAGTTCCTACCTTGATGACATCGGAAAAATCGAAAAATTATCTTTCAAAAAACTGTGAATTGAATCGATATGAGATTAGACGATTTTCAGGGAATTAAAAAAATATATATTTTTTTGTGGGTTTTAAACCTCTCCTGTATTTATATTACGATATACAGAAATTGACTTATCATTCATCGTTCATTTTTTTTTCAGACCTTCCTTAAAATATCAGTATGTACTGCACAAAGAAAATTTTATCAACCCACCCATTGAATAATTATAATTTTTTTTTCCATCCGAAGCATTTCTTTGATTTTTTGAACGAATCTCGCATGCTGGCGCAAGTACCCAATCCGAGGTAAAAAATCTGATGTGGGCAACACATGGCTTTCCTTATATAATGTAATAAATTTACTACTTTTACAGCAAAAAAATATGTTTTTCTTATAGTAGATACTAATATTCTTTCCAAGATATTGAATTTTCGACAATTAGTCGTTACTTTCATTGATTTAGAGTCATTTTTATCCATTTGGCGAGATTTTCGTTAATTTGGCAACATTTCAAGAAGTCGCCAAATTGGCGGCATTCCGCCAAATTCGGCGCCAAAATCTCGTCAAGCGTTATGGACGAAGAAATAAGTTAGTCTTACAGCAGATAAATGACTATTGACGTTCAAATACAAATGTATTACTCAAAGTATATTTTTTCAATAATGGAACGAGCTAGATCCAGGAGAATGATGTCACCCAATATATCGCATGCTATTACATATGAAAAGTGAACATGTTTCTCAATAGGAAATATATTTTGTCTTTATCTTATATGACATTTTGATAATTTTTTTGAAAAATGTACAATATCTCAAGAACGGTTCATGTTAGCGTTCTAAAATGTATGTCAATCGTTTTCTAATGAAAAATTACATAAGAAATGTCTATTTGCGTAACTTTATTAGCGGTTTTGATTTTTTGACGATTTTTTCAAAATTTCTTTCGAAAATTTAGGGGGGTTCTGAGCATTCAATTGCGTATAAAAACAATAGGCTTCCAGTGTTTACAGATTTTGATTTTTGTACCAAAATTTGTTGGAATCGGTCCATTCGTTCGTCAGTTATCGTCTCCACAGACTCACTGACACACACACACACACACACACACACACACACACACACACATACTGTCACACACACACACATACTGTCACACACACACACACAGAAATCACTTCTAAAATGTTTGATTCGTGATCAGGGATGCTTGGGACGTGCTCTCCCGTCGAAAACTCGAATTCGAATTTTCGACCCCGTCATAATACTTTCCTTATACATTATGTATATAAGGTATGTACATTATGTATATGTCGTAGGTGAGTTTATATTTGTGAATGGATTGCCCGAAATCGCCTTTCTTACGAATGGTTTGCTGAAATTATGGTCATTCGTGATTCTCATATTTTTTTGTTTGTCTTTGCTTGTCTTTGAATGAATGCGATTTCATTCATGCAATTTTCGGATTAAAAACATTTAAAAATCATGTCCAAATGTATTATTTAAGTAGCGGGTGATTTTTTAATTATTTATACGTGGTGGACGTTTAATTAGATCTTGGGGAATGCTGGTTAATCTTTCTAGTATTCAACAAATATTTAGAAGGGTGCTTCAAATAGTATTATGTTCATCTCTGGAAAAAAACTAATGTACTCTTTCATAACATCCTTCAGGCTGTACTATAAAACAAAGCTAGTAGAGAAATGTAAACATTTGAATTTTTAATCCGCGGCATTTGTGCATTGGCATCTACGCTATATGCCAATATGCGCTTTACACTTGCTCTGAATACATGTTCACCCATTGAAGAAATTGCAAACGTTTCATCGTCACTAACTTCGTTTTTTCTGCCAGTACTCGTACGACATAAGCTGCATTTTACTAATCTAATAAAAATGTATAATTTTATGAAATAACAATATCGAAACTTTTCCTTAGGTACTTTGTACCACCGGCACACATCAACATTTTCTCATTCTACATATGTAGGGTCATATTTCATACCATCCCATAAGGAGTAATAAAGTTAATCACTATTTGTATTTATTTATTTATTTATTTCGCTCTTTAATTCCCTAAACTACAGTCATCTGAAGCTTGAACCAATATTTTTTATCATTCAAAATCCGAATTCCAACTCTAAACTTGAAGAACACATTTCAATTTATATTTTTTTTATATCTTTTAAGAAATGTGGGTCGTCTATTTCTGCCGTGATGTCTTGCATTTCAAAAGAAAATAGAAAATGCCCCTTGTATGTGCTTATGTGACATTCATAAATAGCCCTGAATACCCCAGGAGTCCGTTATGATCTTGTTTTGGCGAGGACATGGGATTCGAACTTTCCTTTTGAAATGTATAATGCAGAAGCTGAGGTTCTTTTGATAAAATAGTGGTAGATAAAATATTTATTATAGGAAAATATTTGAGACTTCAGCGTTGTTTCCATTTTTAACAAAATAAAGTACAGCAAAACTATTGTTAATATAGTAATACTAAAATAGCTATGGTAAAAATAATATACATTGCAAAATTAAGAGTGTTGATCGGTTTCATAAGCAGCTTTATTCGTCAGGACACACAAGAAGCGCAGCTTTCACTCCTGAGAGCTAGATCGTGACTGATGTTAGAGCAGCAAACGTGTCTGGAGCAGTTAAATAGCAGTTCCCATCGGCAAGAGATGAAGATAAAAGGTACGAAACAAAGGAGTAAGGAACAAGAAGTAGGACACTATAAATGAATAGTAAAATACCAAAGAAAAAAGGGACCACCTAACAACAGTTTTAAGAAATTCTTCAGTAAATAAAATTTCGAATAAGTGTCCTGCTAAATTAAAGAAAAGGCAACTAACCGGTTTTAAAATCTACTTGATCCGTCTAAAGTAGCAGTAAAAATAACGGTTTTCTAACAAAAAAACATGTAGAACAGAAAATAAAGAAAGCAACTGATTTTGTAAGCTGAAAAATATCAACAAATATTTAGAAAAAAAAATAAGTTCATATGAAAAAAATTACTGAAATATGAAGAAAGAAGTAAACTAAATCGAAGTATCAAACCAAATATTTTCAAATAGAAGAGAAGAAGTGTTCATCATTAACTATCATTAACGCATTATTAACTAGAAAATGTTCCCGTCGGTGCCCGTGAATTAAAGCGGAGATAACTTGAATTTATTAATATATAAAAAGAAACAAAAAATAAAATGTATTCATACAAATAGCAGTGAAAATGGCCAGGGATATTGCGATGAAATTAGCCAGGATTTATTGATCGAAAAAAATGTATCCATATAAATAACTGCAAAACGTGCACGCAGCGGGCATGATACGAGTACATTTCAAAATTATGACTCCAATTCCTTGCAAATAAAAATTCAATTGGAAATTCCCTCTATTTTGAAGGGTCAAAACCAATCCCAATTCGTAAAGCGGGCTTTAAATGCATACACAGTCATGTTCCACTGACATTAGAAGGTATAAATACAGAAACGATAATGCCATCCCCAAATTATGCAACTTCATCAATCTCTAAATTGTGCTCGACACTAATCAATAGAAAATATCCAAAAACTTCAATCGACACTGTCCGAAATTTAATGGGGAGCGATCCACTGTTTCATAACTTTTAAATGTTCGCTTGCATAAAATGTTTATAACTAATTAACGAATGAGTTGGAGAAATTGTTTCTGTGTAGGAGCAGTTTGTGATATTTACAGTAGCTGGTGTTAAACTTAAAACATTGGATTGCTCGTTCATTTTCTTATACTGCAATATAAAATTCGAGGCGCTTTCAAACACACGAAAAGCATATATTATTTTAAAAATCACAAAATGTATTTATTAAGTGTATGAATTTTGTTCGATTTTTGTTCGAAAGATAATTTTTTGGTATTTTCGAAGGTGTGAAGACGGACGATCTGTGATAACACATATTTTAGGTCGCTATAAGGAATCGATTTGTGTTAATATTGCCCCAAATCATTGTAAATTGGGAATAAGTATAAAATAACTAAAAACTGCTTCGAAATGAACCTCTTAACAGTTTTGCCCGAACACTGCTCGGGTGCTGCGAAAGCTCACTTTTTTATTTACCCGTACGCAGCTCAGACATCTTATTTTTCTACTCCTATCCAATGATTTGCCCGGCTTTTTAACTTTTTTTTCGTTTGCAATGTTTCTAATAGATGGCTCTAGTAATCCAGTAAAGATTGGAATGCAAAACATGCGTTCACCGGTTTTAATACCAGGTTTTATTGCTTTTCGTTTACGCGGGAGAAGGAGTGGATTTTGTTTTCACTTGTATAGTGTATCAAACGTTGCGAATACTATTCCTTTTGAATTTTGTGCTAAAATAAAAGAGGAATGAGTAATAGTGAGCGGCTCATAACAGAATACAATTCTGATAATGGATTAGATAATGAATCGGAAATTTTTCTAAATGATTCTGGCAGTGCTTTGTGTGTTGCTCAAAAAGCACCGTTAGCGGAAAACGGATTAGGAAAGAAACCAGATATATTTATCCCGATTGTGATATAAGACTCTGCTTATATCCATGTTTTAAAATTTATCTATAAAAGCTGACTTTTAAAATTAAATAAAAATGTAAGTATTAAAAAAATGCGTTCTCTTGTCTCACATCCATTTCTGTCAATTGTTCTTAAAAGTTCTTATTCGGAAAAGCCAACTTTAAATAAAAATGCAAATTTTTCGCTATAATTAAAAATTATCATAAATTATTAAATTCAATACTTGTAACAGTTTTGACTGCTGATTTGAATTTATATAATCGATTTGAATGCAAAATTGTTTATAAAAAATGTGCTTATTTTTGGACACAATACGGCAAAAAATAAGAAACTGTTAAAGGGTTGAAAATGTAACACCGAGGTGCACGTATCTGGGTCTGGAAGTACCTGTATATCAAATTTCATGGCTGTACGATTTTTAGATTTCGTGCTACACAGACCGTACACATACACACGCTGAATCACAATCAGAAAAAAAAACCAGATATATTTATCCCGATTGTGATATAGGACTCTGCTTATATCCATGTTTTAAAATTTATCCTATGAAAGCTGAGTTTTGAAATTAAATAAAAATGTAAGTATTAAAAAAATGCGTAATCTTTTCTCACATCCATTTCTGTCAATTGTTCTTAAAAGTTCTTATTCGGCAAAGCCAACTTTAAATAAAAATGCAAATTTTTCGTTATAATTAAAAATTATCATAAAATATTAAATTCAATAGTTGTAACAGTTTTGACTGCTGATTTGAATTTATATAATCGATTTGAATGCAAAATTGTTTATAAAAAATGTGCTTATTTTTGGACACAATACGGCAGAAAATAAGAAACTGTTAAAGGGTTGAAAATGTAACACCGAGGTGCACGTATCTGGGTCTGGAAGTACCTGTATATCAAATTTCATGGCTGTACGATTTTTAGATTTCGTGCTACACAGACCGTACCCGTACCGTGCTGAAAACACCGGTTCTCGTTAGATCACCGAAGTCAAGCAGCATCGGGCGCGGTTAGTACTTGGTGGGTGACCACCTCGGAACACCACGTGCTGTTGGCTATCTCGGGTGCGGTATCCCCGTGGTTTGCGCGCTAGATTTGCACGCTACCACAAATGCCGCCGTGTTCATGCGGAGTACGATCACGTTAAACATGTGGGTCCGTAAGTCCTTCCGAGAGGTTGGTGGTAGGGGAAGGAGGGTACGGTCCCTGTGGATGCCTCCCCCACTGGGTTCCGGTCTAAATTGGGTGGCACTTTCCGGCCGTCCATACAGTTACCTTACACCTTTCTGGTAGGTCGGACGGTCTGGGTCTCAACAACAACAACACGCTGAATCACACACACACACACACTCACTCAAACATAAGCATATATATATATATATATATATATAGTGTCTTAAGAATAGGACTCTAAGCGTATAAAGTTTTATCCTGAAAATAAAGTAACTTTTAAATGTCAAACATTTTGACAGACGCCCTATAAATAAGGTATTTTAACCGATATTTTAAAAGTAAATAATTGGAAATTATTTGACAGTAAATTAAAAAAAAAATTTCTGTAAAATACTTACATTTTTATATTATGAATTAATTATTTAACGCATCAGAGGAGGCTTAAGATGTAGTTAACTGTGCTTTTAAATTATGTATTCAATGCTTCTGAGAAATGTATGTACCAAATACACTTCATTATGCAGCATTACTAACGAAACAGTTCAACTGATTCCGAAAAAGAAAAAACTGTTAGTTCGGTTAAGAATATATTATTTGCGGTGTGGCAAAATTTATTTCTCATTATCAATTGCTACGAGGTTGATACTAAGCAGGAATCAAATTCGGTTAGTATAATATATTTTCTAAGTCATTCTGTATTTATTTGTGAAGGGAAGAGTCCATAATATTAAAGATACAATTAACCGGAATATGGCTCAACTCGATATTCTCATGCCAGAATTGTTTCAAATTACATGTTTCAGCAATTTTGTTATAAAACACAATCAAATTGCAATAATTTGATAATTATTTTTAAACTTAGTCTTAACAATATTTTCAAGGAATGTAGAAAATTAACTTGACAGTGGCTCAAATCAACTCTCACATACCAGAATTCGTGTATAAAAAATTTTATCAGGAAAAATTTGAAAAATCGAAACTTGGGATCCAAATGAATACAACTATAGCTAACCCTTCACTTTAAAGGACCTGAAATTTTTTTCGATTGATACCATACCACCGGGATATTTCGATAGATAAAGTACCTATGAGAAAGGGTAACTTGCCCCACAAGAGATGCTAATGACGTCAAGAAAAAAAAATATCGATGGTATATTTCACAACAATGATTAAGTAAAACTATGAAGTATTGTGATCATTGAGTCATAAATAAACCATTTTATACATCATAATATAAAATTCTGTGTTATGCTACCATGTTAAAAAATATATCGACGTTTTTGTTCGAATTAAAAAAAATCTGATGTGGGCAACACATGACTTTCCTTATATAATGTAATGAATTTACTATGTTTACAGTAAAAAATAGGTTTTTCTTATAGTAGATACTAATATTCTTTCCAAGATATTGAATTTTCGACAATTAGTCGTCAATTTCATTGATTTAGGGTTATTTTTATCCATTTGGCGAGATTTTCGCTAATTTGGCAAGATTTCAAAAAGTCGCCAAGTTGGCGACATTCCGCCAAATTCGTCGCCAAAATCTCGCCAAGCGTTATGCACTAAGAGCTAAGTTATTCTTACAGCAGATAAATAACTATTGGCGTTCAAATACAAAAGTATTACTCAAAGTGTCTTTTTTCATGAATGGAACGAGCTAGATCCACGAGAATGATGTTATCCAATTTATCGCATGGTGTTACATATGAAAAGTGAACATGTTTCTCAATAGGAAATATTTTTTTTTATTTTATATGACTTTTTGATAATTTTTTGAAAAATGTACATTATCTCGAGAACGGTTCATGTTAGCGTTCTAAAATTTATGTCAATCGCTTTCTAATGAAAAATTACATAAGGAATGTCTATTTGCGTAACTTTATTAGTGGTTTTCATTTTTTGACGATTTTTTCAAAATTTCATTCGAAAATTTATGGGGGTTCTGAACATTCGATTGCGTATAAAAACAATAGACTTCCAGTGTTTACGGATTGCGATTTTTGTACCAAATTTGGTTCGAATCGGTCCATTCGTTTGTCAGTTATTGTCTCCACAGACTCACTGACACACACACACACACATCACTTCAAAAATGTTTGATTCGTGATCAGGGATGCCTGAAACGTGCTCTCCCGTCGAAAACTAGAATTCGAATTTTCGACTCCGTCACAATACTTTCCTTATACATTATGTATATAAGGAAAGTAAAAATTATCTCTAGTTCTGGGTTTTTCGATATAACAGCCAGATATAAAGTTTATTGAAAATGCATTAATATTTATGTCTACAATCATGTAGACAAGATATCAACCGCATACATCAGACAGACGGACATCACTCCAAAAAAAATTAAAACGTGTTTAGGTAGACTTTAAACATATTGGTATACAAATATCGAATTAGAAAATTTTTATGAAAACACTACTGTATACTGCATTATATAGTATGAGAAAGTAAAATGTATTCATGTGAATTAAACGAGTTCCTTCATAAATCCTTGAATAAATAAATAACACATCAACACAACATATACTGATCAAACTTAAGAAACTATTAGTTGGATAGGAAAATATTATTTTCTCTGGCTACAATTGCTCTCTCTATCCAATAGTTACTAGAATGATGCATCGCAAAAAGTAAAGGTTGATATTTCCATAATTCTTCCCTACGACTATTTGTATGATTATTCGTGACAGATAAATTGCATTGCAATAGGTGCAAGAAATATTTCAATATGAATCAAATTAATTCCTTTACATTGCATAAATAACAGATTGACACAAATTACCCAAATTCACCTAAAAGTCTACAAATTGGCTATAAAATAATATTACTTTCTCTACAGCAATATTCGTCTGCTATTCAATTACTACTAACTTGATGCACCGCAAGAATCATATGCATGTTAGTATAATCTATCTCCTAGTATATTCTGCATTGTTATTCGTGAATGATAATAAAGGTTGTATTTCTAGGCGATGTACACAGTAAGCCATTCCTTTAGAGGATCAAACTGTAGCCATAGTAGCAGATGCATTTTATTCTGGTTGGGTTTCTCGCTTTGGCGTACTCGAGGTCATAAGTACTGACCAGGGGCGACAATTCAAAAGTGATTAATTTCATCACCTAATGAGATTTTTAGGAAGTCGGAAAACCAGAACGACTACATATGATCCTGTCTCAAATTCCATGGTTGAACGCTTTTACCGCCAATTCAAATCGGCAATACGCTGTCAAGAAACAGACCACTTGATAAAAGTACTACCAACAGTACTTTTCGGAATTCGATCCTCAATTAAAGCATGCCTAAAAGCTTCCAGTGCAGAATTAACCTACAGCACATCCTTACGATTCCATGTGAATTCTTACTTGACACATCACTAAAGGACATCCCAAAACATGCACATGAATTCGTTTTACAATTAAGACGTTTAACGACTAAGACCTATTTCCGCTTCGTGTAATTCAAAAAATGATGATTTTATCCACAAGGAACTTCCCAAGTCAACACATATTTTTGTACGAAACGACTTCGTACGTCGACTGTTACAGACTCCATACGAAGGTTTCCCAGTATATGTACTCACAGACAAATTTTAAACATTGGAAATATGCAAACGAAAAGGCAACACCTACATCGATCGATTGAAACCCGCACTTCTACTAAAACCCTTAAGAAGATTCAATGAAAAATTCTACACCGGATTCAGATCAATCATCTTCCACCACTACCTCACAGTTACCAGTCACAGAAGACAGTTTCGTTTTAGACTCACAGTTCCTTCACGATGAGGGGGTGTACTATGGTATAGCTCCTACAACAATTTCCATAAATACGCTGATCAATCGATTAGCATAAAACTTTCTCGCTCTCAACAGAAACTCTAGATTTGCATATGCCGCATGCGGCTAATCGACTAATCGACAGTACTACCAACAGTATGATTTGAAGTGCTACCAACAGTTCTTTTATCCAACGTTATATTCCTTGTGTATTTCAATCGATATCTTGTTTTCGGTTTCTATCTTGACTTTGATCGAGTTCGTTGTCTGGATTGGTCAGTAGTTTGCCGTTTTTTGAAGTTGCTCAACAGTTTTTGTCAGATTTGCAACTTGAGGCGCGAAACATGACTATTCTTTGCTACTTCTGATACTGAAAGATATTTTGAAACATCGCAGATTTTGTCCGCCAATTCTGAAGTTTTTTGAAGAGATTCTGAACTAATCGCTAAAATTTGTTGTATATAAATAGATAGTCGTTGAAAGAACAACGTGCGAAATACATCTTCATGCATTTTTGTTCCGGCGAGATCTTAGAGTGAATGAACTTAGAGTAAATGACTTGATTTCCTCTTTCCTAACTGAAATTCTGGCAAAAGGGTGCGAAAATTTATGACTTCAGAATCCGCAAAGTGCGAAATGATCCTATTTTTTAACCCGAAATAAGGTTCATTTTCAGGTGTAGTGCAAATCAGATCTATGATATGAGTCAATATTTTGCAATCTAGCGCTGCAATTGCGCAATGAAATTTTGTTTTTTCATTTACGCTTCCGGAAAGCAGGAATTGATACTGTATAAAAGTCTGTATAAAAGTCTGTATAAAAAGAAATACAACGCATCAACCCTAACTTGGACAGACAACAGAGAATAACGCTTTACCCTATACTCGGTTGTTCAGTGAATTTCCAAGCTTAACTCAAACCAATTCCCTGCAAGTCACAAAGAATAATGCAACTCAGTGCATTCAAACTTTCTACAACGAAAAGGCACCTGTAGGTGATCAAAAAGGCCATGGACAAGCCCCAAACCCGTCGTAACGAAAGGAAAGATGACGACGGATTTCGAGTATGCGGCGATTACAAAAAATTAAATTCCGTAACAATTCCAGATTGTTGTCTAATAGCTCATATCCACGATTTTGCACAAAACCTTGAAACTGAGGTATTTTCTACGCTCGATTTGGTACGAGAATATTACCAGAATACTGTGGAACATGATGATGTCCCGAAAACAGCGATGCTAATGCTGTTCGGACTATTTGAATTTTTGTTCATGCCATTCGGTTTATGCAACGCAGCTCAAACCTTTCAAAGATTCATGCACGAAGTCTTACATGATGTAAACTTTTGTTTTGTATATATCGACTATTGTTTAATCGCTTCAAAACCATTGAAAACCGTTTCAGAAAAAAACGATGTCTGTTGGCATCACTCAAAATTTCACGGACAAGCTCGTAACTGTGTAAAACCGTGCAAGTTTTTAAACGGGAAATTAGATGGCTCTAACATTTCAGCGACGATGTATAGAAGCCTTGAGAACAGCCGCTTATTCTTATATAACACGCCATCTGATATAAAATTTCTAGTCGACAGTGGAGCAATGATATCAGTTCTTCCAAGCAACAGGCATACTGCCACAGTAAAACGATAATTCCCGCTATACACAGCAAACGGAACCAAAATTAAAACCTTTACAACGAATCAACTGATTTTAAAATTTGGTCTCCAAAGAAAATTCATTTGAGATTTCGTAATTACCGATGTTTCTCGAGCAATTTTAAATGCAGACTTCCTAGCAAAATTCGGATACTAATCGACATAAAAAATCACAAACTGAAGACGAATTAATATATCTCAAAAAATCTTATCCTATCGTTACAATTAAAAGGTATTGCTATAGATCCATCAGGTGCCATATTACAATGTCACACCTGAACAGGAGCATTACGTAGATTATATACAGAAACATTATTTAAATAGAACATCATCTTAACTCGAGTGCAGATATGTAGCATCCGAAATATGGATGTCCGAATGGTGCTGATAAAGTTATGTGGCTCGCTTATAAGAGCCAGGGTTAAAAGTGCTGCGCTTGCGGCATATGCAAATCTAGAGTCTCTGTTGAGAGTAAGAAAGTTTTGTATTAATCACTTGATAAGCATCTTTATGCAAATAGCTGGAAGAGCTTCGCCATAAGATAATAAAATGTGTTCATATTAATCCAATAAATTCCTTTATACTGCATGAATAACCCATCAACACAACATTCCCAAATAAACCCAAGAAACTATATGGTGTTTACATTTGACTATTTTTTCTTTTACAACAGCCTCTTATTCAATTGTTGCTACGTTTCCTATTCAAATGCACTGCAAGAATCAAACGTATGTTATTATAATCGTTACCTTAGATCATTTTGTGTTGTTATTCTTTAAGCGTGGATTCCATTATGATAGTGTAAAAAATTCATTACGAATCAAATGTATTCTTTGCACTGTATAAATAATCGACACCAGATATTCCTAACAAACTTCACAGATATCCCTAACAACTGTAGGTTGTCGGAGAATATATTATTATTTTTGTAGCTACATTTGTTTCTCCCCTCCAATTGATACTGTGTTTATGCACCGCTGGAATCAAAGGCATGTTAGTATAGTCGTTTCCTTAGGACATTTTGTATTGTTATAAGGGTGGATTTAATTATAATAGAGGTAGAAAAAAAGATTTGTATATGTGACTTAAATGAATATCTTTATACTACAGTAATAGCACAAAAATACAACACATCCCTATTAATCTAAAAAAAAACTACAGATTGGCTAACAATATATTATTTTTGCTGTGACAACTTTTGTGTCTGGAAATTCAGATGCTATTAGATTGGGGTTGTGATACTGTAATCACATATCTTGATACGTAACCCTGGGAAAAACGGGAATGTGTATTGTAATTTAAAATGTATACTATGTTTGTGATTTATGTTTATAGCTAGGCCTTTGCACAGACGGAATTGTGATTTTTTGGCGCCTTTGGGTTGTATGCGCACTGACATGGATTGTAAATATTCAGAGATTTAATTGCAGCATAATGTCAAAGTTGAGCTGCAAATCTTTGGGAATTTATAGCCCTGTCAGGTGTGGCTCGCGTCGGGGTACCTCCTTGGGACCACCCGGTTGGCGAGAATGCCCTCTGGTTCTTGTTTTTTAGTGGAACGCATAAATTTAGTGGAACGCAAAAATTAGCGTCGCTTCAAAGACCAATGGTGAAGCATTTTTGGACCTCCTCCTTTTTTATAGCGTTTGGGAACAGCGAATGAGAGTTGGGGGACTTCCTCCCTGTATTTTGTCGTTCCCCTTGTTTTAAAATTCTGAAATTTTAGAAATGTAAAAAATAGTTAGTTGCTTTTCTGAGCTCGAGTAGAGAGCACTCCAAGTGCGGGGCACTTGTATTTCGGTGTAGCCCGATCCGGCATGTATGTTTGATGCATCTCTGACCCGGCATCCGCGGTCCCTATCTCGGGCGGCAAATGTCTTTGCCGAGGAGCCGACGTAGTGAGTCCGGTATAGAAGGCGACTCGTAGCCAAGACGAGCCGAGCCTAACTCAGAGCGAGGGCGCATTTTTCTTCGGGCAGTTCGACCAGAAAATGGAAGAAGGTCGTCATGTTTTATTTGGTTGCAGTACCCACAATTCTACCACCAAAACGGCGCGGTGTAGGACCTTGCTCCTATAGCTGCATTTAAGCCGTGGTAACTGTAACACTGTGTGCACGGAATACCTGCGGAGCATCAATCCAGGGCTCCTAAGCAGCAGCCATTCTCTAGAAAGAAAGTACCTGATCTCCACTCTTTAGGCAAAACCTGTACGCATGCTCACTCAAGAGCCGCTGGGTCTAAGCCGCATTAAGAGGAGGAGAAGGAAAGTGAACAGTATGCCCATCGTCATTTGTTTTTGTTAGTTGCAGTGCAACACAGCTCTACCACTAAAACGGCGCGGTGTAGGACCTTGCTCCTTTAGCTGCATTAAGCCGTGGTAACTGTAACACTGCGTGTATGGAGTGTTTGAGGAGCATCAATCCAGGGCTCCTAAGCAGCAGACGAATCTCTACGAAAACGTATATATTTGGCAAAACCTGTACGCATGCTCACTCAAGAGCCGCTGGGACTTAAGCCAAAATTAAGAGGAGGAGAAGGAAAGTGGGCAGTGTGCCCATCTCCAAAATAATACTTGGCAAAAATTTTCGTCACCTGATGATACGCACCGTGTTTTTCGCAGACTGGTAGTGTTTTCCATGAACATTTCAGAATCAATGAACTAAACATTCAATTAATTGTGCCACCCTTTCCTACGTGCAGAGGTCAGCTACAGCACTCAGTGAGAGTCCTATGTATGAAGGTATGGAAATTATATATTAATTTTAAAATGTGTACATGAATGTTTAAGTAACTGATGTAATCCAATAGTGTAAGGGCAAGGTTATGCTAAATGGGAGTTTTCTCCAAAATTGAATATATATATATTGTGTTCTTAACAAAAGTAATTAATTACAAGTTTGGGTTTTATAAATATGCAAATTAATGCAAAATAAATTGTACATCCCGAGGTCAAGTTAGGTAAATTTTGAACTCATTTGTAATTGGGTATTTTTGTATATTAATGTTTAAAATTGAGATTTCATGTGTTCTATAAATAAAGTGTTAGTTGGCCACAAAAAAGGGAGTAATTAATTATCTTAACAAAACGCATTGTACTTTGGTCCAATCGGACCCCACTATACGTTAACGCGGTTGAGCCTGGTGGAACTATTTGGTGAGTATCTTTAATGTATTTATGTGTTTAATTTTTATTGTATTTATGTGTAAAAATCCACCTCACCACAGGGGTAACCGCCGGAAGCATCCCATTAATGTTTGGCTCTTTCTGGTTGCTTAAACCGAGTGTTACCACCCTATTTCATCAACATATATAGCGATGAGCAAGCACACATGCATAGCATGTATACATATACACATTTTGGCAACATTAGATAATAACACTGCAGATAATAACTATGATTATTATAGAAATTTCATAAAGAAAATATAGATTGATGACCACAAACTAAATCCCAGCTAATTAGAAAACTTGAATAAAACTCAAGAACACAACAAAAATTAAACTATGGAGATCATTTATTGAACTTCCTTAAAGACGTACAAAATAGTTGCAAACGTCAGAGTGCTTCCAAGCGTATAAACGCCATCAGTGGCAACATAAGATGTAAAACAATCAATCGTTCATATACAGCGACCAGAAACACGGCAAAATTTGCATAAATGAAACGGTATGTACAAGGCTATTAATCTATATAAATAAAAATGAAAATCTGTCTGTCTGTCTGTCTGTCTGTCTGTTTGTCACACCATCACGGGAGAACGGCTGAACCGAATTTGATGAAATTTTGTGGGTAGCCCAGAAATAGCCCCACTTAAAATCATATCCGTGTTTTGAGTTTCTACGACCAGTGGTTCTCGAGATATTAGTAAAAAACGAAATTTTCGTTTGTCTCATCGTCACGGAAAAACGGCTGAACCGAATTTAATGAAATTTGGTGAATAGCCTTGAAATATCCCCCCATAAATTTTGTCCAAGTTTCGAGTTTCTAAGACCTGGGGTTGTCGAGATATTAATGACAAACGGAACTTTTTCCTAGGAGTTCTACTCCCTAACTCCGTGGTTTATCCAAACGAAAAGCTTGAAAATCGTTTGAAAGTGAATTAAAATTTAATCTCTGAGTTTGATGGGAGATTTTTTGCGTTAATTAGTCACTTTCTGAAAACATGAATTGTTTGAAACATGATTTAAAGGGGAAATCTATCTCCATGGTTCATGGTTTATTTAAAACAAGCTTTTACGGAACAATGAGAAGTATAGAGAAATCAAAATCGTTATTTAATTTCGCAGTTTATGTTATAAGACTTGACATATTTAACATGTTATAAGATTCTATCTTACATCATGTTACTCAGAAACGCAATTAAATTAAATCTGTCTGTTAATTTTAATAATTATTTTTTCGATTTGAATAATAAATAAATGGATATAAAAATATATTTTAGAAAAGAACGATTTGATTTTTCTTATAGCATTTTTGACTGGATAATATCAATTACGGTCTTCAGGTTTAAAAATTATTATTATTTATATTTTCGGGGATTATTGATTCAAGGATTATTGATATTTTCAAGTTATTATGCAATTATTTTATTATGACAAAAATTGTTTAAACTCATATATTGTATGTTGTACGAATCTTCTACAAATACACGTGTATATCTTTTAATCTACGAGAATATAAGTAGTACAGGTATATTGACATATGTTTTGATATATATTGGCATATATTGGAATCAATTACGACCTTCTGGTATAAAGAGTACGGATATTATTGATGTTTCCAATTTATTACGTCATCTCTTTTATTTTGGCAAATATTTTTGAGACGCATATTGTAATACGGGTAATCTTCTACTAACACATTGGCATATTTTCTGATCTGCGACAATATAATTAGTACGGGGTTGCATATATTCATTCAATTCCTATTTTTTCTTCTGTAAATTTGCTTACAAAAGGGGGCAGGATGTTTTATTCTTCAGATCTGATCGTGAAGATAATTTTGCATAGTGAGAACATATATTCTTAAACTTCTCTTTAGGAGCAATAAATTTAATATTTTAACAGAATTTGCACATGATTGCGAACTTTAAGTTTCTTTAAATTATACACTCCGTACGAATAACGGGTGTGCTGTTAGTGGTTAATAAATTTTAACATTTTAGGAGGATATGTCATGTTGCTCGGCATCACAATTAAATTAAATGTGTTTGTTAATGTTTTTATTATTTTTTTTTCGATTTAAATAATAAATAAATGGATAAATGGATATAAAAGTATATCTTATGAATGGACGGTTTGATTTTTCTTTTAATTATATTAATTGCTGACTGCGTACATCAATTTCATTTATTTTGGCAAAGAGTTATCAAGCTTATATCGTATTTAGCTACTAAACTCATATATTCTGTTTAGCCAATAAATTCATATAGCCGATTGTTGAAACAGAAAAAGAGTAGAGCGGGTATATCTTCTAATACAATTGTAGTGTTTTCATTTAGTATATTGAAACGGGATAAGAATGTTTCATTCAGATCTGCAAATTCAAAGCTACGAATTTGGAGGGATATCGCTAATTTGACAACTTATCTTAAACTTTGCCAAATTGACGGAAATGTCGCCAAATTGATATAAACGACACACAAACAGCTGCCATAAACCTTCGGGTTGGTCGTGTGGCTTGGGTCTTCTACATATCAATGAAATTTTTTTTTGTTTTTTTAGAAGAGAGTACTGAAATGATGTTTAATTAGCATTTATCTGTCAGACCAACCATCCTACTTAGTAATACATTTAGCGAGTTTTTGAAATGTCACCAAATTGATAAAAATGTTTTCAAATCTATAAAAATATCTTGAAATTGATAAAATTGCGCTACATAAATGATATTAATTGTTTTTTGTTAGGGGATAGTATTGTGATGATATTTCGTCAATTTGTCGCAAAGTGGAACTGTCAGTTCTACAGTCCCACTTGGCGATAACTTTGGCGATTTTTTAAAATGTCGCTAATTTGACGAAACTGTCCCCAAATGTTCCATAGAAATATAACTATTTAGACGATATTTTTTCTACCAATTTATTTGAAGCAAATGATATCATGTCGCTTAGCAACGGATTTAAATCCAATGCGTTTATGCGGCAGACGATTTTTATTAAATCCTTTCCGATTTGAATAATGAAGATATGTATATAAAATAAATTTCATTGCCATTTCATTTTGGACTGGATAATATCAATTATACTCTTCAGGTTTAAACATTATTATTATTGATATTTTCCGGAATTATTGATTCAGGGATTATTGATATTTTTAAGTTATTACGCCATTGTTTTATTGCGGCAAAAATTACTGACACACGCATATTGTACTTTGTACGAGTAATCTTCTAGGAATGCACGGGTATATCTTCTAACCTACGAGAATATAAGTAGTACAGGTGTATTGGCATATATTTTGACATATATTGGCATATATATTGGAATCAAGTACAGTCTTCTGGTATGAAGATTAAGGGGATTAATTATATATTCAATTTATTACGTCGTCTGTTGTATTTTACCAAAAAACATTTGTGACTCATATTGCAAAACGGGTAATCTTCTACTAATAATCGGACATTATAAGTAGTACGTGTATATCTTCCCATATAATTTTAGCACTTTAATTTTGACATATATTGGAATAAATGACTGTCTTCAGATTTAAAGATTACGGGTTTATTGGTATTTTCAATTTATACATGTAATCTACTAATACAGGTTATATTTTCTAATATTCGCGTATATAATTAGTACGGGTCCCATACAATTTTAACGCTTTTATTTTGCATATATTGATTCAATTCCATATTTTTTTTTATATTTGCTTACATAAGGGTTCCAAGATGTTTTATTCTTCAGATATGTCCATGAAGATAATTTTATATAGCGAGAACAGAGATTCTTAAACTTCTTTTTAGGAGCATTATATTAAATATTTTAACAGAATATTTTGATTAAACATGTCATTTAGTATACTATAAGAATTTGGGCATGATTATGAATTTCAAGTTTCTTTATATTATATACTCCGTACGAAGAACGGGTATGCTGCTAGTTAATAATAAATCAATAAAATCCAAATAAACAAACATGCACCGATTATTGACATTGCACACCTTGCACATTACCATTTTATTTATGCAAATTTTGCCGTGTTTCTGGTCGCTATATATGAACGATTGAATGTTTTACATCTTATGTTGCCACTGATGAAGGGCGTTTATACGCTTGAAAGCACTCTGGCTTTTGTAACTATTTTGTACGTCTTTTAGAAAATTCAATACATGACCTTCATATTACTTTCCCTATATGCATAATGTATAAGGAAAGCATTGTGACGGGGTCGAAAATTCGAATTCGAGTTTTCGACGGGAGAGCACTTTTCAAGCATCCCTGATCACGAATCAAACATTTTTGATGTGATGTCTGTGTGTGTGTGTGAAAGTATGTGTGTGTGTGTGTATGTCAGTGAGTCTGTGGAGACGATAACTGACGAACGAACGGACCGATTCGAACGCATTTTGGTACAAAAATCACAATCTGTAAACACTGGAAGTCTATTGCTTTTATGCGCAATCGAATGTTCAGAACTCTCCTAAATTTTCGAGTGAAATTTTGAAAAAATCGTCAAAAAATCAAAACCGCTAATAAATTTGCGCAAATGGACATTTCTTTTGTAATTTTTCATTAGAAAACGATTGACATAAATTTTAGTACGCTAACACGAACCATTCTCGAAACATTGCACATTTTTCAAAAAATTTGTCAAAAAGCCGTATAAAAAATATTTCCTATTGAGAAACATGTTCACTTTTCATATGTAATACCATGCGATAAATTTGGTGACATCATTCTCGTGAATCTAGCTCATTCCATTCTTGAAAAAAAAAATTTGAGTAATACTTTGTATTTGAACGCCGATAGTCATTTATCTGCTGTAAGAATATCTTATTTCTTCGTCCATAACGCTTGTCGAGATTTTGGCGACGAATTTGGTGGAATGTCGCCAACATGGCGACTTTTTTAAATGTTGCTAAATTAACGAAAATCTCGCCAAATAGATAAAAATGACGCTAAATCAATGACGACTCATTAATGATGACGACATGGAAAATGACGACTCATTGAGGAAAATTAATATCCTGGAAAGAATATAAATAACTACTATAAAAATAATCTATTTTTACTGTAAAAGTAGTAAATTTATTGCATTATATATAGAAAGTCATGTGCTGTCGTCCACATCAGATTTTTTAAATTTTTGTTGTGTTTTTGGGTTTCATTCAAATTTAAATAAATGTCTTACCAACTGGATTATTTGGATTAATTAGAAACTTTTACAGTGTTTTTTTTTCATATTTTATCAAAAGGTTTCCGAAAACCAAAAAAACTGGCTGAATATGCAGCAGAGATCGATTTGTGTAACTCCTGTCCTAGGTAAATACGTATCGTTATTTATTTTTCAAATGTAATTTTGCGACATAACCTGTTGTTGTTGTTGAAACCCAGACCGTCCGACCTACCAGAAAGGTGTAAGGTAACTGTATGGACGGCCGGGAAGTGCCTCCCAATTTAGACCGGAACCCAGTGGGGGAGGCATCCACAGGGACCGTACCCTCCTTCCCCTACCACCAACCTCTCGGAAGGACTTACGGACCCACATGTTTAACGTGATCGTACTCCGCATGAACACGGCGGCATTTGTGGCAGCGTGCAAATCTAGCGCGCAAACCACGGGGATACCGCACCCGAGATGGCCAACAGCACGCGGCGTTCCGAGGTGGTCACCCACCAAGTACTAACCGCGCCCGATGCTGCTTCACTTCGGTGATCTAACGAGAACCGGTGTTTTCAGCACGGTACGGCCGTTGGCCCCCGCGACATAACCTGTGTTGAAACGCAAAACTAGTCGAAATCATGATTTTTCTCGTGAATAGAATTTGCGCATTCAACGAAAGTGATATCAATGAATGTATCACCACATAATATTGGGAAGTTAACTTATTTGCCACATGCAATTCTTCTCCAATTGTGTTGTTGTTGAGAGCCAAACCGTTGACCTACCAGAAAGGTATAAGGTAACCGTTTGGACGGCTGGGAAGTGCCACCTAATTTAGACCGGAACCCAGTAGGGGAGGCATCCACAGGAACCGTACCCTCCTTCCCTCACCACTAACCTCTTAAGGGCTTATGGACCTACATGTTTAACGTGATCGTACTCCGCATGAACACGGCGGCAGTTGTGACAGCATGCAAATTCAGCACGCAATCCACCGGGCTACCGCGCCCGAAATGTGCCAACAGTACGCGGTGTTCCCATGTGGTCTCCCACCCAAGTACGCCTGATGCTGCTTGACTTCGGTGATCTAACGAGAACCGGTGTTTTCAGCACGGTAGGGCCGTTGGCGTTCATCAATTGTGTGCAACTTTGTAATAAATTTATTAACTGAAATGTGTATATTTTTGAGTAAAGTTCATGATAACGTTCTGAAAATAGTTAGTTATCGGATTTCTGCGATAACTAGTAAAAAATCGTTCATTTATCACTCCGTAAAAATATTTGAAAATTTAAGAGATCCGATAGGGTTTAAAAACAACATACAGACACAATACAGAGACGTCGTTTTAAAAGCTTGCGATTCCAGTTCAGGGACGCCCAAAATATGTAAATTCGTCAGAAATCGAAATACTAATTTTTACATTCATCGTAAAACTGTCCCTATACATTATGCTATGTATGTAGAGAAAAATATACTATTTTCCTTAAACATGCATTTGCGGTAGTGGTATAAGGATCCAGATTGAGTAAATTTGAGGATATTTTTCCTTAACAAATTATTTGTTGCTTTGTAATTTTGGAAACTATATTTTATATCAATTTCATGTATATTACATTAATTTTATATCTTAATTAGGTAAGTAAATGCAACTAAAAAATTGTATATTGACTAGCAAATGTTAAATGTATTTTTGTGCTAATATTTTTTTCTCTTGTTCAATTATTGAGATTTATGCAATAAATTAAATTTACAATTTCCAGGATCTTATTTGTCGAAGGTGAATGCAACTATCACGGAAGCGGGAATAAGTATGCATCACAATAGGACATCCTAGTAAATTCGATCACAAGTTTAATTAGATAATAAAGCATTCAACAGTATTTTTTACCATACAATTTATCATTATGTCTCTACTACTAGAAACAGAGTGCTTCCCTCCTAATATTTGAAATAATAATTCCTCACGCTTTTTTCTGGCCTTCTAACAGCAGCTGTAGAGAATTTTGAATTTCATTCCTAGTATGATAAGATTGTTTTTTCATTGGCAGAATTAAAAAATTTTTGGAATTGAATATGAACTATATTATTGGCCAGATATATATTTAACTCACGATGTGACTGATTGCACAATATGTTAAAAATTCTAATTTTCCCGATCATGAAAAGCATTTCCGTACTTACTTTGTCTAATTGTTTATATGAATTAACAAAAAAAAAACGGCTTGTCAGCAACTTTAAAGCAATTTCGATTTATGCAAACAGTATGTTAACGGGCTGAAAATTTTAACCGTCATGATCATAAAAAATTAGGTTTCTGAATTAATTTGTTACATAAATCAATAATAAGGGATAATTTTTGCTGCTTTTAAATTTACGTTTTAATCGTAATTAGTCATGATAATTACAGTTTCGAAAAGGTTTGTTTACAGAAACCAACAGTACGGTATGTAATTGTATTTGGCCAAGTTTGTGCCTTACCTGTCAACAACCTATCACAGAGAAGTCAGAACGATCCACTAAATATTTGCCTGTAGTGTCAATGTTAAATTTCCTTAATTAATATGTAACTAACTAGGGCATATATCCGAAATATAAACACATCTTGCACATATATTGGTTCATATTAGTCCATATATAAAATATTTGAACTGTTCGATTTACCGTGTATTCGTAATGCAGGGTCAAAATTTCGCAGGATTATTTTTAATAGAGACAAAAAATTGTCACTGGTATTAATAATTAACAGTTAATTTACAAATAGTTAAACACATATATTGAGAGACTCATCTTATGTTATCTATGTATATGATTTACAATACACAGGTAAGGTATTAAATACTGTAAGACCAGGAGTTGTAGATATCATGGATCAAATAATAGTATTAATTAATACATTATTGTAAATAAAGCTGCATTCTTTATTTATCGGAAACATTTATTTTCTCTTACACAATTCTCTACAGAGCTTAGTGCTGCAAGAAGTGCAGATCAATTGGTATAATATATTTCCTAGTACATTTTGTATGCTTAGTCATGGAAAGTATATTCAATCATAATAGAGGAAGTTATTTAATTTCAAGGATATATGGTAGAATTAATCAAAGTAATACTCAACTGCTATTTGTAAGTCAAATTAAATACAGATACATAGGAGCCGGTTTTGAATCCCCGACATGTATAAGTCTGTAAATATGAATGCATGCGCATAGTAGTTTGGAAGCTTCTATTGATAATCTACTACGAGAAACTTAGCTCTAGAATATAGATCTTATGTACATAAATATAACAAACAATATGCCAATATAATATAAACCAAACACATCTAAGTGTTAAAAGTATCTGCAAATTACAGTTTTCTTTGTAAATTTTTTATTTAACAAGAAAATTGTCTGCTTCCTGCAGGTCATGTGGATTCCCTAACCTTACAGGACAGCTGTGTTTCTTTATTTAATTTACTAGAGGGTTCAGCTCCTTGCTCGCTACGCTCACCAACCCCAGTAACTCGCTTCGTCTCCTACTCGCTGACGTTGGTAAAACGTAAAGTTGGTAAAACGAAGTGGTTATCCGTGAGGAAGACGTTGATGAAGAACGTAGAACAAAAGTCTTAAAAAAGTCTATATAAACGAAGGTAATCCCCAACGATAACTCTTGCCAAGATGATTCCTGTAATGGATCCTAGAGTACGTATTACATCCATAACAGATACTCATATTGGTCTCATGAGGAATTCACGTCTTGCTAAGAATCAATTTATTGCAAATTACACGTCTTCAAGTTAAATCGAAAATGAATACAAATTGCAAAATTATTAATTGAAGATTCTAGTAAGAAGTATATGTTTGCTGAAATAAATAATTATTTAAGGGAAACCAACGGTGCCATCAATAATTGGTATATAAATAATGTTTATGTGTTTGGACTCATGTTTTGTTACAGCTGGATGCCAGACTACAGGAAAAATGGTTTATATGTTGGAAGCATGATATTGTACAAAACACTACGATTATAAGGCGGCGAAATTAAGTTAAAAAATATAAAATATTAAAATAATATTTCTCACCAGTTAATCAATTATAATTATTGAATTTAATCTAAAAGAAAAAATATTTTTCACAACATTGTGGTGCTCCTGATATTCTGCCTTAATAAATTGTAGCAGAGATATTATAAATGGATTTCATTATATTACACACAATGTACATTAAAAATAACTATATCAAACAATAAACCTGGTGGTAGCTTCGAATAAATTGTTTTCTGCTCATTAACGTTTCTATTTTCTTATGCCATTATTATTAGGTTCAGCACCGCTGGATGTCCAATATATCCTTTATTCGTTCTCTTGAACTTTATGCTTGTGTTCTTGGAGGTATAATCAAATATTAAAGGTACAGGAAAATTTCATTATTGACAGAAGATGATAACCGAGTCAAATACTGAAAGAATAATCGAGAGAATAAAAAATGTAACTTTATTTCCAGATACATAATTCTTTGTAAAACTTGCCGCTGATATATAAATTAATATTGATATGTGAATTTTTTTCTGTTGCTATGAGATAGGGATTGTACTGTTAATAAAACATTTTTCAACTTCTGATTTTGAATGTTATATATTTTCAAAACTAATATAGTTTCCAATATCACACCATAAATATCTTTTAATACATAATATGTATTATGTGAGATAAATTTAAACATACCAGAAAGCAATAGGTATATGTCTTGAAGTTACGCACGTGTAATAATTGAGTAACAGAAAATAACACGTATTCTAAAAATGTATACAGCAATAATCAAATTAAATAAATTAAGGATTCGACATTGTTAGACAAGATCATTTAATAAAAACTTCCTAAATACGTACAAAGTTTTAAAAAACATGGCCAGAGCGCTGTCGGGCGTCAATACATCCTTCATCAGTGGCTACATGAAAAGCAAACATGGATCATTCATATATAGACAATATACGTAGAAAATTTGCATAAATAAATATATAATATAATCTGAAATTAGTAAGTTGAATAGGCTATTGATTAATACAAATTAACCTAAGAAATGGGTACAAAATTGTTCAAAAAACATATGTTAAGAACATTACCAGAAAAGTGCAAATTTGAAAAAACAGTCAAGCATACATTTTACAAGGCTGACGTCATAGATAACGATAAAGAGACTTGAAGTGCATAGAGTCAAAAACGAGTCGCCAAGTATAACTTAGAATTTGAACGGGATCAGAATTAAAAATCGATCAACGGTAAATATAAATAAAAAGGGATTCATAAAGGAGAATATTACCAGGGTTATTACAGCGAATTAAGAAGAAAGTTTTTTCAAAGATGAGCAGGAAATTCTCACTAGCCACACATTGAACAAGAGTAGTAGAAAATTTACCATTCCCGACATCACAAGCGTACTCTGCTAAACGATGTCGACATTACGATTAGTGCTGTGTATGTAAAATTTATATAGTCACCTTCAGGAGTCAACAGGGGTACCACATACACCCTAGCATAGCTCTTAAAGTTATCAATATCCCCAAATTTATCGGAACAAATACGATCGAACAAAGTAATAACATTAGAGTGGGCAGGTTTGAAACCAAAAGCAACAAATTTATTTTCTTGCTCAAATCAGTAGGTAACGTCTACTCAATTGATTGAACCAATAAAGAAGACGTTCAGCGTTCAGCAAGAAAGCAGCAATCAAGTCTATTTTAAAGCAGGAACTATTTTCAACAGCAAAGTCCGTATTAGGCGATTATCTACAGTACATATTCTATAATATTAATTAACCAGAGCAGTTATGACATGAAGATCACATTAAATCTGCTGTGAACCATGGTGGCAATACATGACGACATGTAATGAATTTAAATTCCTACAGAGTACAGTTTTACTGTAGTCCCGTATCAGTTACCGCCAGGGATTCGGGAACTGTTAGTCTATATTCCGCTTATTTTCGGAAGATTTCAATTGCTCTCTACGTATATCCCCCACACCTTCGATTGGTGAGAGGTCTGTCATTCTGGCTGGAAAAGCGAAAGTAACATTACTCAGAAAGACGTATGCGAAAGCCGTGTGTGTCCGAGCGTTATCATGTTAGAAAAGTGCTCCCAGAGAATCCGACAGCTTAAGTAAGGTTTTGTTACACAAACTGCTGTTCTTATTACAAGCAGTAGATCGCAGTAGATCGCAGTACATTTGCGTGCTGAGTGAAACAGACCAAAATTTAAAATTCATTTGCAAGTGTCATTTATAAGTGTTGTGGAGGAGCAGTATTATTGCAAATAAATGAAATTTGACTGGAGCAAAAGAGAAGACATCGAAAAGAGAGTTTCAACAGAAAACTGCAATCAAGTGTGTAGCGAAACAGGAAAGACGTTGAAATTTAAACCCAGTAGTTTGCGCATCGTTGTGTGCAAGTGCCATTTTAATGAGATTATAATTGGATGCTTCTGTTGACTTCCAAATTTTATTTAACAACTACTGTTTTGAAAAGGGAACGTTATCTACCTTTAGATGTTAATACATCGCTTTAGATACTTATGACACAATTGATATGATGATGACTTTATTTATTTTAGGAGTCATTTTTTGCGAAATAACGTTTATGAATAACGTAGAATTGCATTTGTTGTGTAGAAGTGAATACAGAAATGACTGTTGGTTTATTAAATGTTATCAACTGGTATTCGTCCAGTAACTACTATATCGTGAAAACTTAAGACTACGTAATGTGATTACTTAAAAATACTCAGTTCAAATTTGTAAATTGTAATATAAGGATTAATAATATTATATATTATTTTTATGTATACTTCAAATGTACATAACTTCATTATGTTCATTTTATCAACACATACTTTCAACTTTTTATCCAATAATCATCTATCTAGCTGAACCAGGCGCACAGACTACTTATAAATATCAGGAATACACAATTTCAGGAAAATTGTAATCTATAATGTTCATGAGACATGGAAAATGTAAGGACCACAGACAAGATCCTTAAGAAAATAGCTAGTTCAAAAACAATGACGCAGAAATATTTGTATATTTTTCATGTCACAAAAGCTTCAGCGTTAGTTACATACATTGTGATTTATTAATTATTGCACCATTTGATAAAAGTATCTATGCATTTAGCATCATTTATTAGATAATTTAAAGCAACTTAATTTTTTATGGTTTTCGAAAGAAACGTTCAGTTGATTACATCCTCTACTGCCTTGCTAAAAAATCTATTTCTAAACTATCATGAAAATATAATCTTATTTTGGAAATACGTAATGCATACGAAATTTGAAAATTTCATAAAAACTTACATTTCACAAAAGTTGTACATGATGTGCAATATTGGATACTATTTTTAAATTCAGTGCAACAATTTACATATAAATCATTCGCTTTTTATGTGCCACAAAATCATCGCAAGCCAATGTAACCTATAGATTCTTGTGCAAATCAATAAACCCTACAATGACTAACAATAGATTACCATTTTCTCCTCGGCAACGTTTCTTCTATCTTATTCAATTGTTACCTTGTATAGTAAAGCTGGAAGCAAAGGTCCTTTGGTATAACGAATTCCCTTGCCCATTCTATATTCTTATTCATAGAGGATAAATGCAATCATTATAGACGTAAGAATATGAGTTCATTGAAAGAAGGTATCCTTGCGGAATAGATGAAAAAGGTAATCAAAAGAGTATAGCATTTGACCATAAGTATTATATTCGCGATTCAATAGTGAATATCTTTTATTTATAAAAGTCTCGTGATCTCAACAACTAATCTGACCTAAATTTATTTTTGTGCTTCTTATATAGTTTAATATACAATGCCAAAATATTACTGTAATTTCTTTTATTTGATGGAATACCATTGAATACTATTACAGATATTTACACACCCTTTTCCATCAAAATACTTTCCTTGGACAGTTATATACTTGTGCCAACAATAGTAAAGCTTGCATTATTTACAATTATTAACTTTTATTATACAGGATGTATCAAAAGTTTGGTTAAATGGTTTTATTTCTTTGCCTAGTCCAGAAAGATAGATGATGCAAATTGGTAAAGTATTCAAAATAAAGCAAAGCATTATAACAGTACAGAATGATATGCATGGATGAATTTTCGGTAAACTGCAAAATCTCACAGTTGATGTGTGTCCCATAGAGCAAAAGTTCCCATTAGTAGAATTTCCCATACGGTTTCATTAGTTAAATTAAAACCAGATCAATGCCATTGCCTGCAGTGAAACTGTTGTTGTTGATGAGACCCAGACCGTCCGACCTACCAGAAAGGTGTAAGGTAACCGTTTGGACGGCCGGGAAGTGCCACCTATTTAGACCGGAACCCAGTGGGGGAGGCATGCACAGGGACCGTACCCTCCTTCCCCTACCACCAACCTCTCGGAAGGACTTATAGACCCACATGTTTAACGTGATCGTACTCCGCATGAACACGGCGGCAGTTGTGGCAGCGTGCAAATCCTGCGCGCAAACCACCGGGCTACTGCGTCCGAAATGTGCCAATAGCACGCGGTGTTCCTAGGTGGTCACCCACCTAAGTACCGCGCTCGATGCTGCATGATTTCGGTGATCTAACGAGAAGCGGTATTTTCAGCACGATAGGGCTGTTGGCTATTGCAGTGAAACTGTGTAAATCTTCTTAATGAAAGCTTAATAATCTGCTTAATCAAATATAAGTATCCCTAAATGTTCCCTAAAAACCTAAAACTATAAAAATATCTAAATTTTTAATCAAATGTCAGTATTTTAAATCTGTAAAAGACATATTAAAGTGACCTAAGTCACTACATACGTTTTATAAATATTTTTGAGGATTTCTGTAAGTATTAACTAATGGAGTCGTACGGATATTTCTACTAATTGGAACTTTAATTCTAAGGAGCACGTGCAAAATGTTGTATTTTGAATTCTTTTAGAGAAATATCACCCACAGGGTTGAGAGACTGATTTTGTTAAACTGAATATTATGAATTAGATATCTTATATTAAGTAATTTTTAATTGCGAATATAAGTTTAACATAATATTTACGAAAATAAAGCTCATAACAACGCTTTTCAAACAACTTTATAAAAAACGTTATACTGTTAAATATGTACAACGGTGTTTCAAAATGATTGCAGGATGTAACATTAAATTTCGAATCAGAAGGAAGAAAGGACTTGTTGAGGAATTGACAGGGGCATACAATTTTACAACAGCCAGTATGGATATAGACAATCACAAGTAACATTTTTATGGGTCAGATTTAGAACAAGTGCCAGCGCTGAAAATAATAAACACTCGCCCTGCCTTTTTCCTGGAGCAAATGATGAGGGGGCTAATAGAAACCAAATAGAAACAAGTGCTTGGGGAAAACCAATAGACACCCAAGTTAACTGATCAGTTAGTAGCCAAGGGCAGGAGTATGAAATCGACCCATGACAGCATGAGCAAAATAACTTTTTTTCAGTATTGTCAAAGACCACAAGTCTTAACAAGTCTTAACAAGTCTTAATAGAACATTATGGCTGAGTCTTTGTATAGCTAAACAGAAATACATTATCCGAGGACAGTAATATGAGTTATATCCAACTGTGTCGGTACTGAATCTCATGATGACATACTCAGGAATCAGCGAAAGTCGATATAATTTTTAGTGAGCCAACTGTATTTTTATCTGCGTGAAGAATTTTTCAAATACCCCCTTGTCAACAGAGTCGACAAAAAAGAAATAAATTACCGTTTAATGGCTATTAATTCAGGCAGAAATATGATAATAGCGCAAATTACTTAAGCCCGTAATAACAACAATCATAATGATTTAAGATTGTATATATTATATGTTGTAAATATCATTAATATGTAAATAAACAACATATATTATCCCAGACACACCAATTGGATTCACGTGAACATTCGGTCTCCACTTCACAACTACTATTTTAATGAATTAATGCATTACCGTAAAAAGACCGCATGTAAGTGGAGAATTAATACCACACACGGCTGAATATCTATCTGGGCATGAACGATTGGTAGTTAACTCTTGATTCCATTTTAAGAAAAACTTTTATTAAGATATGCTGTCGTCGTATGCAAATTTTGATCATATGACATTTTAATGAAAATGCACAAAATGCAATTTCATATACGGGTCCCTACAAAATACACTGGTTTTCAAAAGTTAAGCACGGACGGTGGAATCAACAAAAATGGAAAAGTTAAGCTCTGATTAACTCAAAATGATACATGAAGGTAGCAAATATATTTATGCATTAAAAAAACAAGAATTATGTGCAATGATGAAAAAATAGTTACTTTTAGTTAGTTATATGATGACATCACATTTCGGCCATTAACAAAATGATGTTTAAAAGCAAACAAACAAAACAAAACTTCATTAATATGGTATGTGACCACCCCGGACCATCACACAAACTTTACAACGATTTTAAATGATTTCAATGAGATGATCAACCATCACAGATGCGAGCAATGGCCATTCCTCCAATAGGGCAGTTTCTAACTCTCTGAGACTGGCTGGAGGAGGAAAACTTGCAGAGGCAGCACACCCGAGGGCATCAGAAAGGTCTTCATTGATATTAAGGTCGGGGGAATAAGTCGACCATTCCATACAAGAAATGCCCTCACATTCCAGGTATTCGTCAGCGATGTTAGCTCGATGCCGACGGGCATTATCGACAATAAGGAGGAAATCAGGACCACCTGCTGCAACGCAGAGTCTCACAATGGAGTATAGAACTTCATTCCGAAACCTCGCAGCCGTCACATAACCGCCTTTAAAGATGTGCAGCTCTGTGCGATATCTCATTGAAATTCCAGCACACACCATGACTCTGCCACATCTGAATGCGTGATGTTCGATAATGTTCTTGGTCTGCTTGCGTGTGCCTTGTTCCCTCCAGACCTTTACACGATTATCATTTGATTCCAGGGCAAAACGTGGACTCGTCCGTGAACAGGATATTGAACCAATCTGAGACAGTTCATTTGACCTGTTGGCGACAACACTTTAATCTTGCCCCTCTGGCTTGGACGGTTAGTGGAACGCAAAAAAACGTTGACCTCGGGCGTGCAGTCACTTCACGTGGAGACTTCCCTCACAGTGCTGGCAAGATATTATCTTACCAAGTGCCGCTGCAACTATGGATGTAATAGTTGTGGAGGTCGCTCATGGATTCCGCTAAGCGACTATAACAATATACCGATCATCAGAGGGGGTGGCAACCCTTGGTCGACAGGCCACAGGTCTCCCGACAACTATTTTACTTGTTTTGCAATGTTTCCATAATCGAGAAATTACCGAATGATCAGCGCCAAAGAAATTGCGACATCTTTGATTGACTACCCTGCTTCAATACGTCCACAGCACGCCAGCTTTCACTATCTGTCATTCGTCTTCTTTCAGCAATAGAAACACGGACATCATCAAAAATTATCCTAGTAAAGTTATAAACACTTCATATAAGCATTTAAATACACCTCATTAAACCCTTCAGAATCCTGGCGTTTTCAACGACTGCCTAATTAGCATATATCCGGACAGTCAGTCGTGATTGGCTGTAACATACGATATTTGTATACTGACATCTGCATCCGCAGCGATTTTCAGCCACTTAAAATCAAATACGCTTTCGAAAAATGAGAATTTGCATTTCGTGCTTAACTTTTGGAAGTCAGTGTAATTTCACGGCCCACATAACTAAACAAAATAGGCCAATTATACGATCTAAATTACCTGAATACCTGTTACCTATCAATACCTGATTATCTGTCAATAATTAAAGTTTTCTATAGGATAATTGGGAACTGTTAACGAAAATTGTAACGAAATACAATTATTGTGCAAACCCCTAAATGATATGCTTCCGTTGTTTCTTTTAATCAAGTCACTATGCTTTAAGTTCTATAACGTTGACAATATTTTCATGGTCAATTTTGCATGTTTGACAACCGGGCTCTATTTCAAAAGACCTTTAAATGAGTAAAGAAAAATTTGTTTAATTAGACCTTTTTTATCAGAGGGGCAGTATAAAAAGCTAAAATTTCTATTTTTTATTATTTAAATGTGTTCTGTGAATAAAACTATCGGACTATGAGCCAATTTGGGGCATGTCGTAATTCAATGTCTGTAATTTATCCTTCAAGATTTGTTAATCTTGCAATATGTTTGAAACACCTTGTATATCTCACTGTATACACTTTTACTTTCTCATATGTGGCATTGAGAAATTATTACTATCTTCGATTTCGAGATGTTGATGCCAATACATGTTTTAAAAACTTCTGAACACGTTTGGAATACTTTTGGAGTGATGTCTGTTTGTCTGATGTCTTGGTCGATTTCTTTTCTGCAACATAGGGGCCACAAATATTAATGGAGTTTCATGAAACTTCATATCAGGCTTTGTTATAAAATATTGCAGAACTAGATATTATTTTGTTTAAATTCGAGCAAAAACTTTGAATTTTATTCGAAATTTTAATCTTTTTTTGCATGGCAACTTAGACAAACAAATGAAATAATTATACATAAAAGGGTATATTTGTGGCTTAATAATCTCGAGACTTCATATTTTCAATCACTGTCGTGAAAGTAGCCACGCTACATTTTATTGTTCCTGGCGTCATTAGCCCCCTTGGGGGGGCAAGTTACCCTTCAAGGGGTACATTCTGAAATATGGTAACATCGATAGATATTTTCAAGCCCTTAAAATGAAGGGTTAAAACACTCTATGGTTTCAGTCAGTTGAACCCAGGATACCGATTTTTCCACATTTTTCTTGTAGCAATTAAAAAAGAATAGATTTAAGGTAATCTTGTTGAATTTGAAAATTCTGGTATGAGAAAGTCGAGTGGAGCCACGCTCCAGGTAATTATATATGTCTTCAATTACTTCTATATTTCAGTTAAAGACAAAGTGTTGCATGTTCTAGATATGCTAAATAAAAGTCCCTTGAAGATACATTTAGTTCAACTTTCTAAAACTAATAGTTTTTAATTATTTTAAACTAAATACTGTACAGCAAAACTTGAATAAAAATATCCATGCAACAAATCGTTTACGCTGGGTGAATTTAATATAGATATATTCAATAAACTTGAAAAAGAGTATCTCACTTTTAAAGTAAACTATTTCAAATGATTTGAAAAATGAAAATCAAATATAAATATAAACATTTGTGGAATAAGGAAAAGGATAAAAAATAAAAGAAAAAATCACTGAAGCAACAAAAATTCGGTCGTTTTACATTTTATCATTATTTTCAATCATGGGGCTATAATTAAAATACAAAAATATGCACACAAAATGCTATAAATTAAATTCGGATTTCTCATTCGGTGAATAATATGAATCTGTGCAACGATGTTTAATATGTCATCGCTATTTTAATTTTTTCAGACTGCTGTTTATAAAAACAAAACATGAAAAAACTTTGTTTAGAAGGATATCAATCTTGTGTTTCAGCTGGGTTTTTTTTCTTTTCACTGATAGAACCTATATGAATAAATAAAAATTTTCTATTTAAGATAGATATTAATTATTTTTAGATATGTTTCGTCTGGATTTTAAATCAAATTTTAATAAATTATTCGTACTTTAGTCAACTTTTTATTCTGAAAGATAATGATACACACTTTTAATACGTATAAAAAAATCTTATGTGGGCAACACATGACTTTCCTAATATAATGCAAAGAATTTACTACTTTTACAGTTAAAAAAATGTTATTCATATAGTAGATACTTATATGCTTCCCAAGATATTGAATTTTCTTCAATTAGTCGCCATTTTCATCGATTTAGCGTCATTTTTATCCATTTGGCAAGATTTTTGTTAATTGGAAGCAATTTAAAATGTCACCAAGTTGGCGACATTTCGCCAAATTCGTCGCCAAAATCTCGCCAAGAGTTATGGACGGGGAAATAAGTTATTCTTACTACAGATAAAAGACTATTGGCGTTCAAATACAAAAGTATTACTCAAAGTATCTTTTTTCATGAATGGAACGAACCAGATCCACGAGAATGATGTCACCCAATTTATCGCATGGTATTACATATGAAAAATGAACATGTTTCTCAATAGGAAATATTTTTTTATTTTATATGACTTTTTGATAATTTTTTTGAAAAATGTGCCATATCTCGAGAACGGTTCATGTTAGCGTTCTAAAATTTATGTCAATCGTTTTCTAATGAAAAACTACATAAGAAATGTCTATTTGCGTAACTTTATTAGCGGCTTTGATTTTTTGACAATTTTTTCAAAATTTCACTCGAAAATTTGTGGGGGGGGGGGTTTCTAATCATTCGATTGCGTATAAAACCAATTGGCTTCCAGTGTTTACGGATTTTGATTTTTGTTCCAAATTTTGTTCGAATCGATCCATTCGTTCGTCAGTTATCATCTCCACAGACTCACTGACACACACACACACATACTTTCACACACACACACATACTTTCACACACACACACACAGACATCACTTCAAAAATGTTTGATTCGTGATCAGGGATGCTTGAAACGTGCTGTCCCGTCGAAAACTCGAATTCGAATTTTCGACCCCGTCACAATACTTTCCTTATACATTATGTATATAAGGAAAGTAAAAATGTTTAACCCGTGTATATTTGTTATATGTTATCATGTATCAAAATTGGAGAAATTTATTTATGAAATAAAGTACTATTACATGTAACACATATTATAAAAGAAACAACCACTTTCAATCTTCACACATAAAGAGTGTAATTAATTAAATTCTAAAAAACATATTTGACCTAGACTGCATATGACTTACCCTATATAATACAACACCATTCATACCAAAATAATGGTGTGCAAGTTTCACGACACACAGTTTTTGTAGTTGAAACGCATATTAAAATTTGGCTCTTTTTACAAAATGTCACGCTAAGCTTCAGCTAAGCAATATATATATATATATATATATATATATATATATATATATATATATATATATATATATATATATATATATTAATTATATAAATAAATAAAAATGAAAAAGTATAAAATAAGTTAAAAAAATTTGAAAAATAAAAAAAAAAATCTGAAAATAAGATACATTAATATTAATGTTTTCAGTTTCATTTTCGTTAGAAATTTGTAATTGTAGCCAGTTTGAAACGGGGTCTGGGAGTGTCGCTGTGAATGTTTTTACTGCCCCCTAGGTTTATTTCGTCATGTTCAATCCGGTGCTTCTAGATATTTATTATACTGTTGAGGTTGGTCGCAGATACACGTGGTGAAAGAAGAAGGGTTCCTGCCACATGGTAATACAAATTTTCCAAATGTTTCTTAACTTCATTTTTTCATATTTTGGTTCCTTTAGTCTGAGTTTGGACATTTATAGTAATGTACTATTCTCCAATCTGAAACAGGTACATCTGAAACCAAGTCATCTTCAGGTCTGAGTATTTGCTTGGGTTAATTAGAGTTAAATACTCGGACAGGAAGATGAAGTTAATTCATTTTAATCTTCGAATTTCAGCCGGTGCTGATCTTTTCAATAATCGGTATAATAGCAGTGGTTTTGCTTCTATGGTGATGTTAATATTTCACTATTACTTAAATTATTTACTTTTATTATTATTTCTTTCTAATATATATACATATATAGATACACACATACACAACCGGAATGTATGTTTCTTGTATATGATATATATATATACTAACTTTAAAATCTTATTCAATAGAATATCAGCCAAATATAAGCAAATCCATCTAATAAATAGTTGTAATAACATTCCATATCTTGTTTTAGTACCGAAGTTTCATAAATTTCCTGTAGCTTTTCGAACTATTACTAGTGGGCATAATTCCCATATTAATAATTCCGGTAAATTATTATTAAACATTTTTAAATGAAGTTTCTTTGTCAGATGATATCTCAATTGTCATTTTGTGAAAAACAGCTTTGAATTAGTTAAGAAATTGAAAAATCTTACTGATATCCATATTATTTATACTTTTAATTTCAAAGTTTTGTTCAATAATATATATATATATATATATATATATATATATAGATGATCTGTATAGAATTATTTTAGAAATTTTTGAAAAATATAATATCATCATAAAATATTTCACTTTTCTTTTTTAAAAAAATGCTTAATTTCACTCTCTATGAGAATTATATTCAACATGGTGATTATTTTTACAAGCAACAGTTTGGTATCCCACAAGGGCTGTGTGCCTCATCATTATTGGCTAATCTGTATTTATTCTTCTATGAAAAGAACAATAATCCGGTTACATAATATGCACATGTTTCGATATTTAGATGACATATTATGTGTATACCATAATAATAATCCTATAGTATTTAACTGTTATGCATATAATTGAAAATTAACTGCAAGTAGTAATGAGGCTAATGTTGCAAACATTTCATATTTAAATTTAAATTTACAGAATGGTAATCTGGCTATAAACTAATATGATATAAGACAATATTTTAATTTTAATACATCAAAAATTCAACACTTTGACACTTGTTTGCATATATCAGTGTTTAAAAATATTATATCAAAGCGGTTCTTAAAATCAATAAAATTTGTGAAGAAAATAATAAATTAACACATTGTATGGAATTATTAAATACAGCTTCTAATAATGTATATCCTTCCAATTTCGTAATTAAAATAATCAACTAAGTGTATCAACTACCACTCGATAACATCAAAGAAAACTTTCCCAATTATGGCGGCTAATAATAGGAAACAAAAAATATTATAATTATTTATTAATTAAGTTATTAAATAAAAATGGAAAAATAATAAGAAAAACTAAAAAAAATTGAAAAATAATAAAAGCTGAAATTAAGATACATTAACATTTAATGTTTTGAATTTTATCTTCGCTAAAAATATGTAACTCTAGCCAGTTTGATACTACTATTTGAGCCCCCTTATAATGGTGTTAGTGGCATTTTCATTTATTCATTATTTACATGAATCGCTTGCTTAGTAAGAATTTTCATCTATGCTTCATGCTCATATTCTACTCTCCTTATATTGGTAATTGTCCTGTCTCGTATTCTAACTCACTGGACAGATCTGTAAAGGCCGCTTCTTTTTCTTCGACCCAGACCGTCCGACCTACTAGAAAGGTATAAGGTATCGATTTTGACGTCCAGGAAGTGCCACCCAATTTAGACCGGAACCAAGTGGGGAGGCATCCACAGGGACCACACCCTCCTTCCCCTACCACCAACCTCTCGGAAGGACTTATGGACCCACATGTTTAACGTGATAGTACTCCGCGTGAACACGGCGGTAGTTTTGGCGGCGGCGGGAATCGAACCCGAGCCGACTGAGTGCAATTCTCGCGCGCTAGACCATTGGTCTGCCGCGCCCCTGGGAATGTCACTGTAACCGTTTATTCTACCGACCTGATTCATTTCGCCATCTTCTTCTTGGTGTTTTTCGACTTTTTGCATTCTGTTGAGGCTTATCGCACTTACATGTGGCCTATGGTTCCTGCCTCATGGTAACACTTGATTTCCTAATTTTCCTTTTTTTTCAATTCTTCCACTTTTAGTACCTGTATTCTGAATTTTGGCATTTATAGTAACTTGCTATTGCCAAATTTGAAACAGGCATTTATTTGGGTTAATTATAATTAGATGCTCAGACCTGAAGAGGAATTTAATTCTGGTTAATTTTCGAAATTGGGCCGGTGCTGTTCATTTCTGTTATCGGCATTGTGGCCGTGGTTTGACTGCTTTGGTGATTTTAGTATTTCATGATTACTTGGAATTGGTTATTATTATTATTTTTTTTAACATATATATATATATATATATATATATATATATATATATATATATATATATATATATAAGAAACTAATATTATCATATCCTGAGAGGTTTATAAATAATGTATCGAAGGTTTAGGTTTTAAAAATAGGAATAATTAGTTATCCCTAGTTATATAAAAGGATGAGGATATGACTGTGCTTGTGCTGAGATAATTTGATATCATATTATATAATTCTCTTACATTATTTTTGATTTCATAATATAATTATTTTATATTTTTTCGATAATATGTATTTATTTGTTACATGGGCTTAAAACTGATTATACAATTTGTAATCCAATTACATGTAGTATTATATATATCGTATTGCATATAGTATTGTAATATACATGTAGAAATCTAATTGCATTTAGAATTATCAATAGTACTTTTAAAAGATGCCTAAAGGTGGCGACACTGCTGTACTTGATAATTTATTTGGTTTCAGATAATGGTTTGGAATGTATTACAATAGGTTAAATTTAATTTTCAATGATTTATTTTATTGGGAAATATAGGGTATAAGAATATGATCGGTGCCTTCTTGAATTGTATTTAAATTGTTTTTAATTGGAATTTAACATTAAAAGCGATCTTTTCAATGTTTGTTAAGGATATAGATAATTTTATAAATTGGTTTCAGGACAGTACATTTACGTGATATGTATTTTGAGATTTTTTAGGTTAGACCATAAAACGACATATTTCTAATTTTAGTAGAATTTGCATTTGCAAGTGTCCAAACGACAGTGCGATGACGTCTGCAGCACCACGGACTGTCAGCACGCCGACCATTGGAGCAGCAAACAGGCACGCCAACCATTGAGACAGCAGACCGGCACGCCGGCCAGCAGAAACAGGCGCGTCTACAGTTCTGTGACGAACTACGACAGGGGACACATGAGTGGTACTACGCCGTCTTTTCAGATGAATCCCGGTTCTGCGTACAGCATCATGATGGATGTATCCATGTGTGGACGCACAGAGAAGAACGAACGTTGCCAGCATGCATTCGTCATCGCCATACGGGCTCAGCTCCTGGCGTGATTATATGGGGTGTCATTGGATACACATCCAGGTCACCTATTGTTCCCATAGCCGGTAATGTGGACAGCCGCTGTTACATTTCTGACGTGCTAAGGCCCGTGGTTGTGCCCTATCTTCGAGGCCTGAGTAGCGCCATTTCTCAACAAGAAAATGCACGACCCATGTTGCTCGTGATGTCCTGACCTTCCTCGATACAGAGGGCGGTCGAATGTCACCCTGGCCGTTCTTCAGATCTGTCACACATTGAGTACATCTGGTCATGGGTTGCCAAGAGACGGGCACGCCACCACTTTCCAGCCACTACGATTGATGAACTCAGGCACAGAGTTGAAGTCGCATGGAATGACATACCCATATCTGCCATCCAAGACCAATTCGACTCGATGCCCAAGCGGATTACATCCGTTGTTGCTGCCAGAGTCGGCAGCTCTGTGTACTGAATTCTGCATGTTGTTTACCCCAAACCATCGGCAAATTTAATCATGTATTTCTCCCATTATACTGTATATGTACAATAAACAAGACTTTGTTTTCCTTCTTGGTGTAGCATTTTTAATGACCAGCAGTGTATTTTGAATTTTTAAGAAAATACTTAAAACATCTGTCCGAGGAAGTGATATTTTAATTGTGCTTACTTTCATTCAAACTTTAGAAGATAGATATAAATAGTAGATATAAATAGTAAGGGACAAATATATGTATTTGGCTATTTAGAATTTCGGAATCTGTATACATTCCTTTAAATTCACTTATAGAATTTGAGTAATCGTCGTGCCAATTTAAAATATATTCAAAAATATTTCGTCTTCCAAGTGTGTAATATATATATATATATATATATATATATATATATATATATATAATCTAAAATTGTCTGCAAACCTCACATAAACTACACCGGTAACAAAGTCAATTATCCACTTTGAGTCTGGCTTTACAGTCATCCCTAATAGCAAAACCAAACATAGAGTGCCGAACCAGAAGTGGGCACCTTTGAGGATTTTAAGGATAAGTTTAATAAATTATATAAAAATAACTTTTCATAAATAGGCTTTAAAAATTGGATTATACAGTCACTGATAGCCATAACATACGTAACCAGCACTCCTTGATGACAGTGGTAAATTTTGTTTACTATCTGGCTTCATAAGCTTCACACTATGTCTTATATAAAACTTCTTTTTTTTTTCACAGATATAAATATTTTATCTGATGATGCAAAATTAGTAGACGTGCACATTGGAACGATACAATGCTTATTCGACAGTTTAGAACGCAATTAACAATGATAATTAACGGAGCTTCCCGAATGTAAACAAACGTATTCTCTAATTCTCGAAGAAGTAAAAGGGGCAGAATGACTTCACATTCCATACGACACAAAATGGGTCAGAAATGCGAAAAAAAAAATTAAATACTTAAAATAAAAGTAAAATTTTTTTATGTTGTTGGCCTTTAGAAACAATTTGAATCAAATAAAAAAAAGAAAATAAAAATATGTCGGAATTGTCAATTGGCTATTCTCTACATATAGTCATATTCCTCATATCCAATTACAGACACAAAGGCAAACTGATAAATAAGTCTTACATTTTTGGTAAATGGAATTCATATTAAAGCAAATGTGATTTTTTTTCTTATGGCCGCGCACTAGTAAATATAAATAAGTTAATATAACCCATTTCTTGCTTTCATTGATTTGAGAAATATCCCTTTATTTAATTCATAGTATTGTTGTTTGAATTAATATGCAAAAAAAAGTTATTTATATTTACTTTCAGAAAATTAGTAAAATTATTTAGTATTTTAATTTTCAAAATCGATTGTGCACCTACGTTCTAAATTTTCTGAATACTGAAGTTTTATTTAAATTCTACGACCGTGACATGATGATCGTAGAGGAAGAGAAGAACAGGAAGTAATTTTCAACCACATCTTGCGGATCTATAATGTGCCAAGTAACTCCTAAACTAAAAAGCAACAAGAAAGATCAATCATGCTTAAGGTATTGATTATGAAACACTTTCCAACTTCGTCCCTGTGGATGCCTCCCCCACTGGGTTCCGGTCTAAATTGGGTGGCACTTCCCGGCCGTCCATACAGTTACCTTACACCTTTCTGGTAGGTCGGACGGTCTGGGTCTCAACAACAACAACACTTTCCAACTTCAATGCAATTTTATTTAAACATCTCTAAAATGCAATACATTCCTAAGTAATATTTTAAAACTTATCACAATACTACATTAATTTATTATATTTGAAAACTTAAACCTTCATAAAAAAAAAATGAACTTCATTCAAATGACGGCATTGAAATATACATTGCCAGGTTTAAACATTTCTAAAATGCAATACATTCCTCAGTAATATTTTTAAAAGCATCATAATACTACAATAATTTATTATATTTGAATACTTCATCGAAAACAACTGACATTCATTCAAATTACGTCATAGAAAAAATAACACGCATGGCTTTCTCTATAAAAGCAGCATATCGTTCATAGCATTTTCTCATTCATTTCATTTATTACAGTACTAAAATAATTTATTTTATTTAAAAACTTAAGACCTTGGAGTTACAAGTAATTAAACTCTATTCTTAAAACTTCATCGAGAAAAATCGTTTTTCTCTCTGTAAAATCAATGAATATTTCATTCATATCAGCTACGCAGACTCCATGAGTTAAATACTTTTGCGTTAAAAAATACAGCAATTCTTATACAACTCATCCTACATATTTTGCTGTTTACATTTTACATAAGTGAAAAATAGGCTTCGTTGTAGAAATAATCAAATTTGGATAATCATTTCAACTCAAATATATTGTCATTGCGTTGTTTCAATGTGTAGATTCACAGAAGTTAAGCAAAAATAAAGCGGTTTTTGGACGAATACAACACTCAATATGAATTAAAAAGAACTTTAAAAATCACGATTTTGAGACAAGATGGATGCCATATTTTATGCCATATTTTATGCCATATTTTATGATGGATGCCATATAGTGGGTCACGTGATATTTTCATATCATGGTCACGTGATCGCTTCATAAAAGATGTGTAATTATTATTTTAATTTTTATTTTAAAAACTACTAAATATATTTTACTGAACATTTTTTTATATATTTTATGGAATAATTTGAATATTACCTAAAATTTTCGAAGCAATTTGTGAATTTTAAATCCGCTTAGAAACTGTTTGAAAAATTAGATCCCATAGGGTTCAATGTATTTCATTTTTTCAACCCGGGTTCAATCCAAAACTAATTGGGTGATATTATTCATTTATATTCCCAGAGGTTCTACAGACCGTCTGAACAATATACTAAAATTTCATTTTGATTAAGTCATTTTTACGGCAGTTATCGTGCTAACGCACAGACAGACAGACAGACAGCATGAACAAAGTCATAAACACTTTTCAACTTTGTTGTAAAGTGTTAAAAACTAAGAGCACACATAATTTATAAAATGATTCTTGAATAACATTCCGTTGATTACTTAATACTTGACAACAAAATTTAAATCAGTTATTGCAGTAAGTCAATCCAACTGAATCAAACGTGCAGCTACGGGAATGGAGATGCAAGCGCTTATCACCGAAGTGAACTCGGCAAAATAAGTGCTGTATAAAGGCCTTGTGAAAACAAACTGTAAATATCAAAATTGATCTTTCTAAAGAAGAAAATCATGTTAAAGAACTTTAATGTCACATTTTCCAGTAATTTAATTACTAATGATAACTATTAAAGTTGATTATAATGTGAGATTTTTAAAATGTTAATTTGTTTTTAAGGATATGTATAAGTTCATGCGCATTTCCTTGCAACAGCATCTCGCAAACCTTTGAATATTAAATGAAAATAATTCACCATGTAAAGTAGTATTCCATGTTTTTCTGTATTAATTCTCAATGAAACTCATACTTCCCTAGAAGCATAACACATTTGGACATTCTCTTAATATATTCATCCTCTTCATATCCAACTACAGACATATAAACAAACTGATAAGTATGTTTAACTTTTTTGGTAAATGAAATTCATATTAAAGTAAATGTGATTATTTTCTTATGGCCAGACACAGGTAAATGTAAATAAAATAATATACAGTGGCTCCCAAAAGTGTTCGTTCACTTTAAAAATTTGTAGAGAAAGCGCGGTCGCCTGGAACTGAATTTGAATATAAAGTTCAATATTTTTTCATATTATCTCCATGTGATTCTGAATAAAACTTACTATTTTTTTTTTAATATTGACTCATTTTTTTTTATAAAAATGAAAATGCAAGGAGACAGAGAAAGAACATGTCACAAAAGTGACCGTACACAGAAACAATTTAACACTTTACAGCATAGTTGAAAAGTATTTTTGACTTTGTTTCGCTTTTTTTAACACTTTACAACATAGTTGAAAAGTATTTTTGACTTTGTTCCGCTTTTTTTAACACTTTACAACATAGTTGAAAATTTTTTTGACTTTGTTCCGCTTTTTTTAACACTTTACAACATAGTTGAAAAGTATTTTTGACTTTCTTTCGTTTTTTTCAACACTTTACAACATAGTTGAAAAGTATTTTTGACATTTTTCGCTTTTTTCAACACTTTACAACATAGTTGAAAAGTATTTTTGACTTTGTTTCGCTTTTTTTAACACTTTACAACATAGGTGAAAAGTATTTTTGACTTTGTTCCCCTTTTTTTAACACTATACAACATAGTTGAAAAGTATTTTTGACTTTGTTCCGCTTTTTTTAACACTTTACAACATAGCTGAAAAGTATTTTTGACTTTGTTTCGCTTTTTTTAACACTTTACAACATAGTTGTAAAGTATTTTTGACTTTGTTTCGCTTTTTTTAACACTTTACAACATAGTTGAAAAGTATTTTTGACTTTGTTTCGCTTTTTTAACACTTTACAACATAGTTGAAAAGTATTTTTGACTTTGTTTCGCTTTTTTTAACACTTTACAACATAGTTGAAAAGTATTTTTGACTTTGTTTCGCTTTTTTTAACACTTTACAACATAGTTGTAAAGTATTTTTGACTTTGTTTCGCTTTTTTTAACACTTTACAATATAGTTGAAAAGTATTTTTGACTTTGTTTCGCTTTTTTTAACACTTTACAACATAGTTGAAAAGTATTTTTGACTTTGTTCCGCTTTTTTAACACTTTACAACATAGTTGAAAAGTATTTTTGACTTTGTTCCGCTTTTTTTAACACTTTACAACATAGTTGAAAAGTATTTTTGACTTTCTTTCGCTTTTTTCAACACTTTACAACATAGTTGAAAAGTATTTTTGACTTTTTTTCGCTTTTTTCAACGCTTTACAACATAGTTGAAAAGTATTTTTGACTTTGTTTCGCTTTTTTTAACACTTTACAACATAGGTGAAAAGTATTTTTGACTTTGTTTCGCTTTTTTTAACACTTTACAACATAGTTGAAAAGTATTTTTGACTTTGTTTCCCTTTTGTTAACACTATACAACATAGTTGAAAAGTATTTTTGACTTTGTTCCGCTTTTTTTAACACTATACAACATAGTTGAAAAGTATTTTTGACTTTGTTTCGCTTTTTTTAACACTTTACAACATAGTTGAAAAGTATTTTTGACTTTGTTTCGCTTTTTTTAACACTTTGCAACATAGTTGAAAAGTATTTTTGACTTTGTTTCGCTTTTTTTAACACTTTACAACATAGTTGAAAAGTATTTTTGACTTTGTTTCGCTTTTTTTAACACTTTACAACATAGTTGAAAAGTATTTTTGACTTTGTTTCGCTTTTTTTAACACTTTGCAACATAGTTGAAAAGTATTTTTGACTTTGTTTCGCTTTTTTTAACACTTTACAACATAGTTGAAAAGTAATTTTGACTTTGTTTCGCTTTTTTTAACACTTTACAACATAGTTGAAAAGTATTTTTGACTTTGTTTCGCTTTTTTTAACACTTTACAACATAGTTGAAAAGTATTTTTGACTTACGGCAGTTAGCACGATAACTGCTAACTGCCGTAAAAATGGCTTTATCAAAATGAAATTTTAGTATGTTTTTCAGACGGTCTCTGGGACTTATGGGAATATAAATAACTAATATCACCTAATTAGTTTTGAATGGAGCCCGGGTTGAAAAAATTAAATGCATTGAACCCTATGGGATCTAATTTTTCAAACATTTTTTAAGCGAATTGAAAATTCACAAATTGCTTCGAAAATTTTTGGAAATATTCAAATAATCCCATAAAATATATAAAAAAAAATCAGTAAAATATGTTAGGTAGTTTTTTATATAAAAATTATTTAATATAGGGAGAAAAACAAATTCAATTAAATTCTGGCTTTTGCTATATCCTCCAGAAAGAAAAACGAGATATATTCTATAATAAATATAATTCCAAGAATTAAATTATTTTATATATAAGAGCAGCTTCACGTTTTAAAATAAATATGGTAGATAACAATTCTTTAAATTTTAAATAACTCTTCATGATTGATGGTCGTTTGTCTGTCTGTCATTTTATACTTATTTCATGGCATTTTTAATGCACGTTCCACTTCCTAGATAGTTGAAATTTGGTACACAGCTTAATATTGCAGAACATTTTATTCCACAAAAATTTGGTGGATCCTCAAATATGGATCCTACATTTTTTTTTCGAAATGGACTGCAAATAATCCCCGTTCACTTCTATGAATCATTGTTGTAAGATTGTTAAAAATTCTGATGTAGGCGCAAAATAACACCCATAAGTATTTTAAATGATACTAAATTTGCACGTTAAACTTAAATTTGGTTCTCATTTGATTGACTTATTGTCAAAGGTGGTGTAGCGAAAATGCGAAAAAACTAAAATATCTCAAGAACGGCTAGTCCTAGAGTAATGGGGTTAGTCTCATTCTTTCTGTTGTCAAAAATCACGTATAAAATAAGCATTTAATTGATATAATTGAGTACACGTATTCTTTTACTTTTAGATTTAACGATTTTCTCAAAAACAGCCCGTTCGTACCAGAATAACCTACGTCGTACAAGAATCGTATCAGAATAACCTACTTCGTACCCGAATCGTACCAGAATAACCTACAAGTGATTTATATACCAAATTTTGTTAAATTTGGTCCATTAGTTTTTAGCTAGAGTCTATAAAGGCAATTTTTGCCGGTCATTTCGCAAAGAAGGCAGATTATTTTATTACGAATCATATTAAAATCTAATGAACATCAGGGTTTCCCACAAAAAACTTACCAAATATTATGAAATTCGGTCCATTATTTTTTCAGTTAGAGTGGATTCAATATCGTCACAGACACACAGAAACACACACAGATACACTCTTACACACACAGACGTCTCCCTAAAAATAGTTTTTTCGTGTTCTAGAAGTCCCAAAACGTGTAGATCCTTCGAAAATTCGAGTTCCGATCTTCGGCACGATTCCAATACTTTGAATACATACACACACAATTATATATTATCTGTGTATCTGTGTATTATCTGTCTATCTAAATTCAGTTCCTTCGCAATTATAATAGTTGTGATTTTAAATAATCCCTAAACTTTTATTATTTCTGCAACTAAGCCTAATTTTAACTTATGCAGAATACAAATATCTCAAGCGATTGTAAGTGAGTTATATAAGGATTGCTGAATTTTTTTCACGCAAAATTATTTAGCTCTGGAATCTGGAATACAAATTATAGGAATGAATTATTCATTGATTTTGCTAAGAGAATCAGACGATTTATATTTCGATAAAGTTTTAAATATTTAAGTATAATATATTACTGCAGCACTGTGATAATGTAAAATATATCACCACTGAATGTATCACATTTTACAGATTTTTAAATGAAATTGCATTTCAGTTAGAAAGTGTTTCATAATTAATGCTTATGCATGATTGATCTTTCTAATTTTTGCATTGTGGTGGCATTTAAAAAATTGTTTGGCTTTAATCTTTGTTTGCTTACTTCGTAATATTTATTGTAGTGTTGAAAAATGGCTCGTAGTTTGTAAGGAAACAACGAATAGCATTCAGAAATTGCTTATTTTTCATCATAGTAGTGGTAAATCAGTTCGTAATATCGCTAAATTAGTAAATTTATCCCATTTTACGGTGCAGTATGTGATGAAACGCTTTAAAGAAGAAAATCGGATCGAAAACAAGGTAAGTACAGGTCTTCCGACAAAGTTAACTCAACGTGATCAGAAATTTGGAGTTAGAAAATTTGTGAAAAATCCACATTTGAGTGCTGTAAAAATTTCTATAGAATTTATTGAAAAAGTTTCTACTTCAATTTCACCTGAAACTGTTCGACGAGTGCTCAGATCAGCTGGATTACATGGGCGTTCTGCCCGAAGAATATTTTTGTAAGTGCGAAAAATAGAAATGTTAGGCTTTCTTTCGCAAAATGAAGGATAAATAAACCCGAAACGTATTGTAATTTCTTATTTGCAGATGAAAGAAAATTTAACATTTTTGGTTCCGATGGGTGTATGAAGAAGAAAAAATGAGGAACATAATCCCAAGAACTTAGTTGGAACTGTAAAGCATGACGATGGAGGTGTCCTTGTGTGGGGGTGCATGTCAGTATCAGGACTAGATAATTTGGTATTTATTGATGGCATAATGAATCATGTTCTTTATTTAATTATCAGCTCAAAATTTGGGTATTGGAAACAACTTTGTTTTTTATCAAGATAACGATCCTAAACACAAGGTTCTTAAAGGTTTGCGTCTAGTATCTAATTGTCCACAAGTTCTGAAAACACCACCTCAGTCGCCGGATTTAAACTCAATAGAATACATTAGGAGAGAACCGGAGATTAGAGTATGAAGACCCGACATTAAAATGAAAAGCGAACTAAAAACAGTAATGATCGAAGAATGGGGGAACATTGATGCAGAAATTACAAAAAAAGCTAGTAAACTCTATTCACATAGTTTAAAATCTGTTATGGATGCTAGAGGATATCCTACTAAGAACTAATTTACTGAAATATTACAATATTTACTGTTGCAAAAATTTGTTTTTAATTGTACGAAGATTTTTGTGACTTAACTGTGTGGTTACTTTTTGATTATTAATTTTTCAGAAAAAAAGTTTTACTATGCTTTTAAAATATTTTAAGTAGTTCTATTAAGAGCAAATTATAGATATTATTTAAAAAATTCCCGTTCTGAAATATTAATTTTTATTAATGGATTGAGCAGTATTTCACTGAAATTCGTAAGTGTACGTACACTTTTGGGAGCCACTGTATGTCATTTCTTGCTTTTACGAAAAACCAATTTATTTATTTATATCTGAATAAATGTGCAATAAAATTATTTATATAAACTTTCATAAAAATAATAAAAGTATTTATCTTTTAATTTAAAAAAAAAACACTGCATATATTCAACTAATTTCTAATACTCTTTGTCATATCACATTTAATTACTATGACCGCGATATGCTGGTTATATGAGAGATGTAAAGCATAGAAAGTAATTTTAGCCTCAGAGCTCTGAAAACTCGTCTGAGCCAACCGACTCCTAAACTGAAACGCAGATACTAAGCACACATAAATAAATTATGAAATGTTTCTTTCTTGAATAGCATTCCCTTGATTACGTAATATTTAAATCTGTTATTGTAATGTGTCAAATCTGTTATTGCAATGTGTCAAATCTGTTATTGCCATTTGCAACTTAATTTTTCGAGTTATTGCATTTTCGTAAATTTGTCGACATTTTTGTCAATTTGTCAATATTGTAATGTCGGGATTCGAAACCCCGCATTACTTTTGTATTAAGTGTATAAACGCATAATGTATTTCAAGTCATCTAATTTATTTAAAGCTTTAAAATTATTTAATTCTGCTCTGAACCCCCTCTTGTCATTCATTTATGTAATTGATATATTTTAGAAGCATTTAACTCTTTAAGTCACAATCTGAGTCCATTTTTAAAAGTATTATTTTGAACGAACGAGCATTGGGAGTTTTTTTTTTCGTTGAGTTCGAGGTCATTTTGGATGGCGAAAAGGAAATGCTAAGTTTAGTTTAGAATGCGATGTATTTGTTTCTGCTGAGAAAGAATGTGTAGAGGTGGTAGTCGCGACGGGAGAAGGGCTTTCTCCTTTTTACTGACGCGACTCGAAGGCATTTAGTATTGATATCGTGGGAAGAAATTTGGCGGTTTGATTCAAATGACTAGCTCCCTCTGCGTCCGCGAGGTGGACATAAATACTCTGGACACATTTTTCAGTGCGCATTTCCTCATTTCACTGCCTGAATACTCTACGTCAGTCCGGGCTTCGGTCCCGATAATTTCAACGCTCATGACGGACTCGGGAATTTGGCCGTCAGTGCCGGTTCTTTGAGATCCGTGAGTGATTGCTGTCTGGGGAAATGTGGCCATGAGACATCCGGATGATCCGAGGCCCTACCGGATTGAAGACTAACATTGTCACTGCTTTCGGCTTTCCGGATGACCCGAAGCCCATACCGGGTCCGACTCCGTGTCTGACGAAGCCGGGTTGTGCTAGATGATTCGTTCCGAGAAAGACCATGAGCGACGAGCCTGTCCGGACCATTTGACCGTATGGCACTGCTGGTATACCGGTCCCGTTTCTATATGGAGCGAGTGTTACTCTCTTGGAACTCCGATTTCGGCTGGTCTGTTTGACGTCAACTTCCCCTTCGTCAACATGACTCGATGTAAGCCTTTGGATTTTAACTTCAATACGAACCCTGAGGTTCATATCCAGGAAATCTCAGACTGTAATTTTACCACCCGTTGAAGACTCAGTTGAACTTCAAGCCTAACTTCTTTGCAACCCCTTTGCTGGCTCGCACATTTAATTACATGCTTTCAAAGGTTAAAATTAAGAGCAGAAATTTATTATCTATCATGTTTTAAATTCAGAAATCTGAACGCTTCGAATGCTCGCCTCCGTTCTTTTGACCATACCACCTTAATTATAAAATCTATAATTATTTAATGTTTTGCCACTCTAATTTAGTACATTTGATGTTTACGGCTCCTAGTCCTGTGGCATTTGGATAAGGTCTATTGCGCCAGTGGCGTGCTGATGAATCCAGTGGCGTGCTGATGAATATTCAGCTTTTGTGTTTGATAACTCCATACATAATTTAAATAAATGATTTATTTTAACTTCTAGATTATGTGTGTTTATTTTGATTTTTGTGTGATTTTATTTTATTTAATATTTTTGCTGAAGATGAAGAAGTTCCTTCAAGGTAAGGGTTTTGGTGTTAAATGTTTTTAAATGTGTTGGTTCTTCTGTATTTTCAGGCAGGTCACCTTGGAGATTTACTTCTCCGGACGAGGGGGGTGGGTGAACCTAAGGGGTTATTTGCGGCCTTTTCGATCACGGTTTTGTTGTGGTGCTGGTGCTTGTGTCATCAAAATTCCAAATTTAAGGTGGTCACGTTCCACGCCTTTACAATATTTTTCAATTTGGCGACTTGTTACAGAAATTTGCCAGATTTACTGCCAACCCTTTACCAACATACAGACGTAGAGAAGATATTTTCTTACATAGAACTATATATAACAGAACTTAAAATTAGAGATAACCAAAACAATCATAATTTTAACAAGTGTATAATACATGGAATTAGAGTTTCCTTTACCTTGTTGTACGAGAGTCACACTGGAATTTATGAGATACGCCTACGTGGTGCAAGTTAAACTTACCAGCTCTTAGTAGTGTTCAAAGTACTTCCCTCTAACATCAATGCACTTTTGTAGCGAATTTTCCAAATATTATGTACTTCAAGCCATCCATTTCTTGGAATCGATGAACAATATTCCTTCATAACCTCATCAATCTCATCTTCGGAATGAAGACAACGCCCACGTAAATTTCTTTTTAGATTAAAAAATAGCCAAAAGTCACACATAGCAAGATCAGGAAAATAGAATGGATGTTCTATAACTTTGATTTTTTTGTTCAAGAAATTCGACTGTCATTCTTGCTGAGTGAGAGGATGCATTGTCATGATGAAGCATGAGTCCCCTAACATTCACTTCCTGAAGAATTTCTGGAAGACAATTGATGGTGTACCAGTTAGATGTAACTGTCTTCGACCCCTCTAGATTTATGGCTTTAAATAGACCTGTACTTCTGAAGAACACGGCATACATTACTTCTTTCATTGGCCGTTGTTTTTCGTCATTGTTGGTTCAGGGTCATCTTCAAAGACCCATACTTTACTTTCGTGACGTGTTGAAACTTCAAAAAACGGTATGTACGTTTTATCACGAGTCATGATTTTAGACATAATGCGTTGTCCAACTTCATTAAGTAATTTTAGGGTTTCTTTACTGATTCTGACACGCTCCGACACGCTGACACGCTTTTTGGTGTTCTATTTATATCATAGGGGACACAACAACGACATACTATTTTTTTCATATGCAGTTATTCATGAATAATTTTATGTATAACTGTAGATTCAATGTTAAGTTCCATTTATATCATTTGGTAGGTACAGTGATTATCATCGATAAACATTTTTCGAATACCGACACATTTTCTGGGACTGCAGCTGACAAAGGTCTTCCTGTGTGTTCCTTATCCAGTAGAGAATTTCGACCTCTTCTGAACTTTGTAAACCATCTGAATACAGTGGAACGAGATGGAGTATCATTTCCATATGCTAATTGTAAACGTTGAAGACATTCTTCTTGATTTAGCCACACTCTAAAATCATAGAAAATCGCAGCTCGATAATGCTCTCGCGTCAACACCATTTTCTATTCTTCCAAAATTTATTCTACGACAGCTAAATTGTAATTGTTCCCCAAATTATCATCTGCGGATATAAAAGGGTTCAAATTTAATTATCCGACCAATATTTCTTTTCAAGCGCATATCGTCTGCCCAGTCTCAAGAATTTCAGTGTGACCCTCGTATTCTAGTATCCAGAGTGGCATTTAATACGTAAACATTGTAGAACGAAATAAGAAATTGCACATAACTGGGAAATAATGAATTTTATAATCAATGCCACTTAACCGCAATTTCAAATAAAAAAAAATAGATATTATAATTACGAAGCGTCATTTATAGCTCAATTAATAGATCACAACATAAAATAATTAAAAAAAATTACGAACACATGAATAATAGAGGCATAAAAATATCAAATCGACGTCTTTTCATCCAGCAATGATATTCCATAGATTTATTAACGTCCATTTTTACTTTTCTTATATACATAATGTATAAGGAAATTAATGTGACGGGGTCTAAAATTCGAATTCGAGTTTTCGATGGGAGAGCACGTTTCAAGCATCCCTGATCACGAATAAAACATTTCTGAAGTGATGGCTGTTTGTGTGTGTGTGTGTGTGTGTGTGAAAATATGTGTGTGTGTGTGTGTCAGTGAGTCTGTGGAGACGATAACTGACTAACGAATGGACCAATTCGAACGAAATTTGGTACAAAAATCACAATTCATAAACACTGGAAGCTTATTGTTTTTATACGCAATCGAATGCTTAGAACCCCCTTAAATTTTCGAGTGAAATTTTGAAAAAATCGTCAAAAAATCAAAACCGCTAATAAATACGCAAAAGACATTCGCTACGCAAATAGACATTTCTTATGTAACTCTTCATTAGAAAACGATTGACACAAATTTTAGAACGCTAACGTGAACCGTTCTTGAGATATTGCACATTTAAAAAAAAAAATATTCAAAAGTCATATAAAATTAAAAAATATATATTTCCTATTGAGACACATATTCACTTTTCATATGTGATACCATGCGATAAATTTGGTGACATAATTCTCGTGGAACTAGCTCGTTCCATTCAGGGAAAAAGATACTTTGGGTAATACTTTTGTATTTGAACACCAATAGTCATTTATCTTCTGTAAGAATAACTTATTTCTCTCTCCATAACGCTTGGCGAGATTTAGGCGACGAATTTGGCGGAATGTCGCCAACTTGGGTACATTTTTAATTGTTGTCATATTAACAAAAATCTCTCCAAATGGATAAAAATGACGTTAAATCAATGAAAATATCATCTAATTGAAGAAAATTCAATATCATGAAAAGAATCTGCTATAATATAAGTATCTGCTATAAGAATAACAGTTTTTAACCGTAAAAGTAGTAAATTCATTGCATTATATAAGGAGAATCATCTGTTGCCCACATCAGATTTCTTATTATGATTTTGATGTCCATTCAAGGGATTATTTAGGATACGTTTAGTTTGATCGATATAGAATAGCGTACTGTGAGAGGAATTTTTGTAAATGCCTCAATAATAGAATCTCTCAACAGGATCCTTAATAGAAATATTTTGTAGGTAATTACGCTTTTTTACCATCTTTTTCAACCTGTTCTTTACATTTCATTTATACATGCGTAGTATTTTACCCTGAAATCTATGTTTTTGTTGATTATTATATTCAGAGTATTCGTTCTGTACTTCGTTTTAAGTTTGGTTTTTATTTAGTTAATCACCATTCAATAGGCTAAATTAAACTTTACAAATATTCTTTAATACGAATACATGTTTATATATTTAGTATTTCTGTTATTCAATATGTTAATGAGAGAGGTTTTATACCATCAATATTTACTAAATTACTGAATGAAAACTCGCATAATATATCAGATATTTAAACTAAAGGAATGAACAAAATATATTTAGATAAATTCATATTAAGTTATATCTTCAAAACTGCACTATTTCAGTCCAAACTACTCTGTTACAGTCTGATATCTAGGGTCAAAGAAGTTCCAAACCTTTGAGAGCAGATTATTTTACCTCTCCTATATACACAAAGCTCACAGGGCAGACTCTAGCGAATATAATGATGGGAAGTTGTCATGGTTACAATATATCATATGGAATATCTTGTAGAGTATCTTTTTTGAACATGAACAATGCCTCTTTTTACGAAACGTTATGCAATGGAATATCCAAAGCGAAAATAAAATATATTTCCAAACTATATATAAAAATATATTTTATCCTAAATAAAATATTCTAAAATTTATTTGATATATCACTACATCAATGCGGATTTCGCTTACATTTAGGCATTTTAACAGATAGGGAAAAGTGACGAAAATCTGAAGTATTATTGGATGATTAATATTTGTCTAACATCGTAAGAAGCCTTTCTTTTTAGTTTTATCCCTAATTTACGTTTAGCAAACGATAGTATTGGTCTTTTGAGACGAATAATATAAAGATGAGAAGACGATAGTCAAAGAAAAAAGCCAAATCACGCCATGTGTTTGAAAGTTCTTATACTGCGCCTATCTGACCTTTGCTGTAACAGGTAGGAAATCTATGTCGAACATTCGCAGAATTCTAAAGTATGCATAAAATTAAACGCCATATTGATTCTCACATACAGTTAATTTTAAATCAAAATTCATAGGGGTTGCAATATATTCTTGGAATGCTATGCATTGTGGGCCTTCACGGAACAATTGTCAGCCTTATAGCTGAGAGTATCATGCTATACTAATATATGTACATACTATATGTACCATGCAATTTTTAATTGTCTAGCGATATACGCGGTTTAATTCTAGTCAAAATCAGTTCTTCTCCAGAACCACTAGTATATTCGCTGTGAAATATATTAAATCCCCTAGAATTACTAGGGGATTTAATAAGAGCCAAAATATTTTGTAAAATAATGTTAAGTGATTTTGAAACATGTCTAGACACATGATGGCTGGATAATAATATGTCCCCCCCCCCTTTTTTTTTTTACTGAAAAGAAAAAGGAAATTGTCGGAAACGTATATAAAAGAGAGCTGATCATGAACATTTCAAGAGTCAGAAATACATATTTTCTATTCATAGGAAAATTTCCGCGAGTCACAAGGCCAACCTATGGTTGGCAACTTCACTCACTGTGCTTTAAATGCATAGGATCCTGGGATCCTGGTTTAAATGACGGGTAAGCATAAGAAACACCCGTCCCACCCGAAGGTAAACGGAAAAAGACGATCCATCCTCACGGTAGTAATCCTGCCCCAACAATCATACTTCCACGACACAGCCACATGAGCAATGCCCAGACCAACACCAGTAAGCCCGAGACCCCGCCAATCCGCGCCGCCACGGGTAAAGAAGGGAATGAAGGGAAGAAATGACGGGTAAAGAAGACCGACGAAGATGTTTGGATTAGTGATTTGGTAAGCATTCCAAGTGATATGTTAGCGTGGCCACAGTAATGGAAAAAAATATAGAAAATAATTACAGATTTATGGGATGCTTAGAAGCCCCCTTGGGAAAATTTAAAACTTTAACTGGAGAATAGGGAAAACAAAAGTTTCACTGGAATAATAACTAGAATTTATGAGAAAACACAAATTTTAGATTTATGTAACGAGATTTTTAATGAACAGTTGCATTGTGGCTATCCCCCCCCCTCAAAACAAAATCTGATGTGGGCAACACATGACTTTCCTTATATAATGCAAAGAGTTTACTACATGGCCCACTCAATAAGCCTCCGGTCTAACTAAGAAAAACAATTTTTTTTCAGAAATTCGACTTTATTCATCAACATACTCTTCTTCAAGAGTGATGCATTCATTCCAACCCTCCTCTAACTTTTCGATGCCATTTTTGTAGATTTATTTGTCTTTGTCTCAAAATAGGCCTCAGTTTCGGAAATCACCAAATTTCTTTCCCTGGAGCATCTTTTTGATGTCTGCAAAAAGCCAGTAGTCGCTGGGGGCCAGATCTGGAGAGAACGGTGGGTGAGGAAGCAATTCGAAGCATAATTCATATAATTTAAACATCGTTTTCATCGACTTGTGACACGTGGCATTGTCTTGGTGGAACAGCACTTTTTCTTTTGCATGTGAGGCTGTTTTTCTTGATTTCCACACTCAATCGATCCAATAATGCCATGTAATATTCGCTATTGATAGTTTTACCTTTCTCAAGATAGTCGATGAACAAAATACCATGCGCGTCCCAAAATACGGATGCCATAAACTTGCCAGCTGACTTTTGGGTTTTTGGTCGCTTTGGACGACTTTCACCGGCTGCTGTCCACTCAGTAGACGACCTGTTTGATACAGATGTGTATTAATGGATCCATGTTTCATCAATTGTTACATACCGACGCAATAAATACTTCCTATCTTGCTTGAACAGCTCCAAACAGTGCTCTTAATCGTCGACGCGTTGCTCTTTTTGGTCCGGTGTGAGTAAACGCGGCACCCACTTCGAAAGCAACTTACGCATGCTCAAATTTTCGTGCAAAATTATAAACACACTGCCTTCTGATACCTTTAAGGTGTCAGCTATCTCACGCAACTTCACTTTATGGTCTTTCAAAATTATTTTGTGGACTTATTTTATGTTTTCCGTAACAACTGCCGATTTTGGGCGACCAGAGTGTTCAGCATCATCGGTGTTTGTACAACCGCGTTTAAATTCAGCATACCAGTCAATAATAGTTGATTTCCCTGGTGTAGAGTCTCCATAACGCTTATCAAGTCACTGTTTGACTTGAACAGTACTTTTCCCATCAAAAAACAATGCTTAACCAACACACGAAATTTTTTTATCCATTGTTTTGAAAATTACAAAAGTGGGGTCACTAAAACTACTGTAACCTATAAAGTAATTGTCAGAATGTCATGAAATTTTGACACATGTCGTTTGAAGGTTGGTATTATCCAGAAATAATATGGGTCTGTCAACAGTTTTGCCATATATGTGTCAGACCGGAGACTTATTGAATGAAGACTTATTGAGTGTGTCAGACCGGAGACTTTTACAGCAAAATAAAAAAAATCTGATGTGGGCAACACATGACTTTCCTTATATAATGCAATGAATTTACTACTTTTACACTAAAAAAAATAGGTTTTTCTTATAGTAGATACTTATATTCTTTCCAAGATATTGAATTTTCGACAATTAGTCGTCATTTTCATTGATTTAGCGTCATTTTAATCCATTTGGCGAGATTTTCGTTAATTTGGCAACATTTCAAAAAGTCGCCAAGTTGGCGACATTCTGCCAAATTGGTCGCCAAAATCTCGCCAAGCTTTACAGACGGAGAAATAAGTTATTCTTATAACAGAAAAATATTGGCGTTCAAATACAAAAGTATTACTCGAAGTATATTTTCTCATGAATGGAACGAGCTAGATCCACGAGAATGATGTCACTCAATTTATCGCATGGTATTACATATGAAAAGTGAACATGTTTCTCAATAGAAAATATATTTTTTTTATTTTATATGACTTTTTGATAATTTTTTTGAAAAATGTTAAATATTTCGAGAACGGCTCATGTTAGCGTTCTAAATTTTAAATGTCTATTTGCGTATCTTTATTAGCGGTTTTGATTTTTTGACGATTTTTTCAAAATTTCACTCGAAAATTTAGGCGGGTTCTGAACATTCGATTACGTTTAAAAACAATAAGCTTCCAGTGTTTGCGGATTGTGATTTCTGTACCAAATTTCGTTCGAATCGGTCCATTCGTTCGTCAGTTATCGTCTCTTCAGACCCACTGACACACACACGCACACACACACAAACATACTTTCACACACACACACACACAGACATCACTTCAAAAATGTTTGATTCGTGATCAGAGATGCTTGAAACGTGCTCTCCCGTCGAAAACTCGAATTCGAATTTTCGACCCCGTCACAATACTTTCCTTATACATTATGTATATAACGAAAGTAATAGGTTATTCTTATAGTAGATACTTATATTCCAAGATATTAAATTTTCGCCAATTAGTCGTCATTTACTTTGATTTAGCGTCATTTTTATCCCTTTGTCGAGATTTTCGTTCATTTGGAAACATTTAAAACAGTCGCCAAGTTGGCGAAATTCCGCCAAATTTGCCAAACGTTATGGACGGAGAAATAAGTTATTCTTATAGCAGATAAATGACTATTGGCGTTCAAATACAAAAGTATTACTCAAAGTATATTTTCTCATGAATGGAACGAGTTAGATTCACGAGAATGATGTCACTAAATTTATCGCATGATATTACATATGAAGAGTGAACATGTTTCTCAACAGTTAATATTCTTTTTTTAATTTATGGGATTTTCTGATAAATGCATTTGAAAAATGTGCAATATCTCAAGAACGAATCGTGCTAGCGTTCTAAAATTTATGTCAATCGTTTTCTAAGGAATAACTACAATAGAAATGTGTATTTGCATTATTTTATTAAATGTTTTGATATTTTGATGATTTTTTTCAAAGTTTAACTCGAAATTTTAGGGGGATTCTGTACATTCGATTGTGTTTAAAAACAATAGGCTTCCAGTATTCACGGATTGTGATTTTTCTACCAAATGTCATTCGAATCGCCTCATTCCTTCGTGAGATATCGTCTCCACAGTCTGACTGACACAACCACACACACACACACAGAGGCATCACCTCAAAAATGTTCGACTTGTGATCAGGGATGCCTTAAACGTGCTCTCCCGTCGAAAACTCGAATTCGAATTTTCGACGGCGTCACAATACTTTCCTTATACATTATGTATGTAGGGAAAGTAAAAATAATTAACTTTCAACACCTACCTAAGGGCCGAACATTAAAATAATAGTATTATGGAAGATGCGTATTCTAATCTTGGCTGTCTGCCAGGAACGATGTCAATTGCGGCACACTTATTCTTGTTTTCTTGTAAGGGCATTGTCTCCATTTCATTTTATTCCATCTTCTTCAACAGCTTTTAGGACATACTTAGGATTTCTCATAGCGAATTTTAAATCTATCATTTTTCAAATAGTATGATCTTTCATTTTTGGTTATGGATTTGACAATTTAAACTTGAGGCTCTTTTAATGGCAAATTTAGAATTATATCTACTCATGATCTTCGACGCTGGCATAATCACACCTGGAGAAAATGTCATACTAAATACTACATAGATTAGAATATTTTTGAAGCATCATCTTTAAGAGGTTTAGGAAGTTGTTTTCGCTGCTGAGTTGAGTTTTTACACTTGGAACAATTGGAGACATCATTGGAGACTGATTTGCGACTTATTTGTTTATTACTTTCCTTATATACATAATGTATAAGGAAAGTATTATGACGGGGTCGAAAATTCGAATTCGAGTTTTCGACGGGAGAGCTCGTTTCAAGCATCCCTGATCACGAATCAAACATTTTTGCGGTGTTGTCTGTCTGTGTGTGTGTGTATGTGTGTATCAGTGAGTCTATGGATACGATATATCACGAACGAATGGAACGATTCGAATGAAATTTGGTACAAAAATCATAATCCATGCATACTGGAAGCCTATTGTTTTTAAACGTAATCGAATGTCCAGAACTCCCCTAAATTTTCGAGTGAAATTTTGAAAAAAATCATAAAAAAATTAAAACCTTTAATAAAGTTGCGAAAATTGACATTTCTTATGTAATTTTTCCTTAGAAAACAATTGACATAAACTTTAGAACGCTAGCTTGAACCGTTCTCGTGATATTCCAAATTTTGTACAATATCTCGAGATACAGGTGTATAGAAACTCCAATGGCGCTATCGGAACTATCGGATTTCTCTTTTAGGGGAAAGGGCTACGCTTTCTATTAAAGACTGGAAGGTATGCTCGTTATACGACATAATTAAAAATTTGCAGAGCATTGTCTCCTATTTAGCGTAATTTTTATCAATTTGGCGACATTTTCGTCAATCTGGCTATATTTAAAAATGTCGCTAAGTTTGAGAACCCTGCCAAAGTTTTCGTAAGCGTTACGGGTGTACGGAGAAATAAGTTATTCATATAGTTGTTTGTTATGCTTTTTGCAAGATATTGGATTTTCATCAATTACTCGTCATTTTCATTGATTTAACTTCAATTTTATCAATTTGGCGATATTTTTAACAATTTGGCTACAATTTCGCCAATTTGGCAACATTTGGCAACATTTATTCCGCCAATGTCAACGCCAAAATTTCAACGCCAAAAGATGTTTGACAACATTTTGTAACAGCATTACCCAGAGATAGATAGATAAACAGATAGATAGATCAAAGTGTATATATTATTAATAGAGGGAAAAATCATATACAAAATTGTAAAGCCTTGGAAAATTAGTATTAGTCATTTTTGTCCTTTCACAAAAGAGATATAGGAACCCTGAAAACCAGCGTATATAATTTAACGCCTCTTTAAATAAAAACAGAACATATAGGCAACGCGACAGAATATAATTTACTTTATTATATATATAAAATACAAAATATTAACCTTTAACAACAATACTTTCACACGTATACTAAGATGTATCTAAGTGTTTTTCAATTTCTCTACGTCCACACTATTGCTAAATACTAATTTTACAACGCCCTACAAATGTGTATTTAAATATCCCTTTATCTCTAATAAGATTATATTTAACATTCGTACCACCAAAAGGAAGGGTCAACCTCCCAATAGTCACCTCACAGCGTTCCGCCATAGGGGTTTCCTATACTCTTGCAAAATAGAATACCTGATAACTCTAATACTTCTAGATTTATTGGACTGATCTTTTGGCCTTTTTTTTTACTCCCTGTATACTGCTTCTTGGCGTACACGGCTCTACATAGAAAATTCAATAAAGTGTTTCATATTCCCATCAGATTATATAAGAATGGGAGACGGCGCCTATGGGGTTACAAATATGTGAATTCTTTCTGGGAGTTCTCACTCGGGTTTCATGAAGCAGGCTCTTCCAGGTTGTGGAAAGAGGCTGGCTTTTATGAACATGTCTTTCAGATCCATAAGCTATTGTAGTCGAGTCTTGACGGGAACATCTTCCGGCTTCCATCCGTGAATAGTTTCTATGGGTCTCGCTTGGTGGTGGATAAAAACTTCTTTGGTTCTTCACCCTAGTCGGCAAAAATCATAGGTTGCTGCAGAGGTCTGACTGAATCTGCCTAAAAGAAAACTTCCATTATAAGCATTTCTGATAAACATAAAATAAGATCGTTCCATTGCAGGTTTTAGCATTCGTAAACTGGTTTCTTGCTTTAAAGCGCCTTTCTGCACATTTTAACCGGTAACTGGAATGTAATAAAAAAAATTAGCTACTTGCCATAATTCTGTAAATATTTGCACACAAAAAAATGCAGGCGTACTATGCAGCTTTACTACGCCTTTGCACGAGAATTTGATCTCAGATTTTGTGCACCCAGAGGACAGAGATATAGACCCAATTTTCGTCATTTTCTGTAGAGTACTGCAAAATCGCGATATATAGTAAATTTCCTTGCCGTTCCATCCTTCTCTTTTGAATGTATATTCTTGTAAATAATATAAGTAGGGATTTTCCTCTAGCATACAAAGGAATCTGTCTCCTGCTGAAAACTATAACCATATTTAGTTTTAGAATTACGCTTGTCTTCTGTTATCTAACTGAGTGAGGCAATGTAGATTCCCATACATACACCTCTGTATTTATCGCAAGTTAAATCTACTAGATATTTAAAGAATATAAAATGAATGTGATTTTATGTTCCCACTAGTCCACTTATTTTCTTTCTTAGGGGGAACAATACAACTTACAGATACATGATATATTCTAAATATGGATGAATGTTTGGCGTATTTTTAATAAATTAGTTTTTTAAAATAAATCTATGATATTTTCAGCGTTACCTTTACCTTTACATTTGGTCGTAGGAAATTCAAAAAAGATAAAATACAGTGAAGTCTGCTTGTTGCAAAGTCGCAAGAGAAAGGAGGAGATAATCGTTATAACAGATATTCGAAATAACCCATCAAATGTTTAGGTATGCGATTAACAGTAATAATGATATACATGTCTTCATATTGTGAAATGGACAATCGCTATAGTAAGGTTGAAATGTATTGCTTCTTTATTTACGCCAAAATAATCTATAACTTTGTTTCGAACATTTAAATTTAAACTTATGAGCATAGCAATTTTTCTACAGTTACTGTAATTAACATTGAAGGCTTTGAAACCATCACGTAATTTTGGATAATCTCCAAAGCAATTTTTCATGTTAACGTTCCGATTTTTAAAAAAAAAAATCGGTTTATTTTTATTTGAATTCATCAACGTAATATCTGCAAAGAAAGCAATAATGGTATTATCAACCTTACATTGGATGAGAAATGACGCAATGTTATGTTGTTTTATTTTAAGTTCGTCACATGAGTTGTACAATTAATAGTTTAAACAAGATAGCGTCTACCATGTTTGGGAATTGCACCACCAAACTCTATCAACCATTTTCGAAAAACGAGAGATATAAAGTTTTTTGTTATTCAGATAAATGACTTGTAGACTTTTACAGCCTTTAATATAACGATTTTTTTTTCAGACTTCCCTATAACTAAATGTGTTCTTTTATCCTGGTATCTTGTTTTTATTCCAGGAAGTTCGTAAAACTATTTTGTTTACCTCTCCCACACTAAAACATTTGCAATATTTGATGTCCTAGTCTGTAATAATTTGCCATAAGCGACATTATTTTATTATTTTTTGATACATTTTATCTTATAAAAATACCTCGGTGACAAAAAATTGTCATAACCAATACTTTACTACACTTCAACTCTATAACAGGGCCCCATCCCTATAATAGTATTTATACATTTAAAATCTTATTTAATTGATTTATTTTATAATTTTTTAATTTGTTTATTATATTGTTCACAGATTAATCTAGTATAGAATGGCTAAATTAAATATACTATTACATCTACACAAAGACGTCATTGTGACTTACCTTGTAATACATGGCAGTGTATAGGGAAAGTGTTGGAATCATACCGAAAATCACAAATCGAGTTTTCGACGGATCTACATGTTTCGAGACCTCTAGAATACTAAAAAACTGTTTTTAGCTTGACGTATGTGTGTATGTGTGTCTGTCTGTCTGTGCAATGTATGTATCCACTCTAACTCAAAAACTCCGAATTTCATAAAATTTGGGTAGGTAAGTCACTTGTGTGTGACCCTGGTGCTGATTAGTTTTTGGTACGATTCGGGATAAAAAAATCCCCGCCCTTTTTTTTTTTTGCGAAATACCCCTCAAAAATTGCCTGAAAAAATGAAATACATTGAACTCTATGGGACCTAATTTTTCAAACATTTTTTAAGCGGATTTAAAATTCACAAATTGTTTCGAAAATTTTAGATAATATTCAAATTGTTCCATAAAATATATAAAAAAATTCAGAGAAATATATTCAGTAGTTTTTTAAACAACGCAATTACAATATATTTGAGTTTAATGTGATCATCCAAGTTTGGTTATTTCTACAACGAAGCCTATTTTTCACTTATGAAAAATGTAAACAGCAAAATATGTAGAATGAGTTGCATTAGAATTCCTGTATTTCTTTAACACAAAATTATTTAGCCCATGGAGTCTGCATAGCTGATATGAATGAAATATTCATTGATTTTACAAAGAGAAGGACGATTTTTCTCGATGAAGTTTTAAGCATAGAGTTTAATTACTTGTAGCTCCATGGATTTAATTTTTAAATAAAATAAATTATTATAGTATTGTGATGAATGTGATGAATGGGGAAAAGTCATGAATGAAATGCTGTTTTTATAGAGAGATCCAGACGTGTTATTTTTTCTATGACGTCATTTGAATGAATTTCAATTGTTTTCGATGAAGTTTTCAATATAATAAATTATCGTAGTAATATGATTGTTTGAAAATTATTACCGAGGAATGTATCGCATTTTAGATATGTTTAAACCAGACAATTTAAATTGCAATGCCGTCATTTGAATGTTCTTTTTTTCGATTAAGGTTTAAGTTTTCAAATATAATGAATTAATGTAGTATTGTGATAATTTTAAAATATTACCGAGGGATGTATTGCATTTTAGACTCGTTTAAATAAAATTGCATTGAAGTTGGAAAGTGTTTCATAATCAATGTTTTAAGCATGATTGATATTTTTTGTAATATTTTTAAATTAATTGTTATGGTTTCAAAACAATTCTTTATTCGAATTGCTTCAGACGATCAGATGCAAAATACCTTAGGCATGGTGAAAATATAAAATACATTAGACATCTACGGAACTTTCTACAGATATAAATTTATTTTACCGCATTTTTTCTGATTTCAAAAGCCATAAAAACTAAGAACATCACTTGAGATGAAGTCTGATGACACTTAACTTGATCGTTTTATCAAAACTACTTCGTCTTGCTTTCGTACCAAATATTCTCAAAGTGTCGAGACAAAAATGTATTTCTCCCTACTGGGTGTACCTAAACTTCAGCGGGTGATCTTTGAAAGAACATAATGATATCCCGTTTCCATGGTTACGTTATCCGACCGAACATCTTGGAGACTATATCACTTGCCATCGAACAACGGTCCTTTCGGTGAAGTGTTATCTGCATGGTACTTCACGGAAGACATATTTTTCAGGATTTTCTTGTCATTTTCATGAAAACCGTGATAAAGTCGAAAGTTACTTCTGGAAAAGTTTCGAACATAAAATTGATTTTTGTATCTTAGTTTCATATTCATATATATATATATATATGCACGTGCTTAGATTGTATGTATCATTCTTGTAAAATATCAATTTAATTTCCATGCTTTATTACTTATATCACCTTTTAGTATAAAATTAAGATTCATTTTAAATCTCTAGTATCATTGTTTTCCTTTTGTTAGATACTATATTTCAAATACCCTTTGACAGATATCATTTAACCTCCTTAATGTTATTGAAATTGGGTATGCCGTATTTCATCCACGTTCTAAATATTATCTTATATATATATATATATATATATATATATATATATATATATATATATATAATCCAAATAGAATGTATGAACAGTACCACAAATTGGTTGTGGGGGGTTGTGAGCCCCACTCCCTGGTTGAAGCATGCCTTTAGAGCTGCGGCAAACACTCCATTACATACATTTACACTCCAAATACATTATATACATTTATGCATTACCTTTCATGGTAATTTTATTCCACACATTAGCTTTAAATTTTGAATATTTATAATGTATATATATATATATATATATATATATATATATATATTAATCGAGGTTCGCCGAGTTTAGGTTTGCAGTGTTGAAGAAGCCAATAATACAATTTGATATAATCAACTCAAAAGTGCAATTTCGATAAACTTTATTTCATACACTTTTCTCTATTTAAATTGGAAGATATTTAATAAGAAAGACTAATCATGTATAAAGCATTGATTATGAAACAATTTCCAACTAAAATGCAATTTTATGTAAACATCTCTAAAATACGATACATTCAGCGCTGATACATTTTAAATTATCAGAGTACTACAGTAATTTATTGTATTTAAAAAGTTAAAACTCCATAAAAAATAACTTTATTCAAATGACGTCATCGAAATATAAATCAACTGGCTCTCTATGCCGGACAGATATTGCCACACAGAAAATGTACACTATTTCCGCACAGAAAATACGCAACGAAACTTTTAAGACGGATCCAACAATAAAAATAAATTTAAAAGAACTTTAAAATTCACGATAAAAAATTGAAGGCCATATTTTATTTTGAAGTGGGTCACGTGATCTCTTCATATAATATGGGTGTAGTTATTATTTTCAATTTTATTTGAAAAACTAATGAACATGTTTTGCCGAATTTCTTTTTATATATTTTATGGGATAATTTGCATATTTCTTAAAATTTTCCAAGCAATTTGTGAATTTTAAATTAGCTAAAAATTATCTTTTAAAATGTGTAAAAATATTTGCTCTTTAAAAATGTTTTAAAATTAGGTCCCATAGGGTTCAATGTATTTCGTTTCCTCAACCCGGGTTCAATCTAAAACTAATTGGGTGATATTATTCAATTACATTTACATAAGTTCCACAGACCGCCTGAACAACATACTAAAATTTCATTTTGATAAATTCATTTTTACGGCAGTTATTGTGCGAACCGACCAACAGACAGAGATAATGAAACAAAGTCATAAACGCTTTTCAGTTTTGTTGAAAAGTGTTAATAAAATCGATTGCTGTATAAACACATTAGATATAATTCCGTTGCTACGCAACATGATATAACTTTCTTTAAATAAATTAGCGGAAAAAACATCGTCTCCATGACGGAATCTCTATGGAATGTTTAACTGTGCGTTTTTATCAATATCTCGATAGCAGTTGAAACATAAACTTGAAATATAAACTACACCGGCTTGAACACGAACTTGAAACATAAACTAACTTTTAAGTAGTGCAATTTTACGGATATCCACAAAGTTTCATGAATTTTGGTGCTGCCGTTCTCTAGTGATGATGAGACAAACGCACAAACACTCAAATAAATAAACAGACAAATTCTGAATTTTATGTATAAAGACTCCCTCATAAGTCCTTATGCATCACTTTAAATTTCGATTGACGTGTTCTAGCATGGTCTACTAATAGAAAAACATCAATGTGCTATCGATTAAGATTTTTGCAGTGTTATAGTGGCGAATTGAAGAAATTAGACTTCTATATCAAACACAAAGTTAGATAAACAAAAATTTTTAAATGAAACTTTCCGTTTACATATAAAATGTACGCAGACTATAAGAAAAGTATGTCAACGAAAGGCGACAGTTATTGTACTCCATCATTTATCTGCCATTTTTATGCAACATTTATTACTTTTCTTGTATACATAGTATAATGTATAAGAGAAGTATTGTGACAGGGTAACCTATTTCTCGATCCATAAAGTTTAGAGAGATTTTGGCGTCGAATTTGACAGAACGTCGCCAACTTGGCGATATTTTAAAAGGATGCCAACTTGATAAAAATGACGCTAAATCAATGAAAATAACAACTAATTGACGAAAATTTAATATCTTGGAAAGTAAATAAGAATCTATATAAATAAAAATGAAAATCTGTCTGTTTGTCTGTCTGTCTGTTTGTCCCGTCATCACGGAAAAACGGCTGAACCGAATTCGATTAAATTTTGTGGGTAGCCTGAATAATCCCACTTAACATTTAGTGCATGTAAGGTGTTTCTATGATCCGTGGTTCTCGAGATATTAGTAAAGAACCATATTTTCGTTTGTTTCATCATCACGGGAGAACGGCTGAATCGAATTTGATGAAATTTTGTGGATAGCCTTTAAACAGCTCCCCATAAACTTAGACTAAGATTCAAGTATCTAAGACATGGGGTTGTCGAGATATTAATGAAAAACGAAACTTTTTCCTAGGAGTTCTACTCTCTAACTCCGTGGTTTAACCAAAGAAAAGCTTGAAAATCGTTTGAAAGAGGATTAAAACTGTATCTCTGAGTTTGGGGGGATCTTATAATACAATTTTAGTGTTTTCATTTAGTATATACAAACGGGATCAGGATATTTTATTCTTCAGATCTGCAAATTCAGAGCTACGAATTTAGCGGAATATCTCTAAATAACTTAGTAACTTCTCTTAAACCTTACCAAATTAGCGGAAATGTTTCCAAATTTATAAAATTGGCGCAAATAAATGATTTGTTTTTTAGAATAGAGTACTGAAATGATGTTCCGTAGCATTTGTCGGTCAATCCATCCATCCTACTACTAACACGTTTAACGAATTTTTTTAATATCACGAAATTGATGAAAGTGTTTGTGAGTCCATAAAAATATCATGGAATTGATAAAATCGCTCTTAATAAATGAAAATAATTGTGTTTTGTTAGGGGATAGTATTGTAATGATGTTTCATCAATTTAGGACTATCAGTCCTATAGTCTCATTTGGCGATAAATTTGGCGATTTTTTAAGTTATCGCTAAATTGACGAAAATGTCGCCAAACCTTCCATGGAGATAGCATTATTCAGACGATATGATTTCCATCAATTTATTTGAAGCAAATGATATCATGTCGCTTAGCAACGGATCCAATGTGTTATGTGTCATACGATTTTTATTAAATCTTTTCCAATTTGAATAATAAAGATATGTATATAAAATAAATTTCATTGACATTGCATTTTTGACTGGATAATATCAATTACGGTCTTCAAGTTTAAACATTATTATCATTGATATTTTCGCGGACTGTTGATTCAGGGATTATTGATATTTTCAAGTTATTATGCCATTGTTTATTTATGACGAAAATTGCTGAAACTCATATATAGTACGTTGTACGAGTGATCTTCTACAAATGCACGGATATATCTTCTAATCTACAAGAATATAAGTAGTACAGGTATATTGGCATATATTTTGATATATATAGGCATATATTGGAATCAATTACGACCTTCTGGTATAATGATTACGGGGATTGTTGATATTTTCAACTTATTACGTCATTTCTGTTATTTCGGCAAACATTTTTGAGACTCATATTGTAATACGGGTAATTTTCTACTAACACACTGGCATATTTTCTAATCTGCGACAATATAAGTAGTACGGGGTTGAATATATTGATTCACTTCCTTTTTTTTTGTAAATTTTTTTACAAAAGGGGCCAGGATGTTTTATTCTTTAGATCTGCCCGTGAAGATAATTTTGCATAGTGAGAACAGATACTCTTAAACTTCTCTTTAGGGGCAATAAATTTAATATTTAACAGAATTTGCACATGATTGCGAATTATAAGTTTCTTTATATTATACACTCCGTACGAAGAACGAGTATGCTGCTAGTATAATATATGAATAACCTATTTTTCTGTCCGTAACGTTTGGCGAAGTTTTGGTGACGAATTTGTGGGAATATCTCTAACTCGCTGACTTTTCAAATGTTGTCAAATTGAAGAATATGTCACCCAATTGATAAAAATTCGCCGAATTGATGAAACCGACACTAAATCAATGAAATGACGACTAATTGATGCATGTTCAATAACTTGGAAAGAACATAAGAGTTGATTATATGAATAACCCATTTCTCTGTTCGTCCTTCCGTAACGTTAGGCGAGAAATTAGCGGGACATCGACAACTTGGCAACTATTTTAAATGTTTCTAAACAGACAAAAATTTCCCCAAATTGATAAAAATAACGCCAAATGAGAAGTAATGTTTCGCAAATGCTGATTATCTTTATATGACGGGTATGACCCCCACATCCTAGGACGGGCCCCCTGGCCCCAAATATAATACAATAAAACCTCCTTTAATGGACATATCCGAAGAACGAAATTTTCTGGATAATTACTATATATCAAGAGCCGAAAATAATCCATTTCTTAGGAAAAGCATTGTGTTTAACCTCCGTATAACAGAACCTCTTGACAACATACACTTTTTTACGGTCCCATGCGTTTGCAATATGGATTATTTTTTATGTTGTATACTTAAATGCGGTAACTCGTATAGTCTCAGATGTCATATATGATATACAATAACGTCTAACATAATATTCCCACACATGATACACTGTAAAATTCTCATTCAGTATGATAAACAGCAGCCCATGAAAAATATTTTATAAAAAAATGGAAATTATTAAAAAATATAAAAAATTACAAATGAGATTGCTTCTTAATTGTGCATGTCCTAGCCTTTCTCTGAATTTATCTATAACATCAGAAAAGTCAACCTTCTTAGCTAGATCACTTTCAATGGCTAAAATATCTCGGTGGTTTAATCTCTATTGCCTTGTTGTGGCTTTTCAGTGAATTGGCCAGCATACTAAATGACCCTCAGCTGAAGAAACAGTCACCGGTATAGTACAAAACAGTCGAATCGCAAGACAGAAATTAGCAAATATACCCTGAACGTTTTTGCTATAAATAGAGTTAATGGATTTTTAGAGGAGCCTTAATGGATTTTTCTGAGATTCAGAGACAGTGGCTGAATGCTTTACACATGCAAAATTTCTTCTAAAAGGTCATCCGGCAAGTCGGTTTTAAATCCATCCACAGGGGACTTCACTTTCACTATTAATTGATCATTGTCCATGTCTGTAAAATTTAAGACTGGAGAGAATGATTCGCAAATGGACTCAGCAGCCTCAAATCGTGACTTTAAATCAAACATTATAACATCCAATACAGGGAAAACCACTGTAGTTTTGAATTATCCATCTGGTTCGAGTGCTTCAGTTTCAGTATCAGTACTTGTGCTCGAGGACTTACCTGATGGTTTTCTCTTCTTGGGAAAGTCAGATGATATTCCTACTGCTTCAGCGACCACTTTTGCCTCTTGAAGAGTTTCCTCCCATGAGTCGCGAAAGTGTTGCATCTCCATTACCAAGTCTCTCACAAGAGCAGTTTCCACGTTGAGTGATATTCCCTTACTTTCTATAATGACATTTTTTTGGTCAATACTTGACAAGAGTTTATGCCAAATCGACGTTGTTAGAAGGCCTATAAATGATCTCAAGTATTTCTTCAGTCCTTTGATGGTGTTGTGTGCTGATGGAGTGAAGTTTGTAGCCATTTCCTCGAGGATGAATGACATCTAAGACTTTCAGTACACCAGGATAATGCTTGACGATGGGGCGCAGAGCTTGGATTTTTTTTAGCAGCTGTCAATTAGTGAATAAGAAAAAAAACCTGAAAGGCGCCCAGCTCCGCCGGGCCCCCTTTCACATACGTTTGTTCCGGGCCCCCTGGGTGTAGCCATGCTAGCCACCCCCTTGTGGGGGCCATGAATTGACGGGCACACCTTCTAGTATATAAGAAATACTCTTCGCTCCGTTTGACAGCAACACTAACTTGGCAATATTTCGCCCCAGATTGACAAAAATATCGTCAAATTTGCAAAAATAACACAACATTAATGAAAATGTAGCCTTATTGATGAATTAATTATTAAAATATTTTAATATATGGACTATATAGCTTATTGAGAATGCTATCAATATTGATAAATGCTTATTTAGTGCTCACGATGTATAAGTAAACTGGATACTATGAAATTATTTTACATGTTGTCATCCAAAAAATCGCCAAATTAATAATTCAACGGTTAAAATACAGTACCGTGGAACTTATACATTATTGCTTGACTGTAAAATGAATAAATTCATTGCATTACATAAGGACAGTCGTGCGGCCCACATTTGATTTTTTTACAACAAAGTGAATAACTCTAAATAAATTAATATTAGAGAAGTTGCAAAGATTATTATTTTTTCATGCACACTTCTCACCTTTTCTATCAGAAATATTATATATATATATATATATATATATATATATATATATATATATATATATATATATATATAATATTTATATATATAATAATATATATATATTATATTTATATATTATTATATATATATAAATAAATATAAAGCACAATTATCGCTCTTCGTTACCATCATTCTTTATCTTCTATGTACTGCCCCAACCGGGAATCGAACCTTGAATCGTCGAACTGGCCAGCCGACACTCTATCCTTGAGGTACTGAGCCGAAATTGCAAGCTCTTATATTTGAAGTTGACTCTGTATTTTCCACCATCTGATATCAGATTGACGTGCAACTGACAATCTAACTAACCACATCCTCCTTTTTAACCTCCAGGTTAGCATCCTGCGTGGTCGAATTTTTTCAAGCAACTTGTTTTCAAATATTTTTTTGAGCATTAAATACTTGAGTAAGAATTTATTGCAACATATGTGTAAAAAATCTTACTGCCTAAGCGTAAATTGAATCACGAATCGTTATACTGGCTTGCCAACGCTCTACCGTTGAGTTGATGGAAAGGAATTGCAAACTCTTATTGTCGAAGTGAGCTCTGAATTCTCAACTCTCTAATGTCAGACTGACAATCAGACTTACCAGGTCCTGATGCTATTTTTATACTCCAGGCAAACTTCCTGCTTGGTTTTTATCCTCTCGATTTGAAATCAGCGCTCAATATCCCAAAGTGCACTGAATCCATGACCGTCGTACTACGTTCACTTTATGACCCACCGATATCTGTGCACTATCCGACAGGATTGATTTGTTCGGGCGTCAATGTAAAGAATTTGGCTGCTCCAAATGGGAATCGAACCCCGGATCTTCGAACTTGCCAGCTGACGCCCTACCATTGAGCTATTGGGATGAAATTGCAAACTCTAACTTTCGAACATGACTCTGAAGGCCTCATTTATTATCGTCCATGTACATGTAGTCTGCAAACCACACGTCCTTTCATATTAAAACTTTTTTGTACTAAACATATTTGTATTTGAAAATCTAGAAAATATCTTGTTACTTCTTATAAATGCTTAATGTATAAATGAATATATATATATATATATATATATATATTTGCAGTTTTATATTATATATATATATATATATATATATATATATATATCCAAAAATATTGAAACACGCTTTACTTCCTTACCTGTTGGAGATGAGTGGGCAATCTAAATTGCAAAAATGTTGAAAGTAAGGTAGGAAATAAGACTACGTTAATGAAATAGTCATCTAATTCATTTTCAAAAAGTTACACTTTTTAAATTTTTATACGAGCCCCTTAGACAAATGTGGTTAATCAGAATTTTTTATATTTTTAATACAGCAAGATCATTAAAAACACCGCATATCTGTATCTTTAAAATCAAGTGAATTATAATAAAAGATAATATCTGACTTATGACACTTTTCCGTACCATGTGAAAGGCTGTTTCATCAGTGAAAATGGGGATCATAAACAAGTTGACGATGAAAATTGTTTAGATCAAAAATACGTTAATATGTGTTAACATTTTTTACCACAAATGCACCTAAATAAAGCATTACTCAGAAAAATATCATATAAAGCAGTGGTACTCACTACGTCTCCTATGTCTCCTATATACTATCATCCAGTTTTATTTTTTTTTGTGATATGTCAGAAATTTACATTTCTAGTTTGGTATATGGCCCCCATTCACAATGTTCAATTTTCAATTAAATATAACTCTCTCAATTTTAAAAATACAGATATGCGGTTTATTTTAATGATCTTGTTGCATCAAAAATAAAAAATTTCTGATTGATCAAATTTGTCTAAGGGGGTCATGCAAAAAAGAAATTTAAAAATGTTACATTTTGAAAATTAATGGGAGGACTATTTCATTAACGCAGTCTTATTTCCTATCTGACTTTCAACAACATTTTTGCAATTTGCATTTCCACTTGTCTCCAACAATAGGTAAAGAATTAACGCGCTTTTCAATCTTTTTGGGACACCCTGTATTTATATATATATATATATATATATATATATATATATATATATATATATATATATATATACAGGAGGGAGGGACTACTGGATACTAATATATATAGGGACTAGTGTATATATACAGGGTAAAATAATGTACAAGATCTGCAACATAAAGCTATCGATATTAAATTAACAGCATATAAGTTGAAATTGCGGGATTTTGGCCACTTTTTAGTCCAAACAGAAATATTTATGCATGCTCACATGCAAAATCATTAAATGTAATTGATATTGAATTAATATCCCGTGAAATAAACTACTTCTGGCGAGTTTTTTGAAGTCAAAATACAATTTTTTTTTCAAAAAGAATCTTCTCTTGTGAATAGGACAAACTAGATCGATGAGAACGATGTCGATTGATTCTTTGTATAATATTGCATATGCAAATAAAATATATTTGATACATATTACATTTTGTAATTTTATGTAATTTGTTTTTGATCATTTCCTTTAATGTAAAAGCTCAAAAAGGGTTTATTATAACTCTCTGAACCTTATATGATTCATTTTAAATGAAAATATATGTATTAAATAGTTTTTTATTTATCGTTATTGATGGTCCTATTTTTTTCAATTACTTTTACAAAAAAACTTTCGAAAATTCGTGATTAGCCTTCGGAACATTCAATTGTGTTTAAATTCAACAGGTATCCAGTAGTCACTGATTGTAATAATGGTACCAAACTATTTTCAAAACGTATAACATCCCCAAGGTGTCACGTCCACCGACTCACAAACACATACATTAACATATATACACGTACACACAGACATAAACCTCAGAAACGTTCGATTCGAATTTAGGGATTTCCATCAAAAACTCATATTCCGTCAAAAATTCGAATTCAAATTTTCGACCCCATCACGATTTTTTCTCTTTGCATTATACAATAGAGATAAAGTAGTTACAAGCGAGTAGAAAAGTTCTCTAGCAACTAGTTGAACAAAATTTCAACACCCACCTAAATATATTTTATTTTCATTACATAATATATATTTTATAAAAAATATTTATTCCTAGAACTCTTTTTATGAGAAAAAGAAATCTCTGAGGAGGTCGTAAAAGCTTTTTTTCTCCCAACGAAAGACATAAATCCATCGTCAACATCCGTTTCTTCGACTGGCCAATCAAAACGGCTTCTGTCTCCTCATCTATTGATTATTATCACATATCCAAGTGTTCATGTCTTCCTGTTTTTGATTTATATCGTCTGTAAATACGTAATATTTTTCCCATCGAAGAAGTGTAGATAATGCGTCGCGTTAGATATATTTTCATAGTTTCGACTTATGTCTGAAATATAGTTATTATTAAAAGAGACATGTTTTTATGAAATTAGATTTTGATGTTATATGGTATTAATAATATGGAGACGTTGTGCTTAGTTCAATATAAAAGTTACTAGACTGTGCGGCTCAACTGGGCATTTTCATACCAAAATCAATTTTCGATAGCTTTTTTTTCAAATTTTACAAGAAAAATTTTGAAAAACCGATATCATGGGTTCAAATGATTACTATTATTGCGTGGTACCGTTCACTTCATAAGTCATGAAAATTAGAAAAGTTCTTTAGCAACAAGTTGAACAAAATTTCAACACCCACCTAAATATTTTTTTTTATTTTCATTGCATAATATATATTTTATAAAAAAATATTTATTCCTAGAACTCTTTTTTTGAGAAAAAGAAATCTCTGAGGCGGTCGTAAAAGCATTTTTTTTTCTCCAAACCAAAGACATAAATCCATCGTCAACATCCGTTTCTTCGACTGACCAATCAAAATGGCTTCTGTATCCGCATCTATTGATTATTATCACATATTCAAGTGTTCATGTCTTTCTGTTTTTAACACTTTACAACAAAGTTGAAAAGTGTTTATGACTTTGTTCATTCATTCTGTCTATCTGTCTGTCTGTCTGTCTGTCTGTCTGTCTGTCTGTCTGTCCGTTAGCACCATAACTGCCGTAAAAATGAGTTTATCAAAATGAAATTTTAGTATGTTGTTCAGACGGTCTGTAGGACCTATGGGAATATAAATAAATAATATCACCCAATTAGTTTTTTATTGAACCCGGGTTGAAAAAATGAAATACATTGAACCCTATGGGACCTAATTTTTCAAACATTTTTTAAGTAAATTTAAAATTCACGAATTGCTTCGAAATTTTTAGGAAATATTCACATTATCCCATAGAATATATAAAAAAAAATTCAGTAAAATATGTTAAGTAGTTTTTTAATTAAAAAAATTATTTAATATAGGGAAAAAAACAAATTCAATTAAATTCTGACTTTGGGATATCTTCCAGAAAGAAAAGAGAGAGATATTATATAATAAATATCTCTCCATTTGTTTAAACGTTTTGCATATGGGAGTGGCTTCATATTTTAAAATAAATTTGGTAGATAACAATTTTTCATTTTTAACACTTTACAACAAAGTTGAAAAGTGTTTATGACTTTGTTCATTCATTCTGTCTGTCTGTCTGTCTGTCTGTCTGTCCGTTAGCACGATAACTGCCGTAAAAATGAGTTTATCAAAATGAAATTTTAGTATGTTGTTCAGACGGTCTGTAGGACCTATAGGAATATAAATAAATAATATCACCCAATTAGTTTTTTATTGAACCCGGGTTGAAAAAATGAAATACATTGAACCCTATGGGACCTAATTTTTCAAACATTTTTTAAGTAAATTTAAAATTCACGAATTGCTTCGAAATTTTTAGGAAATATTCACATTATCCCATAGAATATATAAAAAAAAATTCAGTAAAATATGTTAAGTAGTTTTTTAATTAAAAAAATTATTTAATATAGGGAAAAAAACAAATTCAATTAAATTCTGACTTTGGGATAGCTTCCAGAAAGAAAAGAGAGAGATATTATATAATAAATATCTCTCCATTTGTTTAAACGTTTTGCATATGGGAGTGGCTTCATATTTTAAAATAAATTTGGTAGATAACAATTTTTCATTTTTTTTTAATTTTATATAACTCTTCATGATAAATTTAATTGATGGCATTTTAAATGCACTTTCCTACGTCCTAGAGAGTTAAAATTTGGTACACAGCTTAAATTTGTTGAACATTTTATTCGACAAAAATTTGATGGATCTTTAAATATAGATCATACATTTTTTTCGAAATGGCCTGAAAATAATCCCCGTTCACTTCTATAAATCATTGGTGTAATATTGTTAAAAATTCTGATGTGGACAGCACAAGTCTTTCCCTGCAGACTCATATTCGTTCTCTTTATTTATTCAATGATAATTTGAGTTTATCTGCACAACATAAGTATTTTAAATGACATTGAATTTGCACGTTAAACTTAAATTAAGTTCTCATTTGATAGCTGAACTTATTGTCAAAGGTGGCGTAGCGAAAACGCGAAAAAACTAGAATATCTCAAAAACGGCTAGTCCTAGAGTTATGGGGTTAGTCTTATTCTTTTTGTTGTCAAAAATCATATATAAAATAGGAATTTAATTGATATAATTGAGCACACGTAGTCTTTTATTTTTATATATAACGATTTTTGCTTACCATTTCGCAAAAATAGCCCGTTCCTTTTTCCCGAATCGTAGTAGAATAACCTACAAATGATTTATATACAAAATTTTGTTAAATTTGGTTCATTAGTTTTTAGCTAGAGTGGATAAAGGCAATTTCTGCGGCCATTTCGCAAAGAAGGCAGATTCTTTTATTACGAATCGTACTATAATCTAATGAACATCAGGATTTCCCACAAAAAACATACCTACCAAATTGTATGAAATTCGGTTCATTAGTTTTTCAATTAGAGTGGATGTAATATCCACACAGACACACAGAAACATACACAGATACACCCTTACACACACAGACGTCTTCCTAAAAGTAGTTTTTTCGTGTTCTAGAAGTCCCAAAACGTGTAGATACTTTGAAAATTCGAGTTCCGATCTTCGGCACGATTCCAATACTTTGAGTACATACACATACACATATATATTATCTGTGTATTATCTGTGTATCTAAATTCCGTGCCTATGCAATTACAATAGTTGTGATTTTAAATGATCCCTAAACTTTTATTATTTCTTCAAGGAAGCCTAATTTTAACATATGCAGAATGCAAATATCTCAAGCGATTGTAAGATGAATTACATAAGAATTGCTGAATTTTTTTCACACAAAATTATTTAGCTCTGGAGTCTGGAATACAAGTTATATGAATGAAATATTCATTGATTTTGCATAAAGAATCAGATGATTTATATTTCGATACAATTTTAAATATTTAAGTATAATAAATTACTGTAGTACTGTGATAATGTAAAAAATATTACCACTGAATGAATCACATTTTAGAAATTTTTAAATGAAATTACATTTCAGTTGGAAAGTGTTTCATAATCAATGCTTATGCATGATTGATCTTTCTTGTTGATTTATATCGTCTGTAAGTACGCAATATTTTTCCCATCGAAGAAGTGTAGATAATGCATCGCGTTAGATATATTTTCAAAGTTTCGACTTATGTATGTAATACAGTTATTATTAAAAGAGACATGTTTTTATGAAATTAGATTTTGATGTTATATGGAATTAATAATATAGAGACGTTGTGCTTAGTTCAATATAAAAGTTACTAGGCTGCGGTTCCACTCGACATTTTTATACCAACATCAATTTTCAATAGCTTTTTTTTCAAATTTTACAAAAAAAATTTGAAAAACCGATACCATGGGTTCAAATGATTACAATTATAGGGTGTTACCCTTCACTTTATAAGTCATGAAAATTGGAAAAGTGATTTGGTAACTAATTGAACAAAATTTCAGAACCCACCTAAATATATTTTGTTTTTATTGCATGATATATAAGTTATAAAAAAACATTTATTCCTCAAACACTTTTTCTGAGAAAAAGAATTTTCCCGAGGAGGTCGTAAAAGCATTTTTCTTCTCTCGACCGAAGGCATAAATCCATCGTCAACATCCGTTTTTTGGACTGGCCAATCAAAATGGCTTCTGTCTCCTCATCTATTGATTATTATCACATATCCAAGTGTTCCCGTCTTTCTGTTTCTGATTTTTATCGTCTGTAAGTACTCAATATTTTTCCCATCGGAGAAGTGTAGATAATGCATGGCGTTAGATATATTTTTATAATTTCGACCTATGCTTGTAATATAGTTATTATTAACAGAAAAATGTTTTTATTAAATTTGATTTTGATGTTATATAAAATTGGATTTTGATGTTATATGAAATGAATAATTGTATAGGCGTTGTACTTAGTTCAACATAAACTTAGTTAACTAAAGTGTGGCTCAACTCGATATTTTTATCGAACAGAATCAATTTTTAATAGATTTTGTTTTATTTTACAAGAACAATTTTGAAAAATCGATATGATGAGTTCAAATGATTACAATTATAGCTTATTACACTTCATTAACTTTTTATTTCTTAATATCTATAGAGAGCTCATATACACTGCAATTAAATTACGGTGCATGACATTATGATTTATTTTCTTTACTAGATATGTTCCTGATTAAATGTGTGATTGAACTTGGTTAGTAATCTACGAATGATATCAATGCCTGATAAGCACTTCACGGTTACCACTATTTTATTTTGATATTTCAAATAATGGAAAAATAAATCAAAATAACTTTACAGTTTATCAATAAATAATCAACAAATGACCATACATCAGAAAACCAACAGTAAAGCTATGCTCATAAAAGCATTACAAGGGCATCAAACTTTTGTTTTGTTTCCATTTTTGGTAGTGTGTCATCGTTGCTGATTCTTCACTGTCTTCAGCTCTAAAATATTAATAAGCAAATGAAATTAATGTTTTGATCAGTAACTAAGCTAACAATGAACTTATTTCAAAAACGTGTGAAGCTAAATTCTGAAAGCTGGGTAAGAGTATCCCAAAAATTATATTTGTGTGTTCTGGTTTTAAAAGTTCACTACATCATCAATGAAGTATTTATTGCTTCAAAATAAAAATATATAAATAAATATATAAATAAATAAATAAATAAACAATTGTAATGATAATCAACGAATAACCCACCAATGCTTATAAAATCTGCTCCTAGCTGTCTTTACGCAGAAAATGTACGCACTGCTCGTGCAGTTACTGAAATGTAGAGATTTGTAAAGTAAACTGAAATTTGAAAAACTTATATAATACTATTTAGAAAATTAATAAAGTGAAAAATAAATGGCATCAATTAAATACACACACACACACACACACATATATATATATATATTTATATATATATATATATATATATATATATATATATATATATATATATATATATATATATATATATATATATATATATATATATATATATTTAATTATTATAAATAATTATTACGTATTACTTTTAAATCTACTTTCTTCCAAAGTTTATTGAAGTTTTCTGTGGCTCATTCTCCTATTTTATTCTTTTCTTTTATATGCCTAGGTTATTAATTATATATATGCTAAAAGTATTATAATTCTGTAGGCATAAAAATTTTTAAGATAGTATATTATGAGTTACTTCTTCCATTCTACCATTGGATTTACGAGTTTAATATTATATATATATATATATATATATATATATATATATATATATATATATATATATATATATATATATATATATATATATATATATATATATATATATATATATATATATATATATATATATATATATATATATATATATATATATATATATACATATATATATATATATATATATATATATATATATATATATACATATATATATATATATATATATATATATATATATATATACATATATATATATATACATATATATATATATACATATATATATATATATATATATATATATATATATATATATATATATATATATATATATATATATATATATATATATATATATATATATATATATATATGTTACGCATTAAGAATCCAGGTATGGCCCTTGATGGTTTGGCCAGGTATGGCCCTTGATGATGCATGGTTTCGTAAATGCTTTTCATGTTTTTCAATTTATTCATTTTCAAAAACATTTTTGGGAACCGGAACTGCCTAGCTAAACGTGCAAAATATTGTTTCTGTTTTGCAACTTTTCATCTTATACACTATTTTTGCTTTACACTATGTATGTTTATGCAGGGAACAAGGGAATTAGTACTTTAAGTACCTGTATTACATGTATGATTTATAACACAAATAAAAATTTAAGCGAAGGATATAATTAAGGAATTATATTAACCAATCTTTACCACATGTCATTATTTTTCAATTCCTTTACTTATATATAGAACAGAAAAAATGGGGTATTTTATAGCAATTTAGTACTTGCTTTATTTATATAATGTTTTGTTTATAATGTTTTATTTATAGTGTTTTATATAAAATGTTCAATTTATTATCTTCAGAAGCTTGTCGTATAGTCACTATTGCTATCAAATAATCACTTCAGCACATCTTATTTACTTTTTTTCTATGCAGAACATTTCAATGAATAATCAATCTCTAGCATATATAATACTAGTAAATTAAAATTATTTAATTATTTTTTTATTAAAATGATTAGAAATAGAGAGTGAATGCGCCTTGCTTAATGCCACCAGAGGGCGTTGAAGTCCATTATCCCTGGCTCTGAAAAAAGGTTCGCAGAGGTTTTGTCTGAAATTAATCTGTTGCAGAGGGACGCTTTTTCATTAGGGATGCCGTTTCGTCTCCATCAAAGACAATATGATCAACTGTCAGACTTCGAGAGGGGAAGAATCATTGGAATGATGAAGCCGGGTGGTCAGCTCGACCAGTAGCCAGCCACGTAGGTCGTTCTGACTTTACTGTGAGGAGGTGTTGGGACCAGTGGATGAGAGAGTGGTCGCATACACGACGGGCACGCTCAAGATGCCCTCGGCAGACCAATAGTTGAGAAGACCGTAACAGCAGCCGACATGCACGCACAGCGCCAACTGTATCATTGTCCGCCATCCGGACACAGGCAGCGCCTTCATTACGGGCCCCTGTGTCTGTCCGTACCATCGCGAGGAGCCTAGCTGAAGGACATTTGCTATCGTCGCGCCCATTACGTGTGTTTCCAATGACACCCACCCACTGTCGCCTCCGTTTGGAGAGGTGTCGCGCTCGACTGGATTGGACCTCAAACTAATGGAACCAGGCCGTCTTCAGCGACTAATCGAGATTCAATTTGGGCAGTGATGACAACCGTGTACGTGTGTGGAGATCCCGTGGTTAACACTGCAATCCTGCCTTCGCTTTACAGTGGCACCCCGCTCTAATAGCTGGTGTGATGGTATGGGGTGTCGTCGCAACTACATCCAATCACCTCTAATATTGATCCACGGAACCATGACAGCCCATCAGTACGTAAGTGACATCCTTCAGCCACATGTGTTGCTACTCATGGAAAGGCTCCCAGGAGGCATATTTCAAAAGGACAATGCTCGGCCACATACAGCAAAGGTGATACAGGAATGCCTCTGCCACATTACCACCTGTCCCTGGTCTGCCCGATCCTCTGATTTATCACCGATCGAGCATGTCTGGGATAACTTGGGATGGCAAGTCAGACAACATACGAGTTTGGTCGAACAAGAGGCGCACTTACAAGAACTGTGGTATGAGATGACGCAGGACATCTTACGGGACCTGTATACCTCAATGCTTGCTCCTATCGCATCGTGTATTCACGCTAGAGGTGGCCCTCCAGCCACTGCCAAAACTGCCGCCGTGTTCATGCGGAGTACGATCACGTTAAACATGTGGGTCCGAAAGTCCTTCCGAGAGGTTGGTGGTAGGGGAAGGAGTGTACGGTCCCTGTGGATGCCTCCCCCACTGTGTTCCGGTCTAAATTGGTTGGAATTTCCCGACCGTCCAAACAGTTACCTTACACCTTTCTGGTAGGTCGGACGGTCTGGGTTTCAACAACAACAACAACGCTAGAGGTGGCCCAACAGGGTACTCGAACCTCCATTTATTTGTAGTTTTCCCTGTACTGTAATAAATGATCCTTTTGCTTTGTATCACTTAAGTATATCAGCGTTGCACTCACATATATAAAATTTTGTTCGATTCTGACAACGCTTTCTTGGTGCGCCAAATTTTAATGCAATAAGTATATATATATATATACATATATATATATATATATATATATATATATATATATATATATATATATATATATATATATATATATCCCTTTAAAAAAAATCCGCTGGTGAGCAAAATGCCGTGATTTCATTTTTCCTGTAAGGAAGATCCGACTAAGATGCTTCCTTAAATTAACAAATGTATAGGTATATGAGTGCATCACTATACATAGTCAGGATTTAGACAAAATGTTTTATGAGAGGCAGAAACACATAAAAATATAGCAACGATGCGATCATCCACAAATTTGAATCACAACAGTAAAATTTTTCACTGAGATGATGAGGCCAAAGCGCCGTCAGACAAGGGGTTTTAACATTGGTTCCAAGAAATATTCCTGTAAATGCTATTACATAGCGTCTGTCATTGTGGGTTGATGAGATTAAGCATCTCATGTTACTAGTAGTTTGGGCAGTGTTATAACGTAGTGCCATTACAAGGCTTCTATCATTGTGAGATGATGAGGTAAACCCTACAGTCATACAAGTTGCCCCGACAAGAGTTTAATACTATATATTCTTGAAAATGATATTACAAGGATTTTACCAATGTTGATGAGGATATAAAGCGTGTTGTCAGGCAAGTTGCTTCAAGAAGGCTTTAATAAATATTATTGATAATGCCATTACAATTATTTTATCATTGTGAGATGAGGAGGTTAAACGTACTCTCAGAAAAGTTGCTTCCATTAAGCTTTAATAAATATTGTTGAGAATCCCATTATAATGCTTTTGTCATTGTAAGATGATAAGATAAAGCGTGCCGTCAGAAAATATGACTCTAGAATAGTTTAATAAATATTCTTGAAAATTCGAAAATGTCATTGCCAGACTTCTTCAATTGTGAGTTGATGAGGTAAAACGTGCTGTTAGACAAGAGGTTTTGATAATGTTTTGACATAAATTTTTGAAAATGCCATTACACGGTTTCTGTTACTAGGGAATGCTGAGATTCAGCGAACATCAAAATACATGGTTTTATTTTAACATATATTCTTCAAAACTCCATTACCAGTCTATGGGATCGCCATTACAAGTCTATGGGATCGCCATTACAAGTCTATGGGATCGCCATTACTATGGGATGGTGAGGTCAAGAATGGTGAGATAGGCAAGAAGTCTCAATAGTGTTTTAATATAAGTTATTAAAAACGCAAGTACAAGACTTCTATTCCTGTGAACTAAGTTCTAAAACACCTATCACAAATACTGCTTTAATAAAACTTCGACTTTCCTTTATTTCAATGTCCACTCGGTATTTACTAATCCACCTATATAATCGATGTATTTACAAACGCAAAATATTATTTTTGATAAATTTCGTAACGTACAATAAAAATCATTATTTATTAAACTTTTTCAGCGTGGAATTTTTCAATTGCGTTACAATAGCCCCATTATAAAGACTCCGTTCCGTAAGTTTGTTTCTCGATTTTGGCATTAAAGTCACGTATACTTTCATGAGCTTCGAAGTGATGTCAGAAATTTTCCCCACTGCGTGATAGAAATACAAACACATTTTCCCTACAGACAGATACATGAAAAAATTTGAATTCGTAGGAGATTTTGGTCACATGTGTTAAAATTGCCACTTATAATAGCATTAGTTGGGCTATCGCATTTTCATGAGTCTCTTCGATGAACTAACACTTTCCAGTAAAATACTTGCTTCGCATTAGTATTTCTTTCGACCAGTATTCATATTTTATAAATTTCACAGCTTTTGAAGTTTAGAAGATTGAAAACAAAAAAGATCAATCATGCATAAAAATTTGATTTTGAAACACTTTCCAATGAAATGCTTGTTTGATATTAGTATTTCTTTTGACCAGTGTTCATATTTTATGAATTTTACAGTTTTTGAAATTCAAGAAATTGAAAGCAAGAAAACTCAATCATGCATAAAAAATTTATCATGAAACAATTTCCAATGAAATGCTTGCTTCGCATTAGTATTTCTTTTGACCAATGCTCATATTTTATAAATTTCCCCTTTTTTTAAGGTTAAAAAATTTAAAACAAGAAAGATCAGTCATGCATAAAGAATTGATTATAAAACATTTAAACTGAAATGCAATTTTATTTAAACATCTCTAAACATGACACATTCAGCGATGATATTTTTTAAATTATCACAGTACTATACTATATTGTTATATTTGAAAACTTCATCGAAAAAGACAATGTTAGTTACACAAAATGGAATTTATTCAAATTACGTCATCGAAATATAAATCGTCTGCCTCTCTATGTAAAATCAATGAATATTTGGTTCATATCACATATTCCGGATTCCAGAGATAAATAATTTTACGTGAAAACATTCAGCAATTTTTATGCAAATCAACTTACTATAACTTGATTTGTTTACATTGTTCATGCTATAAGAATAGCGTTAAAATTAGGTAGAAATAATCAAAGTTTAGTGATTATAAAAAATAAAAAATATTGTATAATAGCGTTGGCTCAGAATTTAGATACACAAATAATATGCAAAAATAAAGCGGTTTTATGACGGATACAACACTAAATATAAATTTAAAATATCTTTAAACATTTACGGTAACAGCGGAGTGATAATATGTGGAGTGGAAATGATCAATTGTGTTGCAATTGCTCCATTATCAGACTGTTGATAAGTTTGTTCTCGAAGGTACATTTTGACAGTCAAGTCACGTATTCTTTCACGAGCTTTAAAGCGATGTCGGAAAATTCATCAATGTGTGATAGAAGTACGAACATTTTTTTATTGCAGACAGAACATAGCATTTTCTATTTCGATGAAGAATCTAGCCCTATGTTCAAAACTGTACTTAAGCGTCAGTTAAACTTAAAACAGTTTCATGGCACAGTTTTACGAACTTTTACAAAATGAAGGACTTTCTAGATGTATGTTAATTATAATTATAGCTATTGTGTTTTAATTTAAATCACTAAAATTATTTTATATCTATAATATCGTTTACTATATTTTAATACGAAACATTCTGTTACATTATTTCTTTGGATTTAATATAAAAAAATCTGATGTGGGCAACACATGACTTTCTTTACATAATGCCATGATATTTCTGCGTTCACAAAGAAATAATTGTGCAAAATATCCACAGTGCAATACTTTTGGTACTGTAAATACGAAACAATTACAAAAAGTTCTCTCTTGAATGAAGGAAACTAGACACATGAGTATAATGTTAACATATTAGATAGGTAATGTTGCTTATGGAAGTGAACATATTGGATAGTTACAACTATTTCTTAAATTTCCAGTAATTTTTATGAAATATTTATCTAAAAAGCGTGCAATAAAATTTGTGCATGCTGGCCTAAAATGTATGCCATTTGATTTTTAATGAAATATGTATTTAACAGTGTTTAAAGTCTTTAGATTTAAATGATTTTTCAAAAAATTATCTTTTGTGCAATAACTTGAGAAATATTAATACTAGCATTTTGAAATGTGTATCTTTCGTTTTCTGATGAAAATTTAAATATGAAGTGCTTATTTATTCATCAGAATTAAAGTCTTGATTATTTTTAAATGCTTTTTTTTCGAAATTCCTTTACAAATGTTAGCTTTCGAACATTCTATCACGTTAAAAATCAATAGATTTTCAGTATTCAATGAAAGAAACAATCGCATCACCTTACATGTACCTTTATGAGATATATCATTCACAGACTCGCGCATACACACGTGCACGCGTACACACGTACACACGCATATGCTTATAAGGTACTCGTTCGTCAAAAATTTGAATTCGAATTTTCGGCCAGTCAAAAGACATTCATCCTACATTATACCAGTAGTTATCAAACATTTTTTTATTCATAGCACATATTTTAGCCCTGTAGGACATTATAGATACACATACATCAGGTGGTACCACTGCATTAGAGACCTTACCCCTGCCTAGGCTTGCATTGGATTCTAAGGATCCATTAGATTTCGGCGTAGGCCTAACCTTTACTAAGGTCGATGAGGCGTATCGTAATTTGATAAATGCCTAAAGCATTCCCGAAAGCAGGCAATTTAAGTCAGTCAACTATCACTGCGTAATCATAAATAGTTTTGTTAAAAATATTTAATACCAATATATTTACTATTATTTTCTCGCTTGAATAAAAATATTTTTGTTGCTTTTCTTGCAGGCTCAATCAAGTAATTTCGCGACACACTAATATTCCGCGACATACCCTTTGAAAATCGCTTCTTTATACTATGTATGGAAGTAATATGTATAGAAGTAATATATGAAGTTTGAAAATATTTTGCCTAAAATAACATTTAAGACAAACACTTCAAGAGTAAGCTCCCTGAATTAATTGTATGTCATTTCATTAACCAAAAAGTAAAATTTTATGCACTTTATTTATTAACTTATCTGAAATAAAGATGTATTTCTCTGTATGTTTATCTGTGTCACCTGTAGCGAAAAATCTAAGCAAAGTGGGGCATTAAATATGGGGCAACGGTACATCGGTTCCTGAGAGGAAACAATACATCGATTTTTAACAATTTCTAACATAGTTGAAAATTGATTATGACTTTACGTATTCTCTCTATCTGGTCAAAAGTGGTCAAAAACTATGGATTTTTATAAGAAACAAACAAGCACATAGACAACTGACATACTTCCAATTTTGCATATATACTTTTGGAAACAATCCAAATACATATGCTGTTGAAGAGAAAATTGTGAGACCAGAAATATATCTCACATTTGATGAGACACTTTTATGTGAATATTTATTGTGGCCAAAACGGCGAACAAAGAGTGTAGTCTGGTTGGCACCGAATTTTATCATGACGTGAACCTAAAGGTCAGAAGACCATAAATTTAGGGGGCCATGACAGAACAGCTGAGTTGGGCCTTACGAGATGTGGAATGGTGCCATTGGGTAAAGGAGTAGCCAATAAACGCCAAATGGAAGAAAAGGAGGAGTTACCCCCCCCCACCACCACCACCACCACCGAGAGAACTACAGCCTGTGACCCGAGAATCGAGCAGAATAATCAAGATGTTGACTTAAGAACAGACTGAGAAAAGACAACGATGGAATTTTGACTTAAGAGCATACCATTAGAATTATCAAGATTTAACTTAAGAGCAGACTGGAGAAGAAAGGGATACTAACATGACTTGGAACAGATAATTTCGACATTATGACTTGTGCAGATACTACAGCGATAAATTGATATATCTCGTACTAAGAGAATGAAATAAGTGCGAGTGCAGACAATATGTTACAGCAGACAATATGTTCAACGAATTTACGTGTGGGAGCATTACACCAAGAGTTAATGCTGTAAATGAACGATACTAAATACAGATGCTGACAAAGTCCAAGACAGAAATCGAAGGTATGTGCCCATTGAAAATGATATCCGGTCGTAAACATTATTTAGGATTTTCCGTTTTGGTCACGCACATGTCCCCTCCGCTGAAATAATATAATTAAATAGTGTAATTGAATGTAATTAAGATTTATGTTGTTAATAAATGTTTTATTGTTGAAGTTTAAATGGTGTGATCAATTTAGCATTTTATTAATTAATTATTCCTTTACAGGACTCACACGAAAGGTAAAATAATTGGAGGGTTTTATATAGCGGCACAACTTGCAATGTACAATTTAATAATTAAATCCACTATATGAGATAATAACGCCTAGGTCATCTTAATGAATTTAATATGTAAAACTTTAAGCTTTTAAATATTTTTTCCTTTCCCACAATAATATATCAGATATGCTAGAAAATACCATATATATTTCAATTTTGTTTAAAACTACAAACACCCATCCTATTTATCCCATAAGCGGAAATTTCCCATTTATAAGGGGATTCCCATTATACCTCGTCATATTAGGCCCCTAAATGAAGGACCGTTTTTATCCTAAAACCGAAGATGATATAATTTGTGATAAAACAGTAATATTACCTTTTAAGTAACGTGACTCTTACAGCTCTAGATATTTCAATTTGTTGTATTTTTCTATGACATATCACGACAGGAGATCACGTTTACTTTCTCTACATATAACGTATAATGTATAGAAAAATATATTGTTGGTTGAATATTGGAATTCGAGTTTTTGGTGGACACACAATTCAACCTTCTGAGGTCAAATTATTTTCCCTAGCTGCCTACCCAGGTCAAATAATCAAATTATTTCCCCCCTGAGATGCCTACCTAAGAAATTATATATCATATATATTAGAATTATCAACATTTAATTTTGTTGAAAAAAAAACCACTCAGCTTATTCACCTCCATCCTCGATCATCCCATCATGTTACCTTTCCGAGAACTTTTTATTCACCTTCAAATAACACAAAAAGAAAAGATGAAAAGGAAATTTTCCATTTATACTTTCACGAAAGGAAGGACTTTTGTTCAACTTTATCCTTAGACAGAGGATGCTATCATTTGTGATGGGAAAGTGATATAGTGATATTAGATTTCAAGTAACCTGACTTACAGCTCTATAGATATATAAATGTGTTACAGTATTCTACAAAATATTATGACAGAAGAACATTTTTACTTTCTCTGCATATAACACATAATTTACAGAAAAATATACGTTGGTTGAATGTTGGAAATCGAGTTTCTGGTGGACAGACAATTTGACCTTCTGAGGTCAGATAATTTTCCCTAGCTGCCTATCCAAGTCAATATACGAAATCACTTTCTCTGATGAGCCTACCCAGCGGATTATATAATATATATCAGGAAATATCAACATCAAATTTTTGTTGAAAAAATAACACTCAGCCTATTCTTCTCCCATACTCAATCATCTCATCATGTTATCTTTCAGAGAGTTTTCTATTCACCTTCAAATAACGCAAAAAGAAAAGATGAAAAGGAAATTCCCCATTCGTATTTCCCCTAAAGGAAGGACTTTCAACTTTATCCTTAGACAGAGGATGCTATTATTTGTGATAAGAAAGTAATATTAGATTTTAAGTAACATGACTCTTACAGCTCTAGATATATCAATTTGTTACATTATTCCATAAAATATTACGACAGGAGAACATTTTTACTTTCTCTACATATAACGTATAATGTATGGAAAAATATATGGTCGTCGAATATTGGAATTCAAGTTTTGGCTGTCATGCAATTTAGACTTTTAAGGTCACATTATTTTTCCTGAGCTTCCTATCTCTGTTATAAGTAATAGAAGTAATAAAGCACTATTAGATTTTAAGTAACACGATTTACAACTCTAAATATATCAATTTGTTACATCATTCTACAAAATATTACGACAGGAGAACATTTTTACTTTCTCTACATATAACGTATAATGTATGGAAAAATATATGGTCGTCGAATATTGGAATTCAAGTTTTGGCTGTCATGCAGTTTAAACTTTTAAGGTCACATTATTTTTCCTGAGCTTCCTATCTCGGTCGTAAGTAATAGAAGTAATAAAGCACTATTAGATTTTAAGTAACACGACTTACAGCTCTAAATATATCAATTTGTTACATCATTCTATAAAATAATACAACAGGAGAACATTTTTACTTTCTCTACATATAACGTATAATGTTTGGAAAAATATATGGTCGTCGAATATGGGAATTCAAGTTTTGGCTGTCATGCAATTTAAATTTTTAAGGTCACATTATTTTTCTTGAGCTTCCTATCTCTGTTATAAGTAATAGAAGTATTAAAGCACTATTAGATTTTAAGTAACACGATTTACAGCTCTAAATATATCAATTTGTTACATCATTCTACAAAATATTACGACAGGAGAACATTTTTACTTTCTCTACATATAACGTATAATGTATGGAAAAATATATGGTCGTCGAATATTGGAATTCAAGTTTTGGCTGTCATGCAGTTTAAACTTTTAAGGTCACATTATTTTTCCTGAGCTTCCTATCTCGGTCGTAAGTAATAGAAGTAATAAAGCACTATTAGATTTTAAGTAACACGATTTACAGCTCTAAATATATCAATTTGTTACATCATTCTACAAAATATTACGACAGGAGAACATTTTTACTTTCTCTACATATAACGTATAATGTATGGAAAAATATATGGTCGTCGAATATTAGAATTCAAGTTTTTAGTTGTCATACAATTTAAACTTTTAAGGTCACATTATTTTTCCTGAGCTTTCTATCCCGGTCATAAGTAATAGAAATAATAAAGTACTATTAGATTTTAAGTAACAGGACTTGCAGCTCTCTATAAATAAATTTGTTACATTTTTCTATAAAATAATAGGACAGGAGAACATTTTTACCTTCTCTACATATAACGTATAATGTATGGAATAATATATGTTTGCAGAATATTGGAATTCAATTTTTTGACGGTCATACAATTTAACCTCTTAAAGTTAAATTATTTTTCCTAAGTTCCTAATTCTGGTATTTTTAAATTTGAGTGAAAGTATTTAAAGCACGTAGCAACAAAAACGATGATTAATTTATTCATTATCATTGTTTCACTCTTTGTCATATTTTAAATCATCAATTTTACTATCATTTAGGGAGATCAATTTTATTATCATTATTGTAGGAGACGTTATTTTGGAGTCCAAAGATTTGTAAGTACGATATTTATAACATATCGTATTTCTTTAATTATTGCCCATGTCAGAGGTTTCGATTCTGCAAGCGATGGCGCGAGGTTGCCGCATAAGCTGTTGGATGCTACATTTAATGTCGTGCAAGAAGTTGAAGGTCGAGGCGACCTGGATTTCATTTTTTACAGTAGAGAGGCTCTTGGCCATGAGTTTTCGTTGGAATAGGAGCTAGAAATTGCTCGCTCTGATTTTTCGGACACAAAGGAATTGACGACCCAACGGTCTACCTTGTGTTCTGGGATTATTACCTTGATTTTTAAGAATCTGATAATCCGAGGGGGCCAAAGCAATTGATTTAATTACAATTTACTAAAATTTTCTTCTCTTTTTCAAAGGCCCAGAAGGAATTGCCGGGTGTAAAATGTTTAACGACTCGGAAGTGAATCCTAACAGTTAATGCCAAGTTTGCGGAAAAGTACGGTATTGACTCCTCAGTGTCCGGTGTTCTGAAGTTTAGATCCGATCGATGAATTCAGCTAAGAGCTATGTGTCTTCATAAAATGAGTGTGTGAACGATTTGGAACCTTGATCAAAACTGAGATCTTGAGTCGAAGTACTCATCTCTGAATTCAGTGATAATGGGAAGGAGCTATTTGAAAACAGTGTTTATTCCATCAGATATTAAATAAGTGGCTAAAATTTATTTAGTGAGAACATTGAAATTCGACTTAATTGCATCTGGAAGCGATTGCTCCGTAGGTTAAATTCCTTGTGATAGAAGGAAATTAATGATGTTGTGTTCCATTAATTATTTGAAATATATGTTTTATTACGTAGACAAATTGAAATAGTGATATCCTGATTAAGTGTAAAGGCCAAATATTATCTAAATATAATTAATACAAAAATTGGCCAGAATTATCTTCAATGTTTCTATATTTTCATAAATATATATAATTAAAATAAAAGAGAGATTATTTTAATAATTTTTGTCTCATGTTTTCCCAACTTGATGTTGTTACTTTGTTGGGTGCCTGTGTGTCCAGTTTGCATTTTGTAAGCCTGGGCAGCCGTTCCTGAGTTATTTCAAAACACAACGCTAATCTAAAGTAAGTAAACGTACTTAATATCTAATTTCTTTCTGTTTGTGTGATCCTGGGAAGGGGGCTTAATTTCAGATTTCCTTTCCGCCCTCCTGTCCTTGGATACACTTAAAGATGTGTGCGCCCGCATGTCTGTTTTTCTGTGTGACATTCGCGAACATTTAATTCTTTCATGTGATACAATGCATTTTAAGGTCGAGTTCAAATGCGAGACTTTTTCATGACCAATAATGGCGCCAAATTTCAATTTGCGTAATGTTCGATTCATGGTAATAATGCTGTGATATGAGTTTTAACATGGATATAATAGAGTTGAAATATATGTGATACCCTAAATTTAACGGAAGTAACTTCATTATGGTATCTATATACAGGGTGTCCAGTGCTATCGGTGATCAATGCCGATTTCCTCAACCGTTTGTCACAGAGATACACTTCCAATTGTAAAAATGTTTTAAATTTTAAAATCTATTATCTTAGAAACAGTTTAAATCAATAAGTGCATTTCTGAAAGAAATACGAAATATAAATTTTTATACAATCCCCCGATCCTACCAATTATATTTAGGAAAATCATTCTCATACAATTATGCAAAATAAAAACAAAATCATCCTTTTACGACCAAAATTGACCGACTTATAGCTTTTTAAATTTAGAGCACTTTTTGTGCTGAAAAATGGTCAATACGGTCCCTGATTGGTTGGCTGGCTGGAAAAATGGTCAATACGGTCCCTGATTGGTTGGCTGGCTGGAAAAATGGTCAATACGGTCCTGATTGGTTCACTGCCTGAAACGGAACATTTTTATGCGTGGAAAAGCGACTAAAGTCATAAAGTTTAATGCTTCATAACTCGTGAATTTTGGTCGTAAAAAGAAGATTTTTTTTTATTTTGCATGAAACTGTATGAGGATGATTTTCCGAAATATAATTGGTAGACCCGTATAAAAATGCATATTTCGTGTTTCTCTCAGAATTGTATTTATTGATTTAAACTGTTCCTAAGATAATATATTTTAAAATTTAAGCACTGGACACACTGTATAAAGAACAATACCGATAGCACTGGACACACTGTATAAAGAACAATATTCTGGAGTACTACGTTGCGTATGGCATCAGATACTGAAAACGAAGGTGGATATTGGACTCAGTTTAACTTATTTACAATAAGGGAGAAAGAGAGGCAAGAGTTGTAGTAGATTATACATATATTATTATAACATATAATATATGTTATTATAACATATATTGTATTATACATATATTATTATAACTATCAGGAACCTTACTCCCCGTTACTGACAGCTGATTCTTCTGAAACTTTCAGCAGCATGCTTGCAAATGTTTCACAGGATGTCAGAGGGGCGCGGTAGCCCATTGGTTAGCGCGCTGGAGTTGCACTCGGTAGGCCCGGGTTCGATTCCAGCCACTGCCGAAACTGCCGCCGGGTTCATGCGGAGTATGATCACGTTAAACATGTGGGTCCGAAAGTCCTTCAGAGAGGTTGGTGGTAGGGGAAGGAGGGTACGGTCCCTGTGGATGCCTCCCCCACTGGGTTCCGGTCTAAATTGGGTGGCACTTCCCGACCGTCCAAACACCAATTAACACCACCCAAAAACAATTATAGCACCATTTTTGGCCAAAAAGTCCGCTTTTTCATTTCCTGGTACTCCGCAACGTGCAGGCATCTACTGTAAAGCTAAATCTACTACAACTCTTGCCTCTCTCTCTCCCTTATTGTAAATAAGTTAAACTGAGTCCAATATCCACCTTCGTTTTCAGTATCTGATGCCATACGCAACGTAGTACTCCAGAATATTGTTCTTTATACAGTGTGTCCAGTGCTATCGGTATTGTTCTTTATACAGTGTGTCCAGTGCTTAAATATATACCTTACACCTTTCTGGTAGGTCGGACGGTCTGGGTTTCAATCAACAACAACCCTATATCTGGTAAATATTTGGACGAGTGCCCTGCACTAGTGACTTTTAATTCAACCATTAAGAAATACTGGAAAACTCGCTATCTAATTCCCTAGAGTCCAAATGGTCGACATTTATAAACAACACAGTAAAAACCAATAATATTTGCCAAAATAAAACAGATGACATTGTGGTGAGGTGAATTTTACACATAAATACACTAAACTTAAACACATAAATACATTAAAGATACTCACCAAATAGTTCCACCAGGCTCAAGCGCGTTAAAGTATAGTGGGGTCCGATTGGACCAAAGTACATTACGTTTACTACAACAAAATAATCACTCCCATTTTTGTGGCCAACTACAATTTATTTATAGAACACATGAAATCTCAATTTTAAACATTAATATACAATACACAATTACAAAAAAAGTTCCCCAAATTACCTAACTTGACCTCGGGGTGCACGGTTTATTTTGCATTAATTGGCATATTTATAAAAATCCAAATTTGTAATTAAATTACTTTTGTTAAGAACACAATATATATATATTCAATTTTGCAAAAAAAACACCCATTTAGCATAACCTTGCCCTCACACTATTGGATTACATCAGTTACTTGAACATTCATGTATACATTTTAAAATCAATATATAATTTCCATACCTTCATACATAGGACTCTCACTGAGTGCTGTAGCTGACCTCTGCACATAGGAAAGGGTGGCACAATTAATTGAATGTTTATTAGTTCATTTATTCCGATGGTTCGTGGAAAACACTACCAGTCCGGGAAACACTAGGTTGCATATCATCGGTCATAAGTTACTGCCAAGTATTTTCTTTGAGATGGGCACACCGTCCACTTTCCTTCTCCTCCTCTTAATATCTGCCTCAGTCCCAGCGGCTCTTGAGTGAGCATGCGTACAGGTTGTACTGAAGTCGTACGTTTTCGTAGAGGCTTGTCTGCTGCTTAGGATCCCGGAATTGCGGCTCCGCAAACAGTCCTTACACGCAGTGTTCCAGTTACCACGGCTTAATGCAGCTAAAGGAGCAAGGTCCTACACCGCGCCGTTTTAGTGGTAGAGCTGTGTTGCACTGCAACTAACAAAAACAAAATGGCGATGGGCATACTGCTCACTTTCCTTCTCCTCCTCCTAATGCGGCTTAGACCCAGCGGCTCTTGAGTGAGCATGCGTACAGGTCCTTGCCTAAAGAGTGGAGATCAGATACTTTATTTGTAGAGATTGACTGCTGCTTAGGAGCCCTGGATTGATGCTCCGCAATATTCCGTGCACACAGTATTTACGTAACCACGGCTTAAATGCAGCTAAAGGAGCAAAGGTCCTACACCGCGCCGTTTTGGTGGTAGAGCTGTGTGGACTGCAACCAAAATAAAACATGCCGACCTTTTTCCATTTTCTGGTCGAACTGCCCGAAGAAAATGCGCCCTCGCGCTGAGTTAGGCTCGGCTCGTCTTGGCTACGAGTCGGCATCTATACCGGACTCACTACGTCGGCTCCTCGGCAAAGACATTTGCCGCCCGAGATAGGAACCGCGGATGCCGGGTCAGAGATGCATCAAAAACACATGCCGGATCGGCTACACCGAAATACAAGTGCCCCGCACTTGGAGTGCTCTCTACTCGAGCTCAGAAAAGCAACTAACTATTTTTTTTTTACATTTTCTAAAAAAAATCCAAACTTTAAAAGCAAGGGGAACGACACAAAACAGGGAGGAAATCCCCCCAACTCTCATTCGCTGTTCCCAAACGCTATAAAAAAGAGGAGGTCCAAAAATGCTTCACCATTGGTCTAGAAGCGACGCTAATTTTTTATGCGTTCCACTAAAATACAAGAACCAGAGGGCATTCTCGAGAACCGGGTGGTCCCAAGGAGGTACCCCGACGCGAGCCACACCTGACAGGGCTATAAATCTTCAAAGATTTGTAGCTCAACTTCGACATTTTGCTGCAATTAAATCTCTGAATATTTACAATCCATGTCAGTGCGCACACAACCCAACGGCGCCAAAAAATCCCAATTCCGTCTGTGCAAAGGCCTAGCTATAAACATAAATCACCAAAACCATAGTATACATTTCAATATATTTACACCATTCCCTTTTTTCCCAGGGTTATGTATCAAAATATGTGAAAATATTGTCACAGACATAATAAATTGAAATATCATAATTGCCGAAAAGATTACCCCTACTGCAACATATGAGTTTCTAAAATATTTGTCAAAATAAAATATATGACGGATGACGCCAATCTATGTCAAAATATATGTCAATATACCCGTGTTACTTATATTTTCTTAGATTAGAAGACATACCCGTAGTAAAAGATTACCCACACTATATTTGTAGAAGATTACCCATACTACATTTGTAGAAGATTACGCACACTACATTTGTAGAAGATTACCCACACTACATTTGTAGAAGATTACCCACACTACATTTGTAGAAGATTACTCACACTACATTTGTAGAAGATTACCCACACTACATACAATACATGAGTTTCAACAATTTTTGCTAAAATAAAACAATGAAGTAATTAAACGAAAATACCAATAATCCCCGAATCAATAATCCCTGAAAATATCAGTAATAATAATATTTAAACCTCAAGATCGTAAGTGATATAATCCAGTCGAATATGTAATATCGATGAAATTTATTTTATACACATATCTTTATTATTTAAATCGGAAATAATTTAATAACAATCGTCTGCCGCATAACCACATTGGATTTAAATCCGTTGCTAAGCTACATAATGTGATTTTCTTCAAATAAATTGCTGGAAAAACATCGTCTGCATAATGTTATCTCTATGAAAGTTATAATTGTGCGTTTTTAATTAATACCTAGCCAATCCCTCGTTAGAAACTCGAAACATGGACTAAATTTTAAGTGGGGCTATTCCAAGTCTATCTCGATGCCTACCAATTTGGTGCAGCTGTTCTCCCGTGATGATGTAACAAATAAACGCACAAATAAACACAAAGGAATATTTTCAATTTTATTTACGTAGTCTTCTTCTCGTTGTAACTTTCAGTTAATACAAACTGCTGCCACAGTTCTTAGGATCATGTAAAAATGTCAACTCTCATATTATTTATATATCAGTCATTTTAGTGCATCTCACCTCAAATATTACGTGCCAATATACTGAAGAATTATCGTAAAAGTATTTGAACAGCAGAACTCCTGCTAGCTATTTGAAAGTCTGTACAACTAAGATTATTACCATTTTTTCTTCTATTTGATGTGATCTAGCCATACGGGTTTCAAAAATCATTAAAACTAAAATAAATATATCGAGAAGCAGAATATCTACACAATATATCTTTTTTTATTCTAAACTCGGATAGTCGGTTTGATAAAAAGCACATATATATACTATGTACGAAATCTATATCTATATACTTATATCTATACATATATAGATACATATATAGATACATATATTTATATACGTATGAGATCATTGTTTGGGTTTCCGTTTTTGGTTTTTAGTTCTACGGTTTTCACTTATACTTCCATCAACGCTAAATTAACTGCAGAGATTTATAGAAAAAATTATAAACCTCCACTGGAATATACAGTTCATATATTTAACACTAATAATAATGAAAACTGTTGTTGCAACCAAACCAATTCCTATAATTAAAACTCAAAATTATATTCATGGTTTTTAAAATTTAAATAAAGTATATTCTACATTAATTAACAAAATACATTCTATTATTAAGGAAATAATCTGCCTATTTGCATAATAGACATATGAACACAAAACTGAGTAAATAGTGCGTTATAGTTTCCACAATTGGCCTTGTATAAAGAATACATCATAATCACAACGAACTTCAGTTATTCAGTTTCAATAAGTCATTTATACCTGCATGATATTCCGCAATAAGACATATATTAAAAAGAACAGTTCAATCAACTATACGTTTATTACTTCAAAAATAAAGCGATTTCTTTCAGAGAATTGAAAAATATCGAATTCTATTCCCATTAAATAAGGTACAGTGAATTCCAAATGCCCTTTAGAGCATGGAATTATTGAATTTTCCCTCCGCCACACAAACATATTCTTGGAAAACATAACGGGTGGTTTTTCTTTCATTTTACGCAAGAACAACGCTACAGCGAAGAAATGAGGGTAGACAATTAGGGGTTGCTGAAGCCTAAAATTACTGCACTTCTCTATTGTTTTGTATTTTATGAATTTCTGTCGAAGATTTCGCAATTATCAACTGGAGTAAAATAATCCGGAGCATGCTCAAGTGAACGCGGTCATGGAATAAAATCAAGAAAGCATATTTATACTTTGTGATGGAAGAACTATTTGGGCGGAACAAGGTTTTGGTATCTCAGAAATATCATTTCTTTTTAAGTGAAAATATCTGTTAACTTCAAAGATAATATGTATTGTGGGTAGCAAATGACTTTTTCCTGCTGGTTAAAATGTGTTTTTTTTTCGTTTGTAATTTATATTCATTTATTAACTCGATCTTTTTATTATTTTGCATTACTTTATTATCTTACAAGACGAAATGAATGTGTATATAAATTGAAATGATTTTGAAGTAATTATAAAACCATTCTTAAATTAAAGATTTGGCTCAAATTTTAATTATACATTTTACTAAAATACCTAAAACCAAAGATTTTCTTAAATTAATTAATTTATTTTAGGTTCATGGGTTCGTGGGTTTGTCTCTTCGGTGCATAGAAATGAACTGCATGCATTTGGATTTCCAATCAGAGCAAAAGAAATTAAAAAAATCGTCTGACCGTAAAATGTCATGCTAATGAGATGATTATTGTTTAAGCGGGATTCAATAAGTGCATTACATGGAATACATATAAATCCAGGCGTCCCATTATTAAGGTCGTTTGTCGGGTTCAAGTTTATCCAAAATTTTTGATTCCTGCAAAAACTAGATTTAGATCAAATATTCTTGACATAGGTGACACAGTTTTCCCGAGGACAATTTCCCCTATGATGGGTGTTTTGAGAAATTATTTATATTGAAACTCCCACCGTCTGTTCATACTGAAAAGGGGCAAATACTTGCTTTCAATTTACATTTCAAAAAGAAAAATTCTGAGTTTATACCTCATGAAACCAATGTAAAATTAATGTTAATTCCAATTTTTTAAAATATTTTATTTTTTTTTCTCGCTGAATGTGTGCACACAAATATGCATTTCAGAGTCAGATACAATACACTTTAATCACGCTCAAATCTGACAGATACAATTCAAATACGCTCAAGGCTGGTTGATGCGATTTAATCACTGTTGAGACAAGTTGATAAAATTCAAGCACGTTTACGTCTTATTGATGCAAATCAATTAAATTCAAGGATAGTTAATAAAAGTAAATCGCACTCAAGGATGGTAGCATCTTTCCCAGCATCCTCCTCGGCATTGAAGTTTGTATTGGTAATTCCATATGATCTGAGAACACCTGGGCGTCATCGTGACACAAACCCTTAACATCTACCACCTTACTCCGTTCCACATCCACATGAACCACTCTTTTCACCTTTCATCCTTTCATGTAATTTATAAATTTTATCGATTGTTGGTTAAAGAATATTGGGCACTGGTACCGCAAATGATCAAACGGATCACACTCGAAACACTACTTACTTCTCCGCCTTCTGTCACGTTCAACATTTGAATATTGGAGCTTCTGTTGCTTATCCACTCGATCTAATGTTTCTTATTTTTCCCCGTTCAAGTAATCCATAAATTTTGACGATTGTCGTATTCTGATTTTTAAGCACTAGTTTCACAAATGGGCAACCGACTCAAACTCGGAACACTGCTTACTTCTTCGCCCTTCGTCACGTCCAGCATACGTAGGCTGGGGCTTATTATGCTTATCCACTCATTCTAATATTTCCACATTTTTTACCATTCAAGTAATCCATAAATTTTGATGATTGCTGCATTCTGATTTTTGAGCACTAGTTTCGCAAATGGTCAAATAACTCACATTCTGAACACTGTTTACTTCTCCACCTTTCGTCACATACAGCATACGTAGACTGGAGCTTTTTATGCTTATCCACTCGATCTAATTTTTCTACTTTCTTCCCTTTCAAGCAATGCATAAATTTTGACGATTGTCGTATTATGATTTTTAGGCACTGGTTTCGCAAATGGTCAAAATATTCATATTCAGAACACTGCGTACTTCTCCGCCTTTCGTCACTTCCAGCATACTTAGGCTGGAGCTTCTTATACTTATCCACTCGATCTAACCTTTCCACTTATTTTCAATTCAAGTAATCCATAAATTTTGACGATTGTCGTATTCGGATTTTTAAGCACTATTTTGCAAATGGTCAATCGACTCACATTCGGAACACTGCTTACTTTTCTCCGCATTTCGTCACGTCCAGCATGCGTAAGGTGGAGAGGTGGAGCTTCTTATGCTTATCCACTCGATCTAATCTTTTAACTTTTTCCCATTCAAGTAATCCATGAATTTTGACGATTGTCTTTTTCTGATTTTTAGGCACTAGTTTCGCAAATCATCAAACGACTCACACTCGAAACACAGCTTACTTCTCCGTCCTGTCCAGCATACGTAGGCTGGAGCTTCTTTTGCTTATCCACTCGATCCAATGTTTCCACCGTTTTCTTATTCAAGTAATTCCTAAATTTTGATAATTGTCGTTTTCTGATGTTTAGGCACTGGAGCAGCAAATGGCAAATCGAGTCACACTCTAAACGATGTTTGCATTTTCCGCCTTCCGTTATCCCCACCGTGCCCTTTCGGGTACTTTTTTTCCAATAACCAGATACGTTCTCATTCTTTCGATTTCTCATTGCTTGATGAGCCGTCATTGCTGACGTAAACTTGTGACCGCTGATGATTTCGTAGTCACCTTGTCGGTTCGGAAATACCGAAAGATCCAAAATTCGGCTGCTTTCATTCCAAAAATGTTCTTTCACTCGAGGTGGTAAGCAATCAAGGCGGTTGCGGTTTCATTGGTCAGCAATCCTCACGTTCTGGTCGAAACTGTCTATATGTATACCTGTTATCCACACCTGTAAATCATTTTTAATTTCATAAGCGAAATCTCGCCATGCTTTATCGAATATCCGTTGATACTGCATAAATTTTTGTCGAAAACTATCCGGTCTCAATTAAAATCGTTTAAGCAGACGCCTTTTCAGTTATCGAGATATTTAACTTTTTTTTTAAATTTTGGAGCTGACGACATTTTAAAATGCATACAATTTCTAAATGAAAAAGAAAGTTTTATTAAAATTGGAAATTGAATTTAATTTGAAATTAATATCCGTATTGCATAATTAACCTTAATTTAAGACATAATGGAATCAGATTTTATGAACTGTGTAAAGCTAGGTATTTTTCTTAAATGCGATAAGCATGTGTCCTCACCTATGTCTATAATTTTGAAAGAGTTCAAATCAGTTTCAGATGTAAAAATCAACTGTAGTGTTGCTCATCTTGATTTCCTTATGTCCTAATCCATATTTAAGTGGCGTTCTTCTTCTTTTTCTTTTGCAAATTATACAAGAACATTTTTGAAATACAAAAAGGTACAATTATGGCTTGTTGCCATTCCCATTAATGGGCTGTATAGAATATCTCGATTCATACCATACTTGACAATGAACGCCCGGGGGATTAACTTACCCTCCCAGAGGAGGCCAATGACGTCACGAACACAAAACAATTTCTTTTAGATATTTTTGACAACTATGAATAAAACTATCGTAAAAAGTATCGTAATCATTGAGCCATAAATAATCCTTTTATACATAATCATGTCAAATTTTGTCCAATGCTGCCATATTAATAAATATATAAATGTCGAAAAAATTTCGAAAATTTCCTCTCAAATTAAAAAAGAAAATTCTATCTAGTTCTAAATTATTTGATAACAAAGTTGTATATACAATTTTGTGAAAATCCAATGATATTTGTAGCAGCAATCATGCACACAATAAATCGATAGCATACAGAAAGACAGACGGACAGAAGGAAGAACATCACTCCAAAAATTGTAAAATGAGTTCAAGAGGTCTTAAAATCTCGAATTTGAAAATGTCCGTGAAAATAACACTCTTCCTATACTCTATTACATAATATGAAAAAGTAAAATTAAGTCTAAATGCGTTAAAATTTTATTTTCCAGCCATAAATTGTATGACATTAATATTAATGTTACTTTGTGAATTGCAAAATAATATTCAGCTATATTAAAAATTTTTTATATTTATATTCAAAAATATTTTTTTAAACATACAACGAAATAACATTTCCGGCAATGAAATACAATACAATATAAAAGCAAATCGGTATCGACTCCGTAATCCAGCATTTTTCTTGCAGAATATATCTTGATAAAAAAGCAGGGGTAAATATCGACAAACAGTGGCAGTAGAAAAGAAAACCCTCGTTATAGAGTAAATGGAAAAAGCTATGTGATGTTCTTATGGATGAAGAAGTATGTTATTTACGCCCGCCCTGTTTCAATTTTTGCTTCATCAAACTTTCTTCTGATTTTAGAGGAAAAACTTTCTTTGATGTAAAATACGAAATTCAATATTATTGAGATCGGAGATATTTTTTAAAAGAAATATAAGACAAATAAAATTAAATTTGTAGAAATATATTTTTTATAAATAATAATATGTTGTTTTTATAATTGAATATTTAGCGTAAAATGCAGAAGGTGTTTCAGCTCAGTTTCACCTCGATTTTCACTGTTTTGCATTTCGTTTTAAACATAAACTTCTAATATAAAAGTCAGTTTAAAAATCGTTGGGACTCCAGTTCAATAGAATTGAAATCATGTTGAGTGAAAATAATTTCATAAAATAAAATGCAACATATCGAAAATAAATTATAGAAGATAAATAACTCTGAATGTCGAAGAAAAGAATCTGATCTGTGCACTTATAGGGCTTTCAAAGAGATACAAATTATTGCTTAATGTTTATAGCTATAACTTTTAGTTCTTAAGACATAAACATAACAAACTTGAAAAACATAAAATTTTCATACTTCTTTAATTGACAAAACGATTACTCAAAACCTATAAGAGATTTTTTAAAAATAAATATATATTTAGAAAATAAATATCATCATACATATTTTGTCACTTACAGTTTATATCTAAATTTTACATTTTCGAAGGTATTTCCCGTGAAAATATGAACAAGAAAGATCAATCATGCATAAAGCATTGATATTTCATAATCATGCATAAAGCATTGATAATTCATAATGATGCATAAAGCATTGATTATGATTGATTATGAATTGATATTCCAACTTCAACGCAATTTCATTTAAACACCTCTAAAATGCGATACATTCCTCGGTAATATTTCAAAAAATATCACAATACTACATTAATTTATAATATTTGAAAACTTAAATGTTCATTGAAAGAAATGAACTTCATTCAAATGACGTCAATTAAATATAAATCGCCTGGCTCCTCGGTAATGTTTTTAACATTATCATAATACTACAATAATTTATTATACTTGAAAACTGCATCAAAAACAACTGAAATTTATTCAAATGACGCCATCGAAATATAACACGCCTGGCTCTATAAAAGCAGCTTTTCAGTCATAACCATTTTTCCATTCATTTCATTCATCACAATAATATAATAATTTATTTTATTTAAAAACGTAAGACCATGGAGTTACAAGTAATTAAACTCTATGAAAACTTAATTGAAAAAAATCGTCCTTCTCTCTGTAAAATCAATGAGTATTTCATTCATATCAGCTATGCAGACTCCATGAGCTAAATAATTTTGCGTTAAAGAAATGAAGCAATTCTTATAGAACTCATTATACATATTTTGCTGTTTACATTTTATATAAGTGAAAAATAGGCTTCGTTGTAGAAATAATCAAATTTGGTTAATAATTTAAACTCAAATATATTGAAATTGCGTTGTTTCAGTGTGAAAGCCTCAGGCGTTGTTTCAGTGTGTAGATGCACATAATTTAAGCAAAAATAAAGCTGTTTCAGGACGGATACAACACTCAATATGAATTAGGGGCGCGGTAGCCCATTGGTTAGCGCGCTGGAGTTGCACTCGGTAGGCCCGGGTTCGATTCCAGCCACTGCCAAAACTGCCGCCGTGTTCATGCGGAGTACGATCACGTTAAACATGTGGGTCCGAAAGTCCTTCCGAGTGGTTGGTGGTAGGGGAAGGAGGGTACGGTCCCTGTGGATGCCTCCCCCAATGGGTTCCGGCCTAAATTTAGTGGCACTTCCCGACCGTCCAAACAGTTACCTTACACCTTTCTGGTAGGTCGGACGGTCTGGGTTTCAACTCAATATGAATTAAAAAGAACTTTAAAAATCACGATTTTGAGACAAGATGGATGCCGTATTTCATTTTGAAGTGGGTCACGTGATCTCTTCATAAAATTGTCACGTGATCGCTTCATATAAGAGGTGTAATTATTATTTTAATATTTATTTAAAAAAACTACTAAATATATTTTGCTGAAATTTTTTTTATATATTTTATGGGATAATTTGAATATCACCTAAAATTTTCGAAGCATTTTGTGAATTTTAAATCCCCTTAAAAATGTTTGAATAATTGGGTCCCATAGGATTCAATGTATTTCATTTTTTCAACCCGGGTTCAATCCAAAACTAACTGGGTGATATTATTCATTTATATTCGCATAGGTCCCATAGACCATCTGAACAACATACTAAAATTTCATTTTGATTAAGTCATTTTTACGGCAGTTATCGTGTTAACGGACAGACAGACAGACAGACAGACAGAATGAACAAAGTCATAAACACTTTTCGACTTTGTTGTAAAGTGTTAAAAATGAATAAAAAAAAACTCGTTCAGACAGATATTTTTTTGAAAAAGTAGAATTCGATCCAACGTTAAATTATATACTCTTGTAGGGGCTTTCAAAGAGCTAGAAATTATTGCTTATTGGATTAGGTTCGGGGTATAAGCGACCAAAATGTTTTTATTTTTCTTAGCGCTCCGTTTTTCCGCTAGAGAAAGTCCTTCCGAGAAGTTGGTGGAATGGTATTGAGGATACAGCCACTGTGGATGCCACCCTCACTAGGTTCAAGCCTAAATTGTATGCCGCTATCCGGGTCGTCCAAACACATATCTTACACATTCGGATGCCGCACCCACTGGATTCCGGTTTAAATTGAGTGATACTGTCTGGCCCGAGATTTATTATTAATTTTCATTATATTTTCGTTAATCCGGTCTTACAAATTCGGATAGGTCAGAGGAATAAAGTAATGGTACCAAAAACAAACTTGTCAAGAAAGAAAACTAACATGTTTTACTCAAACCCAAATATTTCGTTATTAAATCGAAAATTTAATATTTTACATATAATGAATATTCTAAAACAAGTTTTCTAAATGCTTATTATTCTCAGTAGCTTAAAAAATACTTTTGTATGAAATAATAATAAAATACGAATCTGCATTTTCTTTTCAATCTCAAGAACATGCAATTTGAAGTGAATTCACCTGTTAAGTAAAACTGTGCAGTTTTCTTAGCATTTTTATCTAAGTCATCTTCAAGGTACTTCTTTTCTAAACCAACATTTGACAGAAATCCAAAAATTTTAAAAAGAACTTGGATTTTCTATCCAGAATGAAATATTACATTAACTAGGTATATGAAATTTTTCTTACTGTAATCTCACTTGAAATTTAAAAAAAAAAGTTTTAAATTTAAAGATTACGCATTTTTACATATAAAACAATGCAAACTTATAGCATCTGAAACTACATCTAATTAAAACTCATGCGCAAATAAATAATTTTACAAAATAAAAGCACAGGGAAAAAAATTAAAAGTTTCACAGAATTTAAATCCCAACATTTTTTAAGGAATTTCGTAGTTAGTTCTCTAAGATAATTAAATTATTTTTGCTCTGAACGGAAACTGTTGCAAAAAAACATTCAATTAAGAAGATTTTCTTAAAATGTTGGAGCACCAACAAAAATTGAAAGCCACGCATTTTATTAATTGCTTTAAAAGCTGTTCTTTAAAACGGAATGCTCTGTGTGGATTAAAGGATTAAAAAGAAATTTAAAGTATTAGGGTGTCCAAACCATTAACGTTACGTAAAACATTTTAATTAATTTCTAATCTATTTGTAGAATATATTACTAATAATCTAATCTAGAGTAATCTATTCTATTCTTTTTGTAAAGATTTGAGTAATCTACTCTATTCTGTTCGTACACATTCGAGAAATCTATTCTATTCTATTCGTAGAGTATCGGGTTATCTACTCTATTTGTAGAGAAATTCATTTTGTGTTTTTCACATATCTACACATTCAATATTCTAGATTAATATATTATGTTCTATTCGTAAAGATTGGAGTAATATATTCTATTATATTCGTAAAGAGTCGAGAAATATACTCTATTGGTAGAGATTCGAGAAATATATTCTGTTTTATTCGTATATATTGATTAATCTATTCTAATCTATTCGTAGAAATTCGAGTAATCTATTCGTAGAAATTCGAGCAATCTATTCGTAGAAATTCGAGCAATCTATTCGTAGAAATTCGAGTAATCTTTTCATAGAAATTCGAGTAATCTATTTGTAGAAATTCGAGTAATCTATTTGTAAAAATTCGAGTAATCTATTCGTAGAAATTTGAGTAATCTATTCATAGAAATTCGAGTAATCTATTCGAAGAAATTCGAGTTATCTCTTCGTAGAAATTCGAGTAATCTTTTTGTAGAAATTCGAGTAATCTTTTTGTAGAAATTCGAGAAATCTATTCGTAGAAATTCGATTAATCTATTCGTAGAAATTCGAGTAATATATTCTATTTGAAGCGAAATTCAATATTTTGAGATAAATTCAATATTCAATATTTTGAAACATTTAGTAGTTAAATAATACTTATATGTGCGTGTATACGTGTGTGTATGTGTGTTTCTAAAGTTATGCATTATATAAAAGTTTCTGCTTATTTTATTTATTTTTTTTTTTTGAAATTTTGAAAATGTTTGATTTTATTATTCACTGAAAGCTATTTCTGCTTAATCGGACTAGCGGCAACGTCGATTTCAACTTTCAAAACGGAGAAATAACAATATGCAAAATTCAAGGCACAAAGTTTAGGGTGTTGAATTGTACGTTGAAATATAGTTGTTTTCTGAATGGCAAACTCGTTAATCTCCTTCAGAATTTCAAATTATCTTATACTTTGTGCAAATCTAACTTGAAAATTAAGAAAATGACAACGTTGCACTTTAAACAAATTTTTCTGTTGATTATTCTCTACACGGAAGTAAGAGAGTATGAGGAACCACTATCTTACATGCAATAACATTTTCAAAAATATATTTTAAGGTTTGTAGCTGCATTTCCTATGCAGATCCTTTCAAGGAGTTCTTCTCAGGTGCAAATCAAAGTATAGAAGGCTGTATCGTTGGTTTAAATTTCTTGTTAAATTTCTAATGCCGGGTACGTAGACTAGAGTTGTCGTAAACCGTACTATTTTGCGTGTGTGCCATTTAGGAACGGATAATTTTTAAACATTCTGTTATTTTAGAACTTAGATCTGTTAATCTACCTGTATATAAACAAGATATATCAATCATGCATAAATCATTGATTAAGAAATACTTTCAAACTTCAATGCAATTTTATTTAGACATCTCTAAAATGCGATACATCCCTCGGTAATATTTTTAAAATTATCATAATACTACAATAATTTATTATATTTGAAAACTTCATCGAAAACAAATGAACTTTATTCAAATGATGTCATCGAAATATAAATTGCCTGGCTCTCAATATAAAAGCAACATTTCATTCATAAACATTTTTCAATTCCTTTCATTCATCACAATGCCATAATAATTTATTTTATTTAAAAATTTAAAATCATGGAGGTACAAGTGATTTAACTCTATGCTTAAAACTTCATCGAAAAAACGTCTGCTTCTCTGTAAAATCAATGAATATTTCATTCATATCAGCTATATTGCAAACTCCATGAGCTAAATAATTTTGCGTTAAAGAAATGCAGCAATTGTTATACAACTCATACTACATCTTTTGGTGTTTACATTCTCCATAAGAGAAAATTAGGCTTCGATGTAGAAATAATCAAAGTTGGATGATCATTTAAACTCAAATGTATTGTAATTGCGTTGTTTTAGTATGTAGATGCACAGAATGTAAGTAAAATTATAGCGATTTTAGGACGGATGCAACACTAAAATATGAATTAAAAAGAACTTTAAAAATCTCGATTTTGACACAAGATGGATGCCATATTTTATTTTGAAGTGGGTCACGTGAGCTTTACATATAATGTTCACGGGATCTCTTCATATAAAGGATGTGTAATTATTATTTTAAATTTTATTTAAAAAACAAATATATTTTGCTGACGAATATCTTTTGCTGACATTTTTTTATTTATTTTGTGAGATAATTTGAATATTTCCTAAAATTTTCGAAGCAATTTGTGAATTTTAACTTCCCTTAAAAAATGTTTGAAAAATTATGTCCCATAGGGTTCAATGTATTTCATTTTCTCAGGCCGGGTTCAATCCAAAACTAATTAAGTGATATTATTCATTTATATTCCTCTAGGTCCCACAGACCGTCTGAATAACATACTAAAACTTCGTTTTGATAAAGTCACTTTTACGGCAGTCATCTTGGTAACGGACAGATAGACAGGCAGACAGACAGACAGACAGATTGAACAAAGTCATAAACACTTTTTAACTATGTTGTAAAGTGTTAATATTAAAATTGAAAATATGTCTGGCTGGCTGGCTGTATGTTTGTTTGATTCATCATAACGTTAGAACGGAAGACCGAATGTAATGAAATTTGGCAAGTGGCCTTGGAATAGGCCCACTTAAAATTTAGCCTATGTTTCCAATTTCTAGAACAAAGAATTGTCCAGATAATAATTACATACGCCCAATTAAACCTTCCATAGAGATAATATTATGCAGACGATATTTTTCCGTCAATTTATTTGAGGAAAATATCCAATGTGTTATGCGGTTGATGATTTTTATTAATCTTTTCTGACTTAAATAATAAAGATATGTATATAAAATAAATTTCACGGATATTGCATATTTGACTGCTTTATATCAATTACGGTCTATAGGTTCAAACATTATCATGTTAAAATTTTCAATTTATTGCGTTATTGTTTTATTTTGGCAAAAATTGTTGAAACTAATTTATAGTACGTTATATGGGTAATCTTCTACAACTAAGCGGGTACAACTTCTAATCTACGATAATATAAGTAGTACACGTATATTGGCATATATATTGACATATATTGGCATATGATTAGAGGAATTTTGAAATTTTCAATTTATTGCGTTACTGTTTTATTTTGGCAAAAATTGTTGAAACTTATTTATAGTACGTTGTATGGGTAATCTTCTACAACTGAGCGGGTATATCTTCTAATCTACGAGAATATAAGTAGCACAGCTATATTGGCATATATATTGGCATATATTGGCATATATTTTGATAGATACTGGCATATATTGCAATCAATTATGGCTTTCTGGTTTAAATATTACGAGGATTATTGATATTTTTAATTTATTACGTCATCTTTTTTATTTTTCTCTTTTATTTTGATATTTTTGAAACCCATATTGCAATACGGGTTGTCTTCTAAACAAGTCCCGATATCCTCTATTCTACGACAATAAAATTAGTACGGGTTATACACTTTTAGCGGTTTCATTTTGGCATATATTGGAATCAGTTACGGCCTTCAGGTTTAAAAATTATGGGATTATTCATATCTTAAATTTATTACGTCATATGTTTTGATTTGCCAAATATTTTATAAACTTATATGTCGTACCGGTAATTTTCTAATAATACACGGGTATATCTTCTGATATTCGCGAATATGAGTAGTATGGTCCCATACAATTTTAGTGTTTTTATTTTGGATATATTAATTCAATTTCATATTTTTAATAGATCTGTTTACAAATGGAATCAGGAAGTTATATTCCTCTGATCTGCCCGTGAAGATAATTTTGAATAGCGAGAACAGATATAACTAAACTTATTTTTAGGACATTAAGTTAAATATTTTAATATAAAATTTTGATAGACAATGTCATTTAGTATATTTTAGGAATTTTCCCATGATTGTTTTATTCTTCAAATCTTCCCATGAAGATAGAGAGAACAGACATTTTTAAACTTCTGTTTAGGATCATTGCATTAAATATTTTAACAGAATATTTAGATTAAAAATGTTATTTAGTATACTTTAGGAATTTTGCCATGATTGTGAATTTAAATTTTTTTATATTATACTCCGTACTAAAAACGGGTAAACTGCTAGTAAGTTAATGAAATTATAGTTGCTAAGTCGCCGTGTTTGTATGTGCACAGTTTTTTTCTGATATAATAGATTGCGATAAGGGGATTGTTTTTAACCCGGAGCTGGAGCCAGTAACTCATGTGCTAAGTGAATTATATATCCACTGCACATTCTCCGTGCTATAACACGAATCATTTCGTTTCAAATCCTATTTCCTATCTTCCGGCTACATAGAATATGTTGGATGGGGGACTGCAGGTCCGCATACGATATTTGTCGCCAGTAAAAGAAAAATGCGTGATAATTAATAACAGCAACTGATTACAGAGGATATTCTCCCTCTAACCGCTAATTTCTTCTTCATCTTCTTCATCTCAGACAGTCCGACCCACCCGAAGATGTAAGGTATCGGTTTGGACGACCTGGAAGCACCACCCACAATTTGGACTCGTACCCAGTGGGGGCGGCATTCACAGCCACCCTACTCTCCTTTTCCTATCTCAAACCTCTCAGAAGGACTTACGGGCCTGCATATTTAACGTGCCCGTATGTCGCGTGAACACGGGGACAGTTGACTGTTTGGATCTTGGCTTATTTTCCAAATAGAAAATAGTCGTTAACTTCTATCTTTATCAGTTTCCAGGACTTTTGCCAATGTTTTCTGCCAAGTATAGGTTTCGAAACGAGTAAGGTTTATGACTTTTTTTATAATAATATATAAATAATTGGAAATATTTTATAGTATATATAGACGAAAATGAAATTACAAACTGGAGGAACAATATCATTTAAATATTTACAAAACAGCTTCATATCATTTTCTCTAATTTTTATTACAATTTTGCATTATATTAACATTTTCCAATATTGTTGAAAAGTGCTTAAGGTTTTGTTCATTCTGCCTGTCTGTTCGCACGATAACTGCTGTAAAAATAACTTTATCAAAATGAAATTTTAGTACGTTGTTAAGACGGTCTGTGGAACATATGGGACTGCACCACCAAATGAATAACATCACCCAATTAGTTTCGGATTGAACCCGGGTTGAAAAAGTAAATACATTGAACCCAATGGGACACACTTTTTCAAAAGTTTAAGCACAGTTAAAATTCACGAATTGCTTCGAAATTTTCATGAAATATTCAAATTTTCCCATAAAATATATAAAAAAAAATTTCAGCAAAATATGTTTGGAAATTTTATAAATAAAAATTAAACTAATAATTACACTCATATTATATAAAGAGACCACTTGACCCACTTCAAAATAAAATATGGCATCCATCTTGTGTTCCGACTGTATCAAAATATTTTCAATGTTCTTTCAAATTTATATTAACTGTCGCATCCGTCCTAAAACTGCTTTATTTTTGCATATTTTCTTTGCATCTATATTCTGCGCCAACGCAATTATAATATTTTTAGCTTAAATGATCATTAAACTTTGATTATTTCTACAAATAAGTAATGGTTGCAGAATTTAATGGTTGCAGAATGTAAACAAGTTATTGTAAGATGAGTTGTATAAGAATTGATAACTTTCTTTCACGCAAAATTAGTTAGCTCTGGAGTATGGAATGAAAGTGATATGAATGAAATATTCATTGCTTTTATATAGAGCCAGCCGATTTATATTTCTATGATGCCATTTGCATAAAGTTCATTTTTTTCAAGGAAGTTTTAAGTTGTCAAATACAATAAATAACTGTAGGACTGTGATAATTTACAATATATCAGCGCTAAATGTATCACATTTTAGAGATGTTTAAATAAAATTGCATTTCAGCTTGAAAGTATTTCATAATCAATGCTTTATTCATGAATCATATTTCTTGTTTGTATTAACGTAACTGTGAAGAACACTTTCAATATAAATAATATAATACTAAAAAATCTCACTGCAGTGCATAGAAAGTAAAACAAACTTATCTCCAATACATTTTTCCAAACATAGAAATACTTTGAATTTCAAATATATCCTAACTATAAAGATATTTTATAGGCCTCCGTTTGAAATACACCATCTCCATTTGATGGCATGTTCAAATTTACGGTAAAACCTTCTGCTATAAAGATATCAGGAAATAAACATTTACTAAAGGAGACCCGTGTCCCAGTATACGACTTTCATTCCTAGAGTACTGCTGCATTTTGATGCCATGGCAACGCGACACCTTAAAGTGCTGCCAAAGATCATCTAAGGTTTATGAATGTCACTGTCGTCAAATAAATTTTCAGGTTGCAAAATTCATGCTTTTGCATTGCCTTTAAACGGACTAGTATTGCGGTTCTGCGACTACAGTATTACTGAAAGATATAAGTACCTCATAAAGTTTTGCATTTCTGTATACACCAAATGATTGCTCGACAACGAATGCTTTACAGATGGGCATTAAGCAGAAAATATGAAAACCCTGACATACGGTGGTAAAAAGTATGTGCACTTCATTTTTGGGGGGAATTATTAAAAATTTCTATATCACTTTGCTCAATTTATATAGAACCATGCTGCTCCAACCGGGAATCGAAACATAGAACTCCGAAATGGCCATCTGACGCTCTACCTCTGAGCTATTGGGACGAAATTATAGCACTTATCGTCGATGTGGAATCTGCATTCTCCACCTTCTAAAGTCAGATTGGCGGGCAAATATGACTTTAGATGATCCTCTGATGACTTTAGATGATCCTCTGATGACTTTAGATGATCCAAATCTGATTCCTTCTGCTATTTTTACCCCAGGTTAGCCTCCTGATAATTCTATTTTTACCGAGGTTAGTAATACTGCGTGGTCGTCGTCCTCTTAATTGAAATCTACGTTCAATCTTTCAGAGTCCACTGAATCCGTACTAGCCATACTAGGGTCTCTTTCAGACATCCGAAATCTTTGCGCTAACCTACAGGGTTAAATTGTTCGGACGCCATTGTAAAGAACCTCGCTGCCCTAACCGTGAATCGATCCTTGGATCTCCGAACGAGCCAGCTGACTCTCTACCGTTGAGCTACTGAAACGAAATTGCAATCTCTTTCCATCAAAGTAGAATCTTCAAACTATTTTGTACAGTCATAAGAATTGTCGGGAAAATCGTAAGTGTTATATCCAGAATCGGTAGAGGGAAATGCTTAAAGAACCACTACTATTTCCAAAATTTAATATTTTGGCCACACCAAACATTATCTGAGCTGTATCCATACTCAAAACGGAGAAATATATTTATTTGAAAAATGTGTAATATATCGAGACCGGTGCATACCGGTTTGTGTCAATCCTTTTATAATAAAAAATTGCATAAGAAATGATTATTTACATAACTTTATTAAAGAATTGGGTATTTTAACGATTTTTTCAAAATTTCTTTCGCAAATTTGGGATTCCGTTTAAAAACTAGAAGAAATTCAATGTCCACAGATTGTAATTTGTGCAAGTGCCAACTTATTCTATGTAAAGTATTTCTAGAATTAATTTCCAGAAAATCCCTGGCTATAGATATTTGACATTTTCTATATATCTTCAAAAATAAGCAAGAGAATGAAACAAAAGCAACCAGAGTGGCTAAAAATGTACCGAGTGATTCAAAAGTTCGGAGCAAAAGTAAAAAGCTATAAAAAAATATCTAAGGGTCAAAGAGACATGCGGTTTGCAGATTAATATTCACCGTGGTGGGGTATTTTGTGTGGCATGAAAAAAAAAATGTTCAAACTCTCAAAACTGGGCGGGGGGGAACTGCGGCAGATAAAGCCATGGAGATGATTTATGCATGGAGGTGATTGCATACATAACTGGCCTGCGAGATCCCCAGATCTCACACCCTCTGATTTCTCGTTGTGGGGATACCTAAAATCACAGGTCTATAGAGGAAAGCCCAGGAAAGCTTACCAGCACTGAAAGGCTCCTTACGGCAGGAGGTAGCAGCCATTCCCGTTAATACGCTGTTTCATGCTGTATCAGCCATAATACCGCGACTGTACTGGAATGTGCTGGTGGACACATTGGGCACTTGTAGCTGTAAATCATGCTGAAATAAAATATCTCATTTCACAATTATTACCTCGCATTGTTTTCTTCGCAGTGCTTCCCTAGTGTCGAGATTTTGAACTATGTTTTTTTTCATGTCATACAAAATCCCCCACTACGGTGAATATTAATCTGCAAACCGTATGTCTCTCCGACAAATATATATTTTTTATAGCGTTTTACTTTTGCTCCGAACTTTTGAATCAGCCGGTACTTGCAATTCTGTACAGGATGAGAAACAATCAGATTTGCCCATTGAATTAACATTAAGATTTTATTGGTACTTTAAAATGAAATTTCATATATATATACTAAACGAAATTACATGTATGGGAAATTAAATTCCATATGTATTTGGATATGGGATCTCATAAAATATTCTCTTTGATGTTGAACTTTCGGCGATGCAAGTAATACATTCAATCGGCTATTCAGATCACGACCGGAAAAGAACATTTTATTCTTTGATTTCCGTCTTATATATATGTGACTTCCTCTTTTAGAGAATTGGTTTATAACCTCGGCCGAATGCTATCATCAATTTTTTATTGAATAATGTACCTATACAGAAATCAAAAATTATTCTTGATTTCTAAATATGGGTACAAAACCGATTCAAAGTTTCTTTTATATAAGAATCTGTATGGTTTAATATAATTATTACAACATTGTATATATATATATATATATATATATATATATATATATGTGTGTGTGTGTGTGTGTGTGTGTGTGTGTGTGTGTGTTACAGTCAATACGATTAATCGGCTATTATTAATACTAACCAAATAAACCGGTTAAAGTGAATAATTTATGAGAATTTATCACATGAACCAGTTGTTACTAATAATTATCAATGAAGTTTGGTCAATGTAATAATTTCCAATTATTGTATTTGTAATGTAAATTGTTTGTAATTCTTTGTCGCCTTAAGGTGTTTGTGTGTAATGCAATTTGTTTGTTGTAACAAATTATGAATATATCTTATAATCAACAGTAATCATTATTATAAAACATTTTTTACATTGACCAAATTTCATTGCTAAATAAACTGTTAATGTATGTAATATCATACACTTCCTATCGCATGACATAAAAATTACGTTAGAGTTGGGGTTTCAATAAATTATGCTTAATTAATCACAATGACCAAACTTCATTGATAATTATTAATATTTACCGGTAGATGTGATTAATATGCAATATTTATCATATTTACCAAAATGAGTGGTTATTATTAATACTAACCGGATTTTTTACTTTAACCGTAACACACACACACGCACACACACACACACACACACACTAACATATATATATATATATACATACATATATATATATATATATATATATATATATATATATATATATATATATATATATATATATATATTAATTTCATACTACAATATTTATTTGTTCTGACATTAAAAACTAATTACTTATAGATACCTGCTATTCTAAATTTTTAAATATTTACAAGACTTTCCTGCAATTTTTTTCCATTATACTTTTTGATGATTTAACATTGTTTTTAATTCCGTGTTGCCTCCTTTGACTATTACCATTTTTTGTCTACATATCGCGACTATGGAGAACAGACATCTTGTATACACTTACAAGAACTTTCATGCAATAGTTACAATTCATAATTATACCGTTATTATACTATTATCATTTTTCTGCTTCACATATTATTTATTCTCGTGTATAATTCTGACATTTGTGCATTGTAATTTATATTCATTTATAATTGATCCAATCTCTAAATTTACTTTTCTACGTCAGGCTATATGCATAATATCTGTAATAATATTTACAGTATGCAGGCAAATACGCAGTTCCTTATAGTATCTCCCAGCCAGGTATGACCCTTGAGAATGTTCATTGTCTCGGAAATGCTTTTTTGGGGGTTTTCACTTTTAAGTGTGATTTTTTCCAATGTTTACACATTTAATTTAGGTTCTGTAATGACTTTTCTCCACGCATTACTCTTTTCACTTGTTGTTATTTTGTTTTTTGTATTCTCTCGCCAATTCACAATGCACGTTATGCCAGGTGAAGGGACACTGAACACGTATTTAGCCAATCACCAGCTTTTTATCTCACATCACTGGGTTACACCTTATTATAATATTTAGAATATTGTTTGAAATGTCAGGACCGTGCATATAAGTATGCGAACACTGTTTTTTGAGTTAATTGATCAATCGCAATTTGAAAGTTTTTCACGAACTAACATTAAATTTGATAAGGGATATGTCATAAGTATTTGGTTATACCTGTATTACAAGCAATATAAAAACACAAATTATAGCATTATATTCTTACTAATTATTTATATCTCCTTTCATGCAACATTCCAGCAATTCATTTCCCCTTTGCAAAAACGTTTACAAAAATGTTTCGATAACATAGAAAATAACAATAAATTTAATTAAGTTAAGTGCACTTTTATTAACACATTACAACAAAGTTGAAAAGTGTTTATGACTTTGTTAAGACTTTACAACAAAGTTGAAAAGTGTTTATGAATTTGTTCATTCTGTCTGTCTGTCTGTCTGTCCGTTAGCACGATAACTGCCGTAAAAATGACTGTGTGTGTATGTTGTTCAGACGGTCTGTAAGACCTATGGCAATATAAATGAATAATATCAACCAATTAGTTTTGGATTGAACCCGGGTTGAAAAAATGAAATACATGGAGCCCTATGGGACCTAATTTTTCAAACATTTTTTAAGCGGATTCACAAATTGCTTCGAAAATTTTAGGTAATATTCAAATTGTTCCATAAAATATATAAAAAAAATTCAGTGAAATATACTCAGTAGTTTTTAAATAAAAATTAAAATAATAATTACACCTCTTATATGAAACGATCACGTGACCATGATATGAAAAGATCACATGACCCACTTCAAAATGATATATGGCATCCATCTTGTTTCAAAATCGTGATTTTTTAAGTTCTTTTTAATTCATATTGTGTGTTGTATCCGTACTAAAACAACTTTATTTTTGCTTAAATTCTGTGCATCTACATACTGAAACAACGCAAACACAATATATTTGAGTTTAAATGATTATCCAAATTTGATTATTTCTACAACGAAGCTTATTTTTCTCTTATGTAAAATGTAAACAGCAAAATGTGTAGAATGAGTTGTATTAGAATTGCTGTATTTCTTTAACACAAAATAATTTAGCCCATGGAGTCTGTATTATATTTTATAAAGAGAAGGACGATTTTTTTCGATGAAGTTTTAAGCATAGAGTTTAATTACTTGTAGCTCCATGGTCTTAATTTTTAAATAAAATAAATTATTATAGTATTGTGATGAACGAAATGAATGGGAGAAATTTATGAATAAATTGCTGTTTTTATAAAGAGATCCAGGCGTGTTATTTTTTCTATGACGTCATTTGAATTAATTTCAGTTCTTTTCAATGAAGTTTTCAAATATAATAAATTATCGTAGTATTATGATAGTTTTTAAAATATTACCGTGGAATGTATCGCATTTTAGAGACATTTAAACCAGGCAATTTATATTTCAATGCCGTCATTTGAATGAAGTTCATTTTTTTCAATGAAGGTTTAAGTTTTCAAATATAATAAATTAATGTAGTATTGTGATAAGTTTTAAAATATTACCGAGGAATGTATTGCATTTTAGACTTTTTTAAATAAAATTGCATTGAAATTGGAAAGTGTTTCATAATCAATGCTTTAAGCATGACTGATCTTTCTTGTTTTTTAATCATATGTGTATGAAAAATTGTTGTGTAAAGAAGAATTTTTTTTCTTCTCTTTAGTGAATTTTGAAATAAAAGCGTGTTTAAAAGAATAATATATGTGTATGTGTAAATTTGATTACAAATTGTACTGGATGTTTTAGTCTTCAGATTTGCTTCTGAGTATAAGTGATATAAGTGCATATAGCGAAAACAAAAATTCCAACACTTACATTTAAGGTAATCAGATTAAAAAATTTAATATAACTATGAACATCATTTTGAAATTTGAAGCTAGTTAAAATTACTAACAACTTTGGATATATCTGCAGGTCATTAAATACATTGCTTAAATTAATTTACTAAAAAAAAAGTAGAATTATATTTTGAATAATGTACAATATGTCATGTATAGTTTGATGTAATAGGATGAAAAATTACAGAAACGATTTACACTGCATTGTGTTACGTTTTACGTTCAGCACGATATTTTAAAAAATTACTTTTTTGTAATAGGATTACATTATTCTGTTTACTTCAGCTGCCCTATCTCAGCATATGATAATCTACTTTTCATACACCGATTCGTAAAGTATATAGTAATATTTTCTTTAAAAGCATAGATTAAAAAAAAAAAACTATTTTTAATTTTTAAAGGTTCTTCTTCATTTCATATATATGAGTCAAAGGAATTTTTTAAATTACAATATGATTAAAAATCTGTTTTGATTTTTCACATATTTTAGATCACTAACACACGTCCTTGTCAGTCTGCTAGTTTCAAATACATTCGAAAAGGAAATGGCAACATGCCTTAACTTTGATCTCTAACGTTTTGTGATGCTATCTAAGTGGTATAGTCAATTGCTATTCAGATCACACCTTTAAAAGAACATTCTATTCCAACAGCACCGCTCTATACTATGCGCATCTGCTTTCTCAAGAGAGTTGGTTCATAACCCCGAGCAAGTGTTGCCACATATTATTATAGTTTGAACCTTGTATTGTGAAAAAATGATGAGACCCATTGTCCCTATGTGCTTTCTCATATAAAGTACGATTGATTTGCGAATTGTTGATACAGTGCTTTTTGAAATCATTTTTTAATTGTCTGTCTTTTTTGTATATGTTGTGAGGTCTAAATAACCTTTTGATTATTATTTCTCTCAGATTGCATTATAGTTTATGATTCTTTAAACTAACTATTCTAACTGGTTAGGCTATTGGACGAATCACCGACCTAATCAGCATTTTCTGCGTTCCTACGGTATATATAGGATCATATAGGATATCCTATAGGATTATGTTTTGGATCGTGAGGTTTTCAGTGTTTTTGGAATGAAAGAAGGGTTCTTGAGCAGAGAGTTCTTGGAATGAAAGGATGGTTCTTGAACAGATGAAGAGGGATTCGAGTAGTGAATGGAAGGAAACGCCATTCGATACAACGATGACTAGAACGAGTCTAGTATTCGGGGTGTGGCCGAAATAAGGGACAAAAAAAACAGAACGCCGGAGTAAATATATAAGCTTTGTATATGTATATCCATGTAAGCATTATCACCATTCTAGTCTATTTTAGTAAATTGTATGATTGTCATCTATTCTCGGCGTGTGCAATAACAATTAGTATATATGTCATTCGTTGCTTTAAACAGCAAGCTGCTATAATTTCTGTGACGTCCACAATAAAAAGTTATATTTATACAGTCCTGTCCTGTGTTATTACCCTTGGACCGAAAGGTTGAAATATCAAGTACTATAGTCTTGAGTTATGCCACTCTTAATAGATTAAGTAAAAATCATCTACAGGGGAATCTAAAGAGGTGAAAGAGAGAAATAAATTTTATAATGTTCATTCATAGAATGGAATATTTAGCGAAGCTCCTTGACGACTTGAAAATTTGGAAAATGCAAACATGGATTTAAAAAAAAAAATCAGGTGGATACGGTTGTCGTACTCTGCCTCTCAGAATTACGCAGATGAAATGTCATAATTTCAACGAAATCGATATCGAATATTGTTCAAACGCATGAAAGAATCATTTGTTCTATGGAATGCATAATTTTTCTCTAATACTTCATTTAGTCTGAGCTCAATCTTTAAATCCAACGATGTGGTATCAAAGTTTCGCATAATTATGGTACATGGTGAGTTTCCTTGTTTCTATTTAATGTATCGAGACTATTGCAAAAATAATTGTGTTATGGCATACAGAGTTTTTCTCTAATGCCTCACATAGACTGAGCTCAATCTTTAAATCCAACTGTGTGGTATCAGAGTTACACATAATTGTGGCATATGATGAGTTTCCATGTGTCTATTTTAAGCATCGACTATTGCAAAAAAATAGCTTTATGCGGAGGGGTTTTCCTTTATTTTAATTATTTAAATCTATTATAATTTTAAATGCGTATCTAAATTAATAAAGCAAGTATAATAATGTAAATGTGAAAGACGTTAAAAAATAAAGTGGCTTGTGATGCGAAAACCCCGCATGTAAACTTACATCCGTTTGCTAAAACAAAAAAGTTCTCATATTTCAAACATCTCAGTTGAATTGGAAAAACGGATTAACTGTGAAAGACGCTCTACATTTTGTTTACAATCTTCGTCAAAATTAATATGGCACAACGCTCCAAGTGTTAAATTTGCATCCATTATATAAATATGCAATTAAAGGCTCAAACATGTGAATATATTATTGTTATGACGTATATACTAGATTCGCGGATGTGCACTCAGGATACAAGAATGAGTTCAAATGTCTGAATAACTAACACCTTTATTCACAAGCACTGCGTAAACAGGAACAATAATAAATAAACCAGCACTTAAATAAATGCTCCACTAGTTTTACAAAACAACCGATACTGTTATCTATACAATGTCGTATCTTATTTCACAAAACAGTTGCTACTATTGAAAACATTGACGTAAGTCCCAGTTCAACGTCGCTCATATCTCGTTAGCTGCTTCCAGATGAGTGATGACCCCTTTTATAGATTCCCTATAGAAACTTCTAGAAATCCCTCATATCTCCTAGAATATTCGTTATTTCGAAGTGTTTCTCGAGCCATCGAAAAGTAGCCAAAAGTCTGCAAATTTGCTAGAAATCCGGCAACCCTTCACCCGAACTTCAGCATGTGAAAACCCTAGATTTAAGTCAGAGGAAAGGTTGCATGTATGGGTGTTTTCTTCGTTTGGTTTTTAAAGGGACTTCAGTGAGGAAAGACATTTTACACGTTCACAACATTATTGAGACCTATTTCTCACCAAAATATAGAAAAAATATTGGTATAATTTTCATTAATATTGTTGAATATCAATAAAACTCTTTATTTTCTTAGAATGGTGTTTTATGTCGCTTTGCCAGTTCAAGGTAGAATTTTATAAGTATATTATTTTGCCACTGCGGCCAATGGGTTACGGCCGAATGCAAACATATTATCTTAACACTACTCCTTGCCGATGACACAAAACAGCTCAATGCTATTGTGTAGATACCACTTCTTCATTTATAAACACCATATTTAATTTGACGTCATTCGACTGTTACGTTCACTTTGCTATACTTATACCTAACTTGTGTTCTCATGCACATTTTTAGCAATATTTTTGCTTTCCTTATATACATAATGTATAAGGAAAGTATTGTGACGGGGTCGAAAATTCAAATTCGAGTTTTCGACGGGAGAGCACGTTTCAAGCATCCCTGATCACGAATCAAACATTTTTGAGGTGATGACTGTGTGCGTGTGTGTGGTGTGTGTGTGTGTGCGTGTGTGTGTGTGTGTGTGTGTGTGTGTCAGTGAGTCTGTGGAGACGATATCTCGATAACTAATGGAGCGATTCGAATCAAATTTGATACAAAAATCACAATGCGTGAATACTAGAAGCCTATTGTTTTAAAACGTAACCGAATGTTCAGAACCCCCCTTAATTGTCAAGTAAAATTTTGTAAAAATCATCAAAAAATCAAAACCTTCAGTAAAGTTACGAAAATAGACATTTCTTATGTAATTTTTTCTTAGAAAACGGTTGATATAAACTTTAGAAGGCTAGCATGAACCGTTCTCGAGATATTGTACATTTTTCAAATAAATTTATCAAAAAAATATTTCCTATTGATAAACATGTTCACTTTTCATATGTAATATCATGCGATAAATTTGGTGACGTCATTCTCGTGGATCTAGCTCGTTCCATTCATGAGAAAAAATACTTTCAGTAATACTTTTGTATTTGAAAGCCAATAGTCTTTTATCTGCTATAAGATGAACTTATTTCTCCGTCCGTATCTCTTGGCGAGATTTTGGCGATGAATTTGGCGGAATATTGGCAACTTGTCAATGTTTTGAAATATTGCGAAATTAACGAAAATCTCGCCAAATGGATATAAATGACGCTAAATCAATGAAAATGACGACTAATTGTCGAAAGTGCAATATCTTGGAAAGAATATAAGTATCAACTATAAGAAAAACCTATTATTTTTATTGTAAAACTAGAAAATTCATTGCATTATATAAGGAAAGTCATGTATTGCCCACATCAGATTTTTTACTCTGTAACTTACTTTGAACCGTGTATAATTTATCAGTGTCATCTGCATGACGGTAACACATAGAATTGATTTACTTTACAATTAATTTAAAGCCTATGTTTTTGCTTTCACTATTTCCTATTGAATAGATGTAAAAATACTGCGTAAAACTGATTCTATCCTAAATGATATTTCATATACGTTTGAAACAATAATATCACCAAACCTCTCTTTGTTGTCTAAAGTGCTCCTTTTGAAGCAACGCATTCCATAAGTTATACAGATCGAGCTTGGAAATGCGCATTTTAGGTCATCGCATGCATTTTCAAGTAAGGTTTCATCCTCCAGAGAATTGCTTCATAACCTCCAGCAAGCGATGTTGTAAATTTGCACCTGAAAGCATGTGTTATGTAAAAATCATGAGTCAGGAAATTTATGCTTTTTACTTTTTTTACGGCATATAGTAGATGCAAAGTGGATGAAGTTGTGATGAGGACAGAAACCCGATTCGCTTTTTTACTTTCTTTACAACACATAATAGATGTCAAGTGGAGGTATTAGTGATGAGGACAAAAATCCGGCTCTAAGTTGTTGATGGATTTATACGTTTTGGACATCTCACATTGCAAATTGACCATTTTTGTTGATGTCTCTGTGTTCTTTTGTCTGTTTATGTGTTTGCATCTGTCAATGAACAAGACATTTTTCAGACGAATTGCGATAGTCGTATTATGTTTGGCAATTTTATTCCATAGGTAAACATCAGAAGCTTGTTAATGTTTGGATATTCGGATCATGGAAATGTCCTCAATTTTTCCGATATTTATTTTGAAAAAAAAGAAAGAAAGAGTTATAAAAATATTTTAAAATTCGTGCAAAAATATTCATTTTATATGTACCATTTTAAAATTTAAACATAAAGTATATAATTTATAGAATGTTAATTTATACTGTTCTAGAAATCATACTCCATTTTTTTTGTCTAAAGTGGAAAAATAAATAAATAAAGTCGTTGTTCTCTAATGTGTAAAAGTTTTGTAAGTACTTATAGCCAGAAAAAAGGAAAATATTTTTCAGGAGTCATTATGTTCCAGTATGGAGTTATTGGAAATTTTACTTTCTATGAGACACGCTTGTTTCTGGAGCAATATGAGAAGTGCAGACGAAAGCAAAATGACTTCTATTTACTGAATACTTTCTCAAAAATAGAAAAAATATATAAAAAAACCATGTTAACATTTATTACCAAAATAGTCATTTTATACATAATATTTCATTCAAAAGCAAATTATATTATTTACAGAAGGATACCATGCAAATTTTTTTTTGGAGATATTGCATTATTTTGATCAAATGAGGAAAGTGTATAAAAATATTAGTATGTTCATTATTACAAACGAATGTCTTCTATTTTCTAAACATTTTTACGAAAATTACAAAAACAATTATAAAAAATAAACATGTTAACGTATTTTACAAAAATAGTAATTTTTTACATACTAGTTCATTCAAAAGCGAATGACGTGCTTTACAAAAGGATAGCGTGCACCTTTCTTAAAATATTGCATGTTTTTGGTTAAATGAAGAAAGTGTTTAAAAAATATATGTCTGTTCATTCTTACAAAACGAATGTATTCTATTTTCTGGGCATTTTTTTAAAAATCGAAAGCAAAATTATAAAAAATAAACATGTTAGCACGTTTTATAACACAACCATTTTAAACACAATATTTCATTCGAAAACAAATGACATAATTTACAAAAGGATAGCATGCGACTTTTCGAGATATTGCATGTTTTTGATCAAATGAGGAAAGTGTATAAAAAATATATGTATGTTCATACTTACGAAATAACTGGATTTTATTTTCTGAACATTTTCTTGAAAATCGAAAGAAAAATTATAAAATTGAATATGTTAACAATTTTTGAAAAACAGTCATTTTATACATAATATTTCATTCGAAAATAAATGACATAATTTACAAAAGGACAGCATGCGACTTTTTCGAGAAATTGCAAGTTTTTGATCAAATGAGGAAATTGTATAAAAAATATATGTATGTTCATTTTTACACCACTCGAATCAGTCCGTTCGAAAAAATTTAACTAGAAATAAAATGACCACACCATTTAATAGTTTTTTGTTGGTGAAAATACTATGAATTTTACCAATGTCTGGATACAAGGGTATTCGGAAATTGAAAACATTTTCCGAAAGTGAACTGGCGGCAGACGCAAGGCGTAGCTTATATGTTGTTCCGCTGCTATTAAGCAAAGAAGGGACAATAACTTTTTTAGAAAATGGGTAGTATAGAAAAATGTTACTTAAATTTCCACTGAGAACTCCTGACACTGAACAAGCGAGAAAGTTTTGGTCATTGCCATAAGGGTTAAACACGAGCAGTAATCCACCATCACAGTCACATTCAAGCACCCTTGATATAATTTCTTCATGCAGTTTATAACTTGACGAAACATCGTCCATACTCTTTACTTACAGCACAAAGATTTTCTGAAAAATTGTCAAAGTAAGAGCTCAGAAAATAAAACCTTGAGCCCATATTGCAGTCCAGGGTATTAAATATTTTACAACACACTTTATAAGATTCATTTATATTGAGGTTCCTTGTTATTGCCTAAAAAGTTTGGAATGACATCTCTGGCAAAAATTTGGCCAATATGTACCCATACTTTTTTTTCTGTTGTAACTATTTGATCCTCAAATATTTTATCGTTAATCGCTGTATATTTGAGTCAACAAACAATCTTTCACTTTTGTTTCTGATAAATTGGGAAAAACATTAATCAAATATGGAAAATACTCACCATTTCGTCCAAAGTCTTGAAAAATTGTGTAATCAACCGTGATTTTATATGCAAGTGTGGTGAAAGAACTTTTTCAGGATTAACTAAGTTCGAGCGGAAGGCGAATTTTGATCCTGGATCTTAATCTCTTTTGGACTATTACTTTCTTAATATTGTGCTTAGTTCTAAAATGTGCAAGGGGGTGTTTGGACGAAATAAATTATCAAACTTTCTGACTTGCACAACTTTCTCATGAATTTTTGATGTTCTTCTAATTATTAAAATCCATGAATCCCAAGGCCGTTCAAATAATGAAGTGACACACACAAATCCATTAGTGGGTTTAAAACACATTTCGTTTTTAAAACTGTTAAATACAGGCGGACAATACTAGTTAAGAGCTAATTTAATACTTAAATAAGATAAATAAAACAGATTATTGTGATTTTGCGGGCTTGTCAGATATTTTTCTGACAAAATCTATAGAAAAATAGGCATGTCTTTCGAATTTTTATATCAATTATGATCACTGAAACCACTGTTTTCAGTATACTTAATAAGTTTCTAACACATTTATGTCGCTGCACATTTTTGATCAGAAAAAAATCCTTATAGGCGAATCGGAAAAAACTCTTGCATATGGTATAGCAGGTGTCGAGTTCGTGTAGACTGCCGGCAAATTCGGGTAGACAGAGAAATATGTTGTCCTGTGCTTACAGATCGAACATTCGCGTATGAATAGGATGAAAATTATAATAAAACATCTACTTCATCCTTTTTCATTAGTACTTGTCCTTCTGAGCCATTTCGACAAAGGAGCGAACCTGTTGATTACAACCATCATACCAGCAGCAAAATAAACACTCTAGAAGTCCTTTATGTAAACGATGATACTATTCCTTTATTGCATCACTGGGAGATCGGCTGTATTCGCCGCAAAAACAAAATTATCTCACAGAGTTCATTACTAAATAGCACCGTCATTCAAACTTCAGTATTTTTAAATCTTCATAATAATAAAATATTGTATGCCATTTTACAGTTCTGTTTTATTTGGATAAGTAAACATAATATCGTGCATTGGGAAAAAATATGTATGCGATGAAGGAAGATAGATGCAAATTTCGTGATCAACCTGAAAATTGAAATTTTACAAGAATTTGAAATTTTAAATCTCCAAAATTATGTATCTCTGTGTTATACAATTTGTAGGGTATTTAAAATAAACATTTTAAAAATTGTAAATCTATTGAATATGATTCATATCTTAGTTTTATTCAGATTATGGTGTGAATAATTGCATTTAAATGCTATAAATACAGCGCCAGATTCTATGGACCAGTTTTTTTCTTTTTAGAAATATCTTGGGGTTATCATGCTCATAATAGCTGAATTTATACTACGAACGCTAATTAACAGTTCCTAATATCTAACGAGTATTTCTACAAAATGTTAAATCTTCGGAATTGCTGATTTCCTTCCTACAAAGCTACCACACGTCAAAAAGTAGACGTTAGAATTCGCATTAATTCAAATAAACTGTTAATCTGACACTCTGTCAAAACAGCTAATTAATTCGCTATTGCTGAACTATGAAAACTGATTTTTTTCCTCAGGTCTTTAGCTAACAGAAGTTATTGAGATAGTGTTGCTAATATTTCACATTCGCAGGTATCTATGCTTATGTGGACGAAGAGCTGGTCACAAAAAACCAATAGCGGTATATCATAAGCATAGATATCAGGGTGGCCACATCCTTGGCGCTGAATAACAGAAATGTTGTGCTCACATCATGGTTTGATGGTTCACTGGAAGGCTGCTTATTGTCTGCTGTGGTGTTCATATTGTGTGTTTGCGTCAATTTTATCCACTCTGCTTAACGCAGAGTTTAGCAATTTTGTCATTTCATATAGCTATTGATAAACAGTAAGAAATGGAAAACATATAAAATTAAATATTAAATGGTTTGTTTCTTCAAAAAATCTTGAATAAAAACGCATATACAATTTGAATTTCTGATAGCGGAAAGGTGAAAGGGCGTACAATATAAGTAGCAGGCAGGTTGTATTTTAACAGTAATAAATATTTATTTTTTAGCGGTGTGTAGCTTTAACAGTAACATAAAGGACTGAAGCCTAGTGAGAACTTCAAAAAATAAATTACATCCAACTTCAGTTGGATTATGCGTATGCGCTTTCCCTTTTAACTTCCTGGTTTAAACTTGACCTATTTTTAATGAATAAAGAGTAATATTTCCATACTATGCACATCTCTAATTTTGAATATGGGTCATTTTATATAAACGGGATTTTTTATCTTTCTTGCTACCATATATTTTTTTTCTAGTTTCCAACCTGTTTTTTGCATTATATTTTAACATGGGTGGTTTAAACTAAAGATAATACATTAGCAGCGATTATTTTTGGGAAATGAAATAGAAATGGAAAATTTTTATTTTCAGGATAAGTAAATACAGCATGACAAGGGAATGACACTTAATATAAACAACTGCCTTAGTATGTATATACATATATATACATATCATTAGAAAAATAAATAAAAAATGTCTTGCTTTAATTGCAATCTTACATTTAGAACTAATTTCTTATTTGTTTTATCTTCAAAAAAATCAAGTTTTCAAATGGAGTTCACTTGTTCTAATATATTGTCCTTCTCTACCAAGAAGACAAGTTAAGGACGACAGAGGAATGACAAATCATGTAGTTTTAATTTCTGAGCATACGAGTTTTATTTGCATTTAAGCCTAACTTAGTATCCAGTTTGCAGCAATAACTAGGCACACTATATGTTAAAATTATGTACTTTTTTATTCTGAGAATAAAGACAGGCGAATGACAGGAATACAAATAATTCTACAACTCATTTTATAATCGCGTGTTTACATTTTACATTCATTATAATTCGACTTCTTTGAAGAAATAATAAAAGTTTGATGATCATTTAAACTCAAACTGTGTTGGCACAGAATATTACAACTAAGTTATACAGAATATATTATAACTGCATTGGCACTTAATATAGGTGCACAGAAAACAGAAAAGTAAAGTGTTTTTAGAACAAAAGCAACACTAATTATAAATCTAAAAGAACCTTAAAAATCACGATTTTTACTATGGCTAAAAAGATGGATGCCATATTTCATTTTGAAGTGGGTCACGTGATCTCTTCATATGTTATGGGTGTAATTAGCATTTTAAATTTTATTTCAAAAGCTACTGAACATATTTTACTGAAATTTGCTTTATATGTTTTATGGGATGACTTGAATATTTCTTAAAATTTTCGAAGCAATCTGTGAATTTTAACTTTGCGTAAAAAATGTTCGAATAACTAATTCCAATAGGGCTCAATGTATTTCATATTTTCAACAAGGGTTCAATCCAAAACTAATTAGGTGATATTATGCCTTTACATTCCCATATGTCCCACAGACCTCCTCAACAACATACCAAATTTCAGTTTGGTAAAATCGTATTTACGGCGGTTATCGTGCAAACGGACAGACAGACAGACAGAATTAACAAAGTCATAAATACTTTGTGAAGTAAAGTGTTAAACATATCACCGCTGAATGTAACGCAATTTAGAGATGCGATACATTCAGCGAATTGCATTTCAGTTGGAAAGTGTTTCATAATCAATGCTTTATGTATGATTAACCTTTCTTGTTATTTGCATTAACGCAACCATGAAGAAAACTTTCAATATAAATAATATAATACTAAAAATCTTACTATAGTGCATAGAAAGTAAAACAGACTTATCCCCACTATATTTTTCCAAACATAGAAATACTTTGAATTTCAAATATATCCTTAACTATAAAGATATTTTATAGACCTCTATTTCAAAAACAGCATCTCCATTTGATGCCATGTTCAAATTTATTGTAAAATCCTCTACTATAAAGATATCAGGAAATAAACATTTACTAAAGGAGACTCGTGTCCCAGTATATGACTTTCATTCCTAGAGAACTGCTGCATTTTATTGCCATGGCAACGCGTCACCTTAAAGTGCTGCCAAAGATCATCTGAGGTTTATAAATGTCACTGTCGTCAAATAAATTTTCAGCTTGCAAAATTCATGGTTTTGCATTTCCTTTAAACGTACTCGTATTGCGGTTTTGCGACTACGGTATTACTGAAGAATATAAATACCACATAAAATTTTGCATTTCTGTATATACCAAATGATTACTCGGCAATAAATGCTTTAGATATGCATGTTAAGCAGAAAATATAAGAAAAAGCTTTCGTATGGTGGCGGAAGGTATGTGAATTTCCATTTCAGCGGAACAATTAAAAATTGCTATATCACTTTGCTCAATTTGTAATGAAACTTTCTGTCCAAACCGGAAATCGATCCCTGGATGTCCGAACTGTATAGCCATCGCTCTACCGTTGAGATACTGGAACGAAATTGCAAGCTTATTCGTCGAAATGAACTCTGCACTCTCCACCTTCTAATGTCGTATTGGCGGGCAACTGATACTCTGACTGACCAGCTCCTGCTATTTTTACCTCAGGTTAGTCTCCTGCTACTACTATTTATACCCAGGTTAATATCATGAGTGGTTGTTTTCCTCTCATTCTGAAATCGACTCTCAATTTTCCAGATACCACTGAATCCGTACTAGTCTTACTAGGATCATATTCAGTCCGACATCTTTTCACTAACCTACATGGTTGATTTTCTCGGACGGCATTGTAAAGAACCTTGCTGCTCCAACCGGGATTCGAATCCTGGATCTCCGAACTGGCCAGCCAGCGATCTACCTTTGAGCTACTGGACTGAAATTGCAAGCTTTTATCCTCGAAGAGGACTCGGAAATTTTTTTCCTACAGTTATAAGAATTGTCAGAAAAATCGAGAGTGCTATATCCGGAATCGAGAGCGGAAATTCTTAAAGAACCACTATCCTCTCAAAATTTAATGTTGTGGCCATATCAAACATTATCTGAGATCTAGCGACAGCTAAAACTGAGAAATAAATGTTTCAAGGAAAATGCAGATGCTTCGGAAGTGATATATCTACAGCAAAAAGAGGCAATTCGTGTGTGAGCAACCCCACAAATTTATTGCTCAATTCATATCAGTCATCCTTAAGTTCTATCTATAGTCAATTCTTAAAAGAATAGTTTTAAAGAAAATTTATGAACCGAGTGTAGAAGAAACCGAAATTTGAAATCCTTGGAGAATCCGCCAAACCACATGGAGAACTGGATACTAAATCCATATAAGTCATTATCGAAGTTATATCCATAGCTAATTCTAAGAAATGAGAGCTTCTAAGAAAAACTAAAATTTTTGAGCTGAAATAATGAAAAAAACCGAGAATGAAAATATTTAGCTATTCCCCCCCCCTAACCTCTCTAAAACTTTTATGTTAAATCTACGTCCATTGTATAAGCTCTATCTATAGCCAATACTAATAAATAAATGTTTCAAGGACATTTTTTGAACCGTTGGTAAAAAAAAAAATCTGATGTGGGCAACGCATGACTTTCCTTATATAATATAATGAATTTACTACTTTTACAGTACAAAAATAGGTTTTTCTTATAGTAGATACTAATATTCTTTCCAAGATATTGAATTTTTGACAATTAGTCGTCATTTTCATTGATTTAGCGTCATTGTTCTCCATTTGGCGAGATTTTCGTTAATTTGGCAACATTTCAAAAAGTCGCCAAGTTGGCGACATTCCGCCAAATTTGTCGCCAAAATCTCGACAAGAGATATGGATGAAGAAATAAGTTATTATTACATCAGGCAAATGACTATTGGCATTCAAATACAAAAGTATTACTCAAAGTATCTTTTTCCTTATGAAACGAGCTAAATCCACGAGAATGATGTCACACAATTTATCGTATGGTATTACATATGAAAAGTGAACATGTTTCTCAATAGGAAATATTTTTTTTTATTTTATATGACTTTTTGATAATTTTTTTGAAAAATGTGAAATATCTCGAGAACGGTTTGTGTTAGTCTTCTAAAATTTATGCCAATCGTTTTCTAATGAAAAATTATATAAGAAATGTCTATTTGCGTAACTTTATTAGTGGTTATGATTTTTTAACGATTTTTCAAAATTTTATTCGAAAATTTAGGGGACTTCTGAACATTCGATTGCGTATAAAAACAATAGGCTTCCAGTATTTACGGATTGTGATTTTTGTTCCAAATTTGGTTCAAATCGGTCCATTCGTTCGTCAGTTATCGTCTCCACAGACTCACTGACACTGAAGTGCTAGCTGGTCGCTAAAAACCCAACAGCGGTATATCATAAGCAGAGATATCGGGGTGATGTTAATCACATCCTTGGCGCTAAATAACAGAAGTGTTGATGCGCTCACATCAAGGTTTGGTGGTTCACAGGAAAGCTGTTTATCGTCAGATTTGGTGTACATATTGTATGTTTGTGTCAATTTTATCCACTCTGCTTAACGTAGAGATTGGAATTTTTGTCATTTCATATAGCTATTGATGAACAATATGAAATGAAAAACATATAAATTGAAATATTAGATTACTTTGTTTCTTCAAAGACTTGAATAAAAAGGCATATATAATTTGAATTTCTGAAAGCGGAAAAGTGAAAGGACGTACAATATAAGTATCAGGTAGGTTGTATTTTAACAGTAATAAATATTTATTTTCTAACGGTGTGTAGTTTTTACAGTAACATAAAGGACTGAAGCCTAGTGAGAACCTAAAAAAATAAATTATATCCAATTTCAATTGGATTATGAGTATGCGCTTCTCTTTTGAACTTCCTGGTTTAAACTTGACCTATCTTTAATGAATAAAGAGTAATATTCCCATACTATGTACATCTCTAATTTTGAATATGGGTCATTTTATATTAACGTGCTTTTTCATTTTCCTGTTACCATATACTTTTTTTTCTAGTTTCCAACCTGTTTTTTGCATTATATTTTAACATGGGTGGTTTAAACTAAAGAAAATACATTAGCAGCGATCATTTTTGGGAAATGAAATAGAAAATGCAAATTTTTATTTTCAAGACAAGTAAATGCAGCATGACAAGGGAATGGCACTAAATATAGGCAACTGCGTTAGTGTATATATATATATATATATATATATATATATATATATATATATATATATATATATATATATATATATATATATATATATATATACATATATATATATATATATATATATATATATATATATATATATATATATATATATATATATATATATATATATATATATATATATATATATATATATATATATATATATATATATCATTAGCAAAATAAGTAAAATGTTTTGCTTTAATTGCAATCTTATAATTAGAGCTAACTTCTTATTTCTCTTTCATTTTCTAAAAGAATTTAGTTTTTAAATGTAGTTCACTTGTTCTAATGTGATTTCCTTGTTTACCAAGAAGACAAGTTAATGACGACAGGGGAATGACAAATCATATATTTTTACTTTCTGAACATATGAGTTTTACTTGCATTTAATCCTAACTTAGTTTTCAGATTACTGCAATAACTAGGCACGCATATATGTTTAAAAATTATGTACTTCTTTATTCTGAGAATAATTAAAGATGGGTGAATGACAGGAATAAAAATACTTCTACAACTCATAATTATTTGGTAACATTTTACATCCATTATAATTCGGCTTCGTTGTAGAAATAATCAAAGTTTGATGATCATTTAAACTCAAACTGAGATGGCACAGAATATTACAACTGCGTTATACAGAATATGTTATAACTGAGTTGGCACAGAATATAGATGCACAGAAAAAATGAAAAGTAACGTGTCTTTAGGACGAAAGCTACACTAATTATAAATTTAAAAGAACATTAAAAATCACGATTTTTGCTATGGGGAGAAAGATGGATGCCATATTTCATTTTGAAGTGGGCCACGTGATCTCTTCATATGATATGGCTGTAATTAGCATTTTAACTTTTATTTAAAAAAATACCGAATAACTTTTGCTGAAATTTCTTTTATATGATTTATGCGATGATTTGTATATATCTTAAAATTTTCAAAGCAATTTGCGAATTTTAACTTTGCGTAAAAAATGTTCGAATAACTAATTCCAATAGGGCTCAATGTATTTCATATTTTCCCATATTGTCCCATAGAGCTCTATTATTTCATATTTTCAACAAGGGTTCAATCCAAAACTAATTGGATGATATTATGCCTTTACATTCCCATATGTCTCACAGACCGCCTCAACAACATACTAAATTTCAGTTTGGTAAAATCGTATTTACGGCGGTTTTCGTGCAAGCGGACAGACAGACAGACAGAATTAACAACGTCATAAATACTTTGTGAAGTAAAGTGTTAAACATATCACAGCTGAATGTAACGCATTTTAGAGATGCGATACATTCAGCTAACTGCATTTCAGTTGGAAAGTGTTTCATAATCAATGCTTTATATACGATTCATTTTTCTTGTTATTTGTATTAAGGTAACCATGAAGAAAACTTTCAATATAAATAATATAATACTAAAAATCTCACTATAGTGCAAAGAAAGTAAAACAAACTCACCTCCACTACATTTTTCAGAACACAAAAATACTTTAAATTTCAAATATATCCTTAACTATAAAGATATTTTATAGACCTCTATTTCAAAAACAGCATCTCCATTTGATGGCATGTTCAAATTTATGGTAAAACCTTCTACTATAAAGATATCAGGAAATAAACATTTACTAAAGGAGATCCTTGTCCCAGTATATGACTTTCATTCCTAGAGTACTGCTGCATTTTGTTGCCATGGCAACGCGTCACCTTAAAGTACTGCCAAATATCATCTAAAGTTTATGAATGTCACAGTCGTCAAATAAATTTTCAGCTTTGCTAAATTCATGATTTTGCATTTCCTTTAAATGTACTCGTATTGCGGTTTTGCGGCTACAGTATTACTGAAGAATATAAATACCACATAAAGTTTTGCATTTCTATATATACCAAATGATTATTCGGCAACAAATGCTTTAAATATGTAAAGCAGGAAATATATGAAAAAGCTTCCGTATGGTGGCGAAAGATATGTGCACTTCCTTTTCGGCGGAACAATTAAAAATTGCTATACTACTATGCTCAATTTGTAATGAAACTTGCTGCCCAAACCGTAAATCGAACCCTGGATCTCCAACTGGACAACAGGCAACGCTCTACCGTTGAGCTACTGAGAAGGAATTGCAAGCTTCTATCGTCGAAATGAACGCTGCATTCTCCACCTTCTAATGTAATATAGGCGAGCAACTGACGCCCTCCTGCTATTTTTACCTCAGGTTAGCTCCTGCTACTACTCTTTTTACCCAGGTTAATATCCTAGGTGGTCGTTTTCCTCTCATTTTGAAATCGACCCTCAATCTTCCAGAGTCCCCTGAATCCGTACTATTAGCACTAGCGTCACTTTAAGACCTCCGACATCTTTACACTAATCTACATCGTTGATTTGTTCGGGCGGCATTGTAAAGAACCTTGCTGCCCCAATTGGGATTCGAATCCTGGATCTCCGAACTGGCCAGCTGAATTGCAAGATCTTACCGTTGAAGTGAACTCGGAAAATTATTTCATACAGTCATAAGAATTGTCAGAAAAATCGGAAGTACTATATTCAGAATCGGTAGCGAAAATGCTTAAAGAACCACTACCCTATTCAAAATTTAATACTGTAACCATATCAAAAATTATCTGAGATCTAGCGACAGTCAAAACTGGGGAATAAATGTTGCAAGGAAACTGCAGACGTTTTAAAAGTGATATATCTACAAAAAAAAAAAAAAGAGGTTATTCGTGTATGAGCAACCCGACAAATTTATTGCTGAATTCATATCAGTCATCCTTAAGCTCTATCTATAGTTGATTCTTAAAAGAATGGTTTTAAAGGAGATTTATGAACCGAGTGTGGGAAAAACCGGAATTTGAAATCCTTAGAGAATTCGCCAAACCACATGGAGAACAGGACACTAAATACATATAAGTCATTATCGCAGTTATATCCATAGCTAATGGTAAGAAATGTGAGCTTAAAAAAAACGAACATTTTTGGGCTGAAATAATGAAAAAATCGAAAATGGAAATCCTTAGTTAGGTCCCTAATCTCTCTAAAATTTTATGTTAAATCTACGTCCATTATGTAAGCTCTATCTATAGCCAATACAAGTAAATGAATGTTTCAAGGACATTTTTTGAACCGTGAGTGAAAAAGTAACGGGACTCGAAATCGTTGGTGAACTTTTTACCCCCACCAAAAGTTGACGTTGAATGCATATAGGATATCATATCGAGATCTATCTATAGTCTATCCTAAAATATATAGCTGCAAGAAGCATTTATATTTTTGAATCGAAGAAGACATCTCCAAAAACGAAACTGCAAATAATCACTGTGTCTTCCTACCCCCTCCAGAGATTGATGCTGAATCGATATCAGACATTATCTAAGCTTCTAAGTTCCATCTGAGAAATATATGTTTCAAGAATTTTGAGGCAGAAGTGGAAAATAGCCTAAAGTGAGTTCTTATTGAACCACCCTATATCCTCCAGAATTTGATGATATATCCATATGAGTTACCATCTAAGCTGGACTTATTGCCAATCCTGATAAAATAGATATTTCAAGGAAAATGAAATTTTTCAATCCGGAAATGCAGAAAGAGCCGGAAGTGGAAATCCTTTGTGGACGCCTAAAACTCCTTCAAAATGTGATGACACCATATATAGTATATATTGAGGAATATATGCCTAAATTTTTGGTAAAACTAAATATGGCAATGTTGATTGCCATCCACACAAAGTTTAACACGAAATAACAACATAATAATTGACATAATATGATTAAATTTGTAATTTTTATTCTTTTGAAATTTGTAAGACAGAAGATAAATAAGAAGTAAAATAGTTTTGTACTTAATAAAATCTATGATGCAAAATTACAAAAATGATGCTTAATAGTGTCTAAATATACACACTTTCAAAATTATAAATAAGTAAATTTTGTTTGAAAATTTAATGCAATATTTCATGAAACGTTTGGCACATATATAAAGACGGAAGACATTGCATGGACAGCTGTGTGTTTAAATTTGCGACATTCACTTAAATCTTTCAAAACTTTACTGTTATCCTCAGTTACTATCTATTATTGTATCCTCTAGAATCGTTGATGTACTCTCAGGATACAAGAATTTATGCAAATTTCTGAATAACTAACACTTTTTTTAAAGACACCAATAAGCTTAAACATAAAGAGGATACAACGAATAGCCCGATAACTATCTTACAGGATCGCTAAATAATTGGCAGATACATTAAAGCAGAAACTAAATGCTCAGATAATTAACAAAATAGCCGATACTATTATCAAAACCCTGACGTATCTCGCAATTCAATTTAGCTGTTATCACGTCAACCCCAACTCCAACTGAGCGACGATTCCCTTTATATACTCGCCGTCAAAACTTTCAGAAGGGGCTGGTATCGCCGAAAATGTTCGTTATTTCGAGAAAGTTATAGTACGTTTGAAAAAAAAAATCATCAATTTGGTGATAAATCGCCAAATCTGGCAACCGCGACCTGAAATTTAAAGCACGACAACCCTAAATTCACGTAATATGAATATTTGCATAACAATATCTATCTATGATCATTGAACAGAGCAAACAAAAGCAAAGGTCCGCTTTGAATAGAGACAAGCATACTGAAACTTTTTACATAATTGTAACAATATTGAAGTCCTACAGAAGATGATATATTTTAGAGTGTCATTTTTAGAGGGATGCTTCTAAAAGTACATAGGATTTATTACATATTTCTATTCAAGCATTCAAAGTGTAAGATGTTTTATATGTATATAATTTATATTATAAAGATAATTGTAACTATACAGGGTGTCGAAAATATTTTTTCTGAAAAATGTGTGTATAGAGGGTCTAAATTTGACTTGTGAAAATAATGTTCAATTATAAAATGTTTTGCTATGCAGTAACTAGTCTAAAGAAAATACCCAGTATACATATACTAGTCCCGGAAAATACCCCAAATATCTGCAATATTCGAAGAGTTATTGGTTATTAAAGAATCGGGAATTTTTTCATACAAATAGAGGGTCAGCTGCAAATAACATTGAGCAGATACGCGTTATATAACGCCTGGTTTTAGTATGGAGCCTATCCTTGCAGCACGAGTCAACAGTCGAGGGAAATTTTGGTTTTGGTTTATAAGAGTATTTCAGTTTGGGTTTATAAGAAAACATAAACCAGCTTTTATCAACGCAGTCAAACTTTTTTCTTATCTTGTATAAAGCAGAAATAAGTTTTTAACAAGAGAGAAGTAACGAATTTAGACAACAATGTACCCTTAAAACTAAGATATAATGCTTTAAAGAAACATTATGTAAAAAAATCTGATGTGGGCAGCACGTCTTTCCTTAAATAATGCAATGAATTTACTTCCTTCACAGGGAAAAAGAATCTGATGTGGGCAACACATGACTTTCCTTATATAATGTAATGAATTTACTACTTTTACAGTAAAGAACTAGGTTTTTCTTATAGTAGATACTAATATTCTTTCCAAGATATTGAATTTTCGACAATTAGTCGTCATTTTCATTGATTTAGCGTCATTTCTATCCATTTGGCGAAATTTTCGTTAATTTGTCAACATTTCAAAAAGTCGCCAAGTTGGCGACATTCCGCTAAATTCGTCACCAATATCTCGCCAAGCATTATGTACTAAGAAATAAGTTAATCTTACAGCAAATAAATGACTATTGGCGTTCAAATACAAATTATTACTCAAAGTATCTTTTTTCATGAATGGAACGCGTTAGATCCACGAGAATGATGTCACCCAATTTATCGCATGGTATTACATATGAAAAGTGAACATGTTTCTCAATAGGAAATATTTTGTTTTATTTTATATGACTTTTTGATAATTTTTTTTGAAAAATGTGCCATATCTCGAGAACGGTTCATGTTAGCGTTCTAAAATTTATGCCAATCGTTTTCTAATGAAAAATTACATAAGAAATGTCTATTTGCGTAACTTTATATGTGGTTTTGATATTTTGACGATTTTTTCAAAATTTTCATCGAAGATTTAGTTGGGTTTTGAACATTCGATTGCGTATAAAAACAATAGGCTTCCAGTGTTTACGGATTGTGATTTTTGTACCAAATTTGGTTCGAATCGGTCCATTCGTTCGTCAGTTGTCGTCTCCACAGACTCACATACACACACACACACACACACACACACACACAGACATCACTTCAAAAATGTTTGATTCGTGATCAGGGATGCTTGAAACGTGCTCTCCCGTCGGAAACTCGAATTCGAATTTTCGACCCCGTCACAATACTTTCCTTATACATTATGTATATAAGGAAAGTAATGATGAGAAGATTTACAGTACACTGTTTTTAACAATAAATTGTATATTTTGCACTTTTCAGAATGACAACATGAAACACTATTTCAAAGTACCTAATTATCTTATATGTCACACAACTCTAAATTAACACTTATTAATATTGATAGCATCCTCAATAAGAAGTAGAGCCTATATATCAAAATATTTTAAAAATTAAAATATAAATTAGGCGTCATTTTTATTAATTTTGCCGATATTTTCATCCATCTTGGCCGACGCCCGGATGACGATTTCCCGCTAAATTTTCGCCAAATGTATCGCCAAGTGTTACAGATAAACGGAGAGGTGAACTTTTCTTATATACAAGAAGAAATATTTGCATATCCTTATCACTCATTTGGCGGCATTTTTATCAATTTGGCGACATTTTTATCAATTTGGCGACATTTGCATCACTTTGGTGACATCCTGCCAAAATTTTCGCCTAGCGTTATGAACGGACGGATGGTTATACGGACTTTCCAAGATATTGAATTTTCAGCAATTACTCGTCACTTTCATCGATTTAGCGTGATTTTTACCAATTTGGATTCATTTTAAAAATTTGACCTAATTTTTGACAATTTGGCATCAAACATTTCAGAAAAAGTCGCCAAGTTGGCGATATTTCGCCACATTTGCAGCTAAAATTTCGCACAGCATTATGAACGAGAAATAGGCTATTCTTATAGTTGGTAAATGACTATTGGCATCCAAATAAAAAACTAGTACCCGAAGTATCTTCTCTCGTGAATGAAACGTGCTATATCTACAGGAATGATGTTAACAAATGTATGGCATAATATTACATAGGAAAAGTGAACATACTTTACAATTGTTAATTTTTTTTTTTAATTTTATGTGATCTTTCGATAAATTCATTCGAAAAATGTGTAATATCTCGAGAATTGGTCCCACTAGCGATCATATTTTTATGTTAATCGTTTTATAATGAAAAATTTCATAAGAAATGATTATTTGCATAACTTTTTTAAAGATTTTGATTTTTTGACGATTTTTATAAAAATTTCATTCGAAAATTTAGGAATGTTCTAAATTTTCAATAGCGTTTAAAAACAATAGAGTTCCAGTGTTCACGGAATGTAATTTTTGTACCAACTTTTGTTCGAATTTCCATTCGTTCGCGAGATATCGCTTCCTTAGACTCACAGACACACAAACACATACACACATACACCCAGACACCGTCTCAAAAACGTTCGATTCGCGTTCAGGCATGCGTGAAACATGCTCTACCGTCGAAAACTCGAATTCGAATTTTCGGCCCCGTCACAATACTTCCCTTATACAATAAACTATATATTAGGAAAGTAATGACATATATCGTTATTAAGAGTATCATCTTAAATAGGGTCTATATTTCCGAAACACTGTTTTATTTTCAAAACATTACAGTTCTAT